>JAEIFR010000003.1:17500-480000 GCA_018904105.1 Zaprionus tsacasi
TAAATATAACATAACATAAATATAAATATAAATATAAATATAAATATAAATATAAATATAAATATAAATATAAATATAAACATAAATATAAATATAAATATAAATATAAATATAAATATAAATATAAATATAAATATAAATATAAATATAAATATAAATATAAATATAAATATAAATATAAATATAAATATAAATATAAACATAAACATAAATATAAATATAAATATAAATATAAATATAAATATAAATATAAATATAAAAACATAAATATAAATATAAACATAAATATAAAATATAAAATATAAATATAAATATAAATATAAATATAAATATAAATATAAACATAAATATAAATATAAATATAAATATAAATATAAATATAAATATAAATATAAATATAAATATAAATATAAATATAAATATAAATATAAATATAAATATAAATATAAATATAAATATAAATATAAATATAAATAACATAAATATAAATATAAATATAAATATAAATATAAATATAAACATAAATATAAATATAAATATAAACATAAATATAAATATAAACATAAATATAAATATAAATATAAATATAAATATAAATATAAATATAAATATAAATATAAATATAAATATAAATATAAATATAAACATAAATATAAATATAAATATAAATATAAATATAAATATAAATATAAATATAAATATAAATATAAATATAAATATAAATATAAATATAAAAATATAAATATAAATATAACCATAAACATAAATATAAATATAAATATAAATATAAATATAACATAAACATAACATAAATATAAATATAAATATAAATATAAATATAACCATAAACATAAATATAAACATAAATATAAATATAAATATAAACATAAATATAAATATAAATATAAATATAAATATAAACATAAATATAAACATAAACATAAACATAAACATAAACATAAACATAAACATAAATATAAACATAAACATAAATATAAACATAAATATAAACATAAACATAAATATAAATATAAATATAAATATAAACATAAATATAAATATAAATATAAATATAAATATAAACATAAATATAAACATAAATATAAATATAAACATAAACATAAACATAAATATAAACATAACATAAACATAAATATAAACATAAATATAAATATAAATATAAACATAAACATAAACATAAATATAAACATAAACATAAACATAAATATAAACATAAACATAAACATAAACATAAACATAAACATAAACATAAACATAAACATAAATATAAACATAAACATAAACATAAACATAAATATAAAATATAAACATAAATATAAATATAAACATAAACATAAATATAAATATAAACATAAATATAAACATAAACATAAATATAAACATAAACATAAACATAAATATAAATATAAACATAAACATAAATATAAACATAAATATAAATATAAATATAAATATAAACATAAACATAAATATAAATATAACATAACCATAAACATAAATATAAATATAAATATAAATATAAATATAAAATAAACATAAATATAAACATAAACATAAACATAAACATAAACATAAATATAAATATAAATATAAACATAAACATAAATATAAACATAAACATAAACATAAACATAAACATAAATATAACATAAATAAACATAAATAACATAAACATAAACATAAACATAAACATAAACATAAACATAAACATAAACATAAATATAAACATAAACATAAACATAAACATAAACATAAATATAAATATAAACATAAATATAAACATAAACATAAACATAAATATAAATATAAACATAAATATAAACATAAATATAAACATAAATATAAACATAAATATAAATATAAACATAAACATAAACATAAACATAAACATAAACATAAATATAACCATAAACATAAACATAAACATAAACATAAATATAAACATAAACATAAACATAAACATAAACATAAACATAAACATAAACATAAACATAAACATAAATATAAATACCATAAATATAAATATAAACATAAACATAAACATAACATAACCATAAACATAAATATAAACATAAACATAAATATAAATATAAACATAAACATAAACATAAACATAAACATAAACATAAACATAAACATAAACATAAACATAAAATATAAATATAAAAACATAAACATAAACATAAATATAAACATAAACATAAACATAAACATAAACATAAACATAAACATAAATATAAACATAAACATAACCATAAACATAAATATAACCATAAACATAAAAACATAAACATAAACATAAACATAAACATAAACATAAACATAAATATAAACATAAATATAAACATAAATATAAACATAAAATATAAACATAAATATAAATATAAATATAACATAAATAACATAAACATAAACATAAATATAAACATAAACATAAACATAAACATAAACATAAACATAAACATAAACATAAACATAAACATAAATATAAACATAAACATAAATATAAACATAAACATAAACATAAACATAAATATAAATATAAACATAAATATAAATATAAAATATAAATATAAATATAAATATAAATATAAATATAAACATAAATATAAATATAAACATAAACATAAATATAAACATAAACATAAACATAAACATAAATATAAACATAAACATAAACATAAATATAAATATAAACATATAAATATAAATACCATAAATATAAATATAAATATAAATATAAATATAAACATATAAACATAAAATATAAATATAAATATAAACATAAATATAAACATAAATATAAACATAAACATAAATATAAACATATAAACATAAACATAAATATAACATATAACATAACCATAAATATAAACATAAATATAAACATAAACATAAATATAAACATAAACATAAACATAAACATAAACATAAACATAAACATAAATATAAATATAAACATAAACATAAACATAAACATAAACATAAACATAAACATAAATATAAACATAAATATAAATATAAACATAAACATAAATATAAATATAAATAAATAAACATAAACATAAACATAAATATAAACATAAACATAAACATAAATATAAACATAAACATAAACATAAATATAAACATAAACATAAACATAAACATAAAATATAACCATAAACATAAATATAAACATAAACATAAACATAAATATAAATATAAATATAAATATAAATATAAACATAAAATATAAACATAAAATATAAATATAAAATATAAACATAAATATAAACATAAACATAAACATAAACATAAATATAAACATAAATATAAACATAAACATAAACATAAACATAAATATAAATATAAACATAAATATAAACATAAATATAAACATAAACATAAATATAAACATAAATATAAACATAAACATAAATATAAACATAAATATAAACATAAACATAAACATAAACATAAACATAAACATAAACATAAATATAAATATAAACATAAACATAAACATAAACATAAACATAAACATAAATATAAATATAAATATAAATATAAATATAAATATAAATATAAATATAAATATAAACATAAATATAAACATAAATATAAAATATAAATATAAATATAAATATAAATATAAACATAAATATAAATATAAATATAAACATAAACATAAACATAAACATAACATAAACATAAATATAAACATAAATATAACATAAACATAAATATAAATATAAATATAAATATAAATATAAATATAAATATAAATACATAAATATAAATATAAATATAAATATAAATATAAATATAAATATAAATATAAATATAAATATAAATATAAACATAAATATAAATATAAATATAAATATAAATATAAATATAAATATAAATATAAATATAAATATAAATATAAATATAAATATAAATATAAATATAAATATAAAATATAAATATAAATATAAATATAAATATAAATATAAACATAAATATAAATATAAACATAAATATATAAAATATAAAATATAAATATAAACATAAACATAAATATAAATATAAATATAAATATAAATATAAACATAAATATAAATATAAATATAAATATAAATATAAATATAAATATAAATATAAACATAAACATAAATATAAATATAACCATAAACATAAATATAACCATAAACATAAATATAAATATAAATATAAATATAAATATAAATATAAACATAAACATAAACATAAATATAAACATAAACATAAATATAAATATAAATATAAATATAAATATAAATATAAATATAAATATAAAATATAAATATAAACATAAATATAAACATAAATATAAATATAAACATAAATATAAATATAAATATAAATATAAATATAAATATAAATATAAATATAAATATAAACATAAATATAAACATAAATATAAATATAAATATAAATATAAACATAAATATAAATATAAATATAAATATAAACATAAATATAAACATAAATATAAACATAAATATAAATATAAACATAAACATAAACATAAATATAAACATAAATATAAATATAAACATAAATATAAATATAAACATAAACATAAACATAAATATAAACATAAACATAAACATAAACATAAACATAAACATAAACATAAATATAAACATAAACATATAAACATAAACATAAATATAAATATAACATAACATAAACATAAATATAAATATAAATATAAACATAAATATAAACATAAACATAAATATAAATATAAACATAAACATAAACATAAACATAAACATAAACATAAACATAAACATAAACATAAATATAAACATAAACATAAACATAAACATAAACATAAAACATAAACATAAACATAAACATAAACATAAATATAAATATAAACATAAATATAAATATAAACATAAACATAAATATAAACATAAATAAATAACATAAAAATATAAATATAAAATATAAATATAAATATAAATATAAACATAAAAACATAAACATAAACATAAACATAAACATAAACATAAATATAAACATAAACATAAACATAAACATAAACATAAACATAAACATAAACATAAACATAAACATAAACATAAACATAAACATAAACATAAACATAAACATAAACATATAAACATAAATAAATAAACATAAACATAAACATAAACATAAACATAAACATAAACATAAACATAAACATAAATATAAACATAAACATAAACATAAACATAAACATAAACATAAACATAAACATAAACATAAACATAAACATAAACATAAACATAAACATAAACATAAACATAAACATAAACATAAACATAAACATAAACATAAACATAAACATATAAAATATAACATATAAACATAAACATAAACATAAACATAAACATAAATATAAACATAAACATAAACATAAATATAACATAAACATAAATATAAACATAAACATAAATATAAACATAAATATAAATATAACCATAAACATAAATATAAACATAAACATAAACATAAACATAAATATAAACATAAATATAAACATAACATATAACATAAACATAAACATAAACATAAACATAAACATAAACATAAACATAAACATAAACATAAACATAAACATAAACATAAACATAAACATAAACATAAACATAAACATAAACATAAACATAACATAAACATAAACATAAACATAAACATAAACATAAACATAAACATAAACATAAATATAAATATAAACATAAACATAAACATAAATATAAACATAAACATAAACATAAACATAAACATAAACATAAACATAAACATAAACATAAACATAAACATAAACATAAAATATAAACATAAACATAAACATAAACATAAACATAAACATAAACATAAACATAAATCATAAACATAAACATAAACATAAACATAAACATAAACATAAATATAAACATAAACATAAACATAAACATAAACATAAACATAAATATAAATATAAATATAAACATAAACATAAAACATAAACATAAACATAAACATAAACATAAATATAAAACATAAAAACATAAACATAAACATAAATATAAACATAAACATAAACATAAACATAAACATAAATACATAAACATAAACATAAACATAAACATAAACATAAACATAAACATAAACATAAACATAAACATAAATATAAACATAAACATAAACATAAACATAAACATAAACATAAACATAAATATAAACATAAACATAAACATAAACATAAACATAAACATAAACATAAACATAAACATAAACATAAATACATAAACATAAATATAAACATAAACATAAATATAAACATAACCATAAACATAAACATAAACATAAATATAAACATAAACATAAATATAAATATAAATATAAATATAAACATAAACATAAACATAAACATAAACATAAACATAAATATAAAATATAAATATAAACATAAATATAAACATAAACATAAACATAAACATAAACATAAATATAAACATAAACATAACCATAAATATAAATATAAACATAAACATAAATATAAACATAAACATAAAATATAAATATAAATATAAACATAAACATAAACATAAACATAAACATAAATATAAACATAAACATAAACATAAACATAAACATAAATACCATAAACATAAATATAAACATAAACATAAATATAAACATAAACATAAATATAAACATAAATATAAATATAAACATAAATATAAACATAAACATAAACATAAACATAAACATAAACATAAAATATAAACATAAACATAACCATAAACATAAACATAAACATAAACATAAATATAAACATAAATATAAACATAAACATAAACATAAAATATAACATAAATATAAACATAAATATAAATATAAACATAAACATAAAACATAAACATAAACATAAACATAAACATAAACATAAACATAAATATAAAATATAAACATAAACATAAACATAAATATAAACATAAACATAAACATAAATATAAACATAAACATAAACATAAACATAAACATAAACATAAATATAAACATAAACATAAATATAAACATAAATATAAACATAAACATAAACATAAACATAAATATAAACATAAATATAAACATAAATATAAACATAAATATAAATATAAATATAAATATAAACATAACATACATAAACATAAACATAAACATAAATATAAAAATATAAATATAAAATATAAACATAAACATAAATATAAACATAAATATAAACATAAATATAAATATAAATATAAACATAAATATAAACATAAATATAAATATAAATATAAATATAAATATAAATATAAAATATAAATATAAATATAAAATATAAATATAAATATAAATATAAATATAAATATAAATATAAATATAAATATAAATATAAATATAAATATAAATATAAATATAAATATAAATATAAATATAAATATAAATATAAATATAAACATAAATATAAAATATAAATATAAATATAAATATAAATATAAATATAAATATAAATATAAATATAAATATAAATATAAATATAAATATAAATATAAATATAAACATATAAAATAAATATAAATATAAATATAAACATAAATATAAATATAAATATAAATATAAATATAAATATAAATATAAATATAAATATAAATATAAATATAAATATAAATATAAATATAAATATAAACATAAATATAAATATAAACATAAATATAAATATAAATATAAATATAAATATAAATATAAATATAAATATAAATATAAATATAAATATAAATATAAATATAAATATAAATATAAATATAAATATAAATATAAATATAAATATAAATATAAATATAAATATAAATATAAATATAAATATAAACATAACATAAATATAAATATAAATATAAATATAAATATAAATATAAATATAAATATAAATATAAATATAAATATAAATATAAATATAAATATAAATATAAATATAAATATAAATATAAATATAAATATAAATATAAATATAAATATAAATATAAATATAAATATAAATATAAATATAAATATAAATATAAATATAAATATAAATATAAATATAAATATAAATATAAATATAAATATAACATAACATAAATATAAATATAAATATAAATATAAATATAAATATAAATATAAATATAAATATAAATATAAATATAAATATAAATATAAATATAAATATAAATATAAATATAAATATAAATATAAATATAAATATAAATATAAATATAAATATAAATATAAATATAAATATAAATATAAATATAAATATAAATATAAATATAAATATAAATATAAATATAAATATAAATATAAATATAAATATAAATATAAATATAAATATAAATATAAATATAAATATAAATATAAATATAAATATAAATATAAATATAAATATAAATATAAATATAAATATAAATATAAATATAAATATAAATATAAATATAAATATAAATATAAATATAAATATAAATATAAATATAAATATAAATATAAATATAAATATAAATATAAATATAAATATAAATATAAATATAAATATAAATATAAATATAAATATAAATATAAATATAAATATAAATATAAATATAAATATAAATATAAATATAAATATAAATATAAATATAAATATAAATATAAAATATAAATATAAATATAAATATAAATATAAATATAAATATAAATATAAATATAAAATATAAATATAAATATAAATATAAAATATAAATATAAATATAAATATAAATATAAATATAAATATAAATATAAATATAAATATAAACATAAATATAAATATAAATATAAATATAAATATAAATATAAATATAAATATAAATATAAATATAAATATAAATATAAATATAAATATAAATATAAATATAAATATAAATATAAATATAAATATAAATATAAATATAAATATAAATATAAATATAAATATAAATATAAATATAAATATAAATATAAATATAAATATAAATATAAATATAAATATAAATATAAATATAAATATAAATATAAATATAAATATAAATATAAATATAAATATAAATATAAATATAAATATAAATATAAATATAAATATAAATATAAATATAAATATAAATATAAATATAAATATAAAATAAATATAAATATAAATATAAATATAAATATAAATATAAATATAAATATAAATATAAATATAAATATAAATATAAATATAAAATATAAATATAAATATAAATATAAATATAAATATAAATATAAATATAAATATAAATATAAATATAAATATAAATATAAATATAAATATAAATATAAATATAAATATAAATATAAATATAAATATAAATATAAATATAAATATAAATATAAATATAAATATAAAATATAAATATAAATATAAATATAAATATAAATATAAAATATAAATATAAATATAAATATAAATATAAATATAAATATAAATATAAATATAAATATAAATATAAATATAAATATAAATATAAATATAAATATAAATATAAATATAAATATAAATATAAATATAAATATAAATATAAATATAAATATAAATATAAATATAAATATAAATATAAATATAAATATAAATATAAATATAAATATAAATATAAATATAAATATAAATATAAATATAAATATAAATATAAATATAAATATAAATATAAATATAAATATAAATATAAATATAAATATAAATATAAATATAAATATAAATATAAATATAAATATAAATATAAATATAAATATAAATATAAATATAAATATAAATATAAATATAAATATAAATATAAATATAAATATAAATATAAATATAAATATAAATATAAATATAAATATAAATATAAATATAAATATAAATATAAATATAAATATAAATATAAATATAAATATAAATATAAATATAACTATAAATATAAATATAAATATAAATATAAATATAAATATAAATATAAATATAAATATAAATATAAATATAAATATAAAATATAAATATAAATATAAATATAAATATAAATATAAATATAAATATAAATATAAATATAAATATAAATATAAATATAAATATAAATATAAATATAAATATAAATATAAATATAAATATAAATATAAATATAAATATAAATATAAATATAAATATAAATATAAATATATAAATATAAATATAAATATAAATATAAATATAAATATAAATATAAATATAAATATAAATATAAATATAAATATAAATATAAATATAAATATAAATATAAATATAAATATAAATATAAATATAAATATAAATATAAATATAAATATAAATATAAATATAAATATAAATATAAATATAAATATAAATATAAATATAAATATAAATATAAATATAAATATAAATATAAATATAAATATAAATATAAATATAAATATAAATATAAATATAAATATAAATATAAATATAAATATAAATATAAATATAAATATAAATATAAATATAAATATAAATATAAATATAAATATAAATATAAATATAAATATAAATATAAATATAAATATAAATATAAATATAAATATAAATATAAATATAAATATAAATATAAATATAAATATAAATATAAATATAAATATAAATATAAATATAAATATAAATATAAATATAAATATAAATATAAATATAAATATAAATATAAATATAAATATAAATATAAATATAAATATAAATATAAAATATAAATATAAATATAAATATAAATATAAATATAAATATAAATATAAATATAAATATAAATATAAATATAAATATAAATATAAATATAAATATAAATATAAATATAAATATAAATATAAATATAAATATAAATATAAATATAAATATAAATATAAATATAAATATAAATATAAATATAAATATAAATATAAATATAAATATAAATATAAATATAAATATAAATATAAATATAAATATAAATATAAATATAAATATAAATATAAATATAAATATAAATATAAATATAAATATAAATATAAATATAAATATAAATATAAATATAAATATAAATATAAATATAAATATAAATATAAATATAAATATAAATATAAATATAAATATAAATATAAATATAAATATAAATATAAATATAAATATAAATATAAATATAAATATAAATATAAATATAAATATAAATATAAATATAAATATAAATATAAATATAAATATAAATATAAATATAAATATAAATATAAATATAAATATAAATATAAATATAAATATAAATATAAATATAAATATAAATATAAATATAAATATAAATATAAATATAAATATAAATATAAATATAAATATAAATATAAATATAAATATAAATATAAATATAAATATAAATATAAATATAAATATAAATATAAATATAAATATAAATATAAATATAAATATAAATATAAATATAAATATAAATATAAATATAAATATAACATAAACAAAATATAAATATAAATATAAATATAAATATAAATATAAATATAAATATAAATATAAATATAAATATAAATATAAATATAAATATAAATATAAATATAAATATAAATATAAATATAAATATAAATATAAATATAAATATAAATATAAATATAAATATAAATATAAATATAAATATAAATATAAATATAAATATAAATATAAATATAAATATAAATATAAATATAAATATAAATATAAATATAAATATAAATATAAATATAAATATAAATATAAATATAAATATAAATATAAATATAAATATAAATATAAATATAAATATAAATATAAATATAAATATAAATATAAATATAAATATAAATATAAATATAAATATAAATATAAATATAAATATAAATATAAATATAAATATAAATATAAATATAAATATAAATATAAATATAAATATAAATATAAATATAAATATAAATATAAATATAAATATAAATATAAATATAAATATAAATATAAATATAAATATAAATATAAATATAAATATAAATATAAATATAAATATAAATATAAATATAAATATAAATATAAATATAAATATAAAAATATAAATATAAATATAAATATAACTATAAATATAAATATAAATATAAATATAAATATAAATATAAATATAAATATAAATATAAATATAAATATAAATATAAATATAAATATAAATATAAATATAAATATAAATATAAATATAAATATAAATATAAATATAAATATAAATATAAATATAAATATAAATATAAATATAAATATAAATATAAATATAAATATAAATATAAATATAAATATAAATATAAATATAAATATAAATATAAATATAAATATAAATATAAATATAAATATAAATATAAATATAAATATAAATATAAATATAAATATAAATATAAATATAAATATAAATATAAATATAAATATAAATATAAATATAAATATAAATATAAATATAAATATAAATATAAATATAAATATAAATATAAATATAAATATAAATATAAATTATAAATATAAATATAAATATAAATATAAATATAAATATAAATATAAATATAAATATAAATATAAATATAAATATAAATATAAATATAAATATAAATATAAATATAAATATAAATATAAATATAAATATAAATATAAATATAAATATAAATATAAATATAAATATAAATATAAATATAAATATAAATATAAATATAAATATAAATATAAATATAAATATAAATATAAATATAAATATAAATATAAATATAAATATAAATATAAATATAAATATAAATATAAATATAAATATAAATATAAATATAAATATAAATATAAATATAAATATAAATATAAATATAAATATAAATATAAATATAAATATAAATATAAATATAAATATAAATATAAATATAAATATAAATATAAATATAAATATAAATATAAATATAAATATAAATATAAATATAAATATAAATATAAATATAAATATAAATATAAATATAAATATAAATATAAATATAAATATAAATATAAATATAAATATAAATATAAATATAAATATAAATATAAATATAAATATAAATATAAATATAAATATAAATATAAATATAAATATAAATATAAATATAAATATAAATATAAATATAAATATAAATATAAATATAAATATAAATATAAATATAAATATAAATATAAATATAAATATAAATATAAATATAAATATAAATATAAATATAAATATAAATATAAATATAAATATAAATATAAATATAAATATAAATATAAATATAAATATAAATATAAATATAAATATAAATATAAATATAAATATAAATATAAATATAAATATAAATATAAATATAAATATAAATATAAATATAAATATAAATATAAATATAAATATAAATATAAATATAAATATAAATATAAATATAAATATAAATATAAATATAAATATAAATATAAATATAAATATAAATATAAATATAAATATAAATATAAATATAAATATAAATATAAATATAAATATAAATATAAATATAAATATAAATATAAATATAAATATAAATATAAATATAAATATAAATATAAATATAAATATAAATATAAATATAAATATAAATATAAATATAAATATAAATATAAATATAAATATAAATATAAATATAAATATAAATATAAATATAAATATAAATATAAATATAAATATAAATATAAATATAAATATAAATATAAATATAAATATAAATATAAATATAAATATAAATATAAATATAAATATAAATATAAATATAAATATAAATATAAATATAAATATAAATATAAATATAAATATAAATATAAATATAAATATAAATATAAATATAAATATAAATATAAATATAAATATAAATATAAATATAAATATAAATATAAATATAAATATAAATATAAATATAAATATAAATATAAATATAAATATAAATATAAATATAAATATAAATATAAATATAAATATAAATATAAATATAAATATAAATATAAATATAAATATAAATATAAATATAAATATAAATATAAATATAAATATAAATATAAATATAAATATAAATATAAATATAAATATAAATATAAATATAAATATAAATATAAATATAAATATAAATATAAATATAAATATAAATATAAATATAAATATAAATATAAATATAAATATAAATATAAATATAAATATAAATATAAATATAAATATAAATATAAATATAAATATAAATATAAATATAAATATAAATATAAATATAAATATAAATATAAATATAAATATAAATATAAATATAAATATAAATATAAATATAAATATAAATATAAATATAAATATAAATATAAATATAAATATAAATATAAATATAAATATAAATATAAATATAAATATAAATATAAATATAAATATAAATATAAATATAAATATAAATATAAATATAAATATAAATATAAATATAAATATAAATATAAATATAAATATAAATATAAATATAAATATAAATATAAATATAAATATAAATATAAATATAAATATAAATATAAATATAAATATAAATATAAATATAAATATAAATATAAATATAAATATAAATATAAATATAAATATAAATATAAATATAAATATAAATATAAATATAAATATAAATATAAATATAAATATAAATATAAATATAAATATAAATATAAATATAAATATAAATATAAATATAAATATAAATATAAATATAAATATAAATATAAATATAAATATAAATATAAATATAAATATAAATATAAATATAAATATAAATATAAATATAAATATAAATATAAATATAAATATAAATATAAATATAAATATAAATATAAATATAAATATAAATATAAATATAAATATAAATATAAATATAAATATAAATATAAATATAAATATAAATATAAATATAAATATAAATATAAATATAAATATAAATATAAATATAAATATAAATAATATAAATATAAATATAAATATAAATATAAATATAAATATAAATATAAATATAAATATAAATATAAATATAAATATAAATATAAATATAAATATAAATATAAATATAAATATAAATATAAATATAAATATAAATATAAATATAAATATAAATATAAATATAAATATAAATATAAATATAAATATAAATATAAATATAAATATAAATATAAATATAAATATAAATATAAATATAAATATAAATATAAATATAAAAATATAAATATAAATATAAATATAAATATAAATATAAATATAAATATAAATATAAATATAAATATAAATATAAATATAAATATAAATATAAATATAAATATAAATATAAATATAAATATAAATATAAAATAAATATAAATATAAATATAAATATAAATATAAATATAAATATAAATATAAATATAAATATAAATATAAATATAAATATAAATATAAATATAAATATAAATATAAATATAAATATAAATATAAATATAAATATAAATATAAATATAAATATAAATATAAATATAAATATAAATATAAATATAAATATAAATATAAATATAAATATAAATATAAAATATAAATATAAATATAAATATAAATATAAATATAAATATAAATATAAATATAAATATAAATATAAATATAAATATAAATATAAATATAAATATAAATATAAATATAAATATAAATATAAATATAAATATAAATATAAATATAAATATAAATATAAATATAAATATATAAATATAAATATAAATATAAATATAAATATAAATATAAATATAAATATAAATATAAATATAAATATAAATATAACTATAAATATAAATATAAATATAAATATAAATATAAATATAAATATAAATATAAATATAAATATAAATATAAATATAAATATAAATATAAATATAAATATAAATATAAATATAAATATAAATATAAATATAAATATAAATATAAATATAAATATAAATATAAATATAAATATAAATATAAATATAAATATAAATATAAATATAAATATAAATATAAATATAAATATAAATATAAATATAAATATAAATATAAATATAAATATAAATATAAATATAAATATAAATATAAATATAAATATAAATATAAATATAAATATAAATATAAATATAAATATAAATATAAATATAAATATAAATATAAATATAAATATAAATATAAATATAAATATAAATATAAATATAAATATAAATATAAATATAAATATAAATATAAATATAAATATAAATATAAATATAAATATAAATATAAATATAAATATAAATATAAATATAAATATAAATATAAATATAAATATAAATATAAATATAAATATAAATATAAATATAAAATATAAATATAAATATAAATATAAATATAAATATAAATATAAATATAAATATAAATATAAATATAAATATAAATATAAATATAAATATAAATATAAATATAAATATAAATATAAATATAAATATAAATATAAATATAAATATAAATATAAATATAAATATAAATATAAATATAAATATAAATATAAATATAAATATAAATATAAATATAAATATAAATATAAATATAAATATAAATATAAATATAAATATAAATATAAATATAAATATAAATATAAATATAAATATAAAATATAAATATAAATATAAATATAAATATAAATATAAATATAAATATAAATATAAATATAAATATAAATATAAATATAAATATAAATATAAATATAAATATAAATATAAATATAAATATAAATATAAATATAAATATAAATATAAATATAAATATAAATATAAATATAAATATAAATATAAATATAAATATAAATATAAATATAAATATAAATATAAATATAAATATAAATATAAATATAAATATAAATATAAATATAAATATAAATATAAATATAAATATAAATATAAATATAAATATAAATATAAATATAAATATAAATATAAATATAAATATAAATATAAATATAAATATAAATATAAATATAAATATAAATATAAATATAAATATAAATATAAATATAAATATAAATATAAATATAAATATAAATATAAATATAAATATAAATATAAATATAAATATAAATATAAATATAAATATAAATATAAATATAAATATAAATATAAATATAAATATAAATATAAATATAAATATAAATATAAATATAAATATAAATATAAATATAAATATAAATATAAATATAAATATAAATATAAATATAAATATAAATATAAATATAAATATAAATATAAATATAAATATAAATATAAATATAAATATAAATATAAATATAAATATAAATATAAATATAAATATAAATATAAATATAAATATAAATATAAATATAAATATAAATATAAATATAAATATAAATATAAATATAAATATAAATATAAATATAAATATAAATATAAATATAAATATAAATATAAATATAAATATAAATATAAATATAAATATAAATATAAATATAAATATAAATATAAATATAAATATAAATATAAATATAAATATAAATATAAATATAAAATATAAATATAAATATAAATATAAATATAAATATAAATATAAATATAAATATAAATATAAATATAAATATAAATATAAATATAAATATAAATATAAATATAAATATAAATATAAATATAAATATAAAATATAAATATAAATATAAATATAAATATAAATATAAATATAAATATAAATATAAATATAAATATAAATATAAATATAAATATAAATATAAATATAAATATAAATATAAATATAAATATAAATATAAATATAAATATAAATATAAATATAAATATAAATATAAATATAAATATAAATATAAATATAAATATAAATATAAATATAAATATAAATATAAATATAAATATAAATATAAATATAAATATAAATATAAATATAAATATAAATATAAATATAAATATAAATATAAAATATAAATATAAATATAAATATAAATATAAATATAAATATAAATATAAATATAAATATAAATATAAATATAAATATAAATATAAATATAAATATAAATATAAATATAAATATAAATATAAATATAAATATAAATATAAATATAAATATAAATATAAATATAAATATAAATATAAATATAAATATAAATATAAATATAAATATAAATATAAATATAAATATAAATATAAATATAAATATAAATATAAATATAAATATAAATATAAATATAAATATAAATATAAATATAAATATAAATATAAATATAAATATAAATATAAATATAAATATAAATATAAATATAAATATAAATATAAATATAAATATAAATATAAATATAAATATAAATATAAATATAAATATAAATATAAATATAAATATAAATATAAATATAAATATAAATATAAATATAAATATAAATATAAATATAAATATAAATATAAATATAAATATAAATATAAATATAAATATAAATATAAATATAAATATAAATATAAATATAAATATAAATATAAATATAAATATAAATATAAATATAAATATAAATATAAATATAAATATAAATATAAATATAAATATAAATATAAATATAAATATAAATATAAATATAAATATAAATATAAATATAAATATAAATATAAATATAAATATAAATATAAATATAAATATAAATATAAATATAAATATAAATATAAATATAAATATAAATATAAATATAAATATAAATATAAATATAAATATAAATATAAATATAAATATAAATATAAATATAAATATAAATATAAATATAAATATAAATATAAATATAAATATAAATATAAATATAAATATAAATATAAATATAAATATAAATATAAATATAAATATAAATATAAATATAAATATAAATATAAATATAAATATAAATATAAATATAAATATAAATATAAATATAAATATAAATATAAATATAAATATAAATATAAATATAAATATAAATATAAATATAAATATAAATATAAATATAAATATAAATATAAATATAAATATAAATATAAATATAAATATAAATATAAATATAAATATAAATATAAATATAAATAAATATAAATATAAATATAAATATAAATATAAATATAAATATAAATATAAATATAAATATAAATATAAATATAAATATAAATATAAATATAAATATAAATATAAATATAAATATAAATATAAATATAAATATAAATATAAATATAAATATAAATATAAATATAAATATAAATATAAATATAAATATAAATATAAATATAAATATAAATATAAATATAAATATAAATATAAATATAAATATAAATATAAATATAAATATAAATATAAATATAAATATAAATATAAATATAAATATAAATATAAATATAAATATAAATATAAATATAAATATAAATATATAATATAAATATAAATATATATATATATATACATATAAAATAAATATAAATATAAAATAAATATAAATATAAATATAAATATAAATTTTTAAATATAAATATAATTTATAAATTTAAATATATTAAGTTATAGAATATTATATGTAATCTAATTTAATCTAATTTATAGAGAGTGTAGACAACAAATTTCAAGACTCTCGCTATTATAGAATCTGAGATATATGCGTTCATACAGCCAAAAAAGTTTATTTAAGATATAACATAACAAATGTTTTCCTTCAACTGCTATAGATATTTCAACAGAAACAATGGACTATGTATAGTTTTGACTTCAAAGATATAGACTTTCAATATATATATCTATAAGATAACTTCAACTTAGGCTGAGAAAACGCTATTTCTTTGTTTAATTTTTATTAGAAAATTTGTAAGTTAACTTGAAATTTGATTGTGTTTTAATTGGTTATTGAAAAATTTATAAAACATACATATATTAATTATAAGAAATTATCAATATATCAATTAAGAAAGAGGGAATTCTCAAAAGGCTTATCCCATATTTATTTTTGAATAACTCTAAAACCAAAGCTAATGCCGTGCAATTTCGCATATGATATGTGGGATAGTGTCGGCTATGGCAATGCAAGTCCCTCTGGTGCCGATTGCATTTATCGTACCGTGTATAAACAATGAATGCGTTAGATAATTTGTGCATGCATTATTTTCAATTGGCTGCGAAAATCATATTTCATATATAATAAAATGCACGCTACATGCGTGATTATTATTATTATTACTATTATTATTATTATATTCATTATATTATGGGTGCCCCCAAACTATATACCAAACTATACCATACTATATTCAAAAGCGCGTCGCTTCAGACCACTCCAGTCAAGCGCACAAAAAGCGTAGCTCGTTTCGTTTACCACACAAAAGGTTAACCCACACACACACACACACACAGAGTGAGAGAGGGAGACAGAGAGAGACAGGCACGTGCATACGAAAAGGAAAAACAAATATTGTTTTTGGCCATGTTTTTGGCAGCTGCAACAAAAATGATTTTGATTTTTGGCAATTGCGAAATAAATGCGATCATTTTAAAACAAAATGGCAGGCAACAATGTGCGTGCGAGTGTGTGTGCCAAAGAGAGAGAGAGAAAAATTGTATATATGATATGATTTGAATACATTTTGGGGACCCTGGCCGAATGATTTGAAATCGTTTTGCGGTTTTTACGAGTTGCAAATCATTTTAATTAAAATATCAAAATTAGAAAATGGAAAATGATTACATTATTCATTAGTTTTCATTACGCATGTTTATTTATTAGCAAACATTTGTGGCTCGTTGCACTTTTCGCGAGTGCAGCATGTGCTGTCACCCCCTGCCCCCATCTTGCCCCTTTTTCCAGAAAACGAAACAGCACTCGTGGCGCCATCTAGCGCAGGCAACAAAACACAGCTCGCTAAACAAAATTTGAAAGAAAATTCTCATAATATTTGCGCTATTTTCCATAAGCAGCTTGCAAAGCTTGCAAAGTTTTCTTAGCCCAAGAAAAGAAAAAGCGACCAACCCGATGATGGGGTTGCCTGTCCGCCTGCCTGCCTGCCTGAAGACTTTCCCCCTCCCCCGCGCTATGGAGGGTGGCGTGCGTCTGCGCACTGCACCCAGTTTTGCGACCTAACGGGGGAACATCTTGACGGAGCGCGCGCGCTCGTCCAAAGACGTTCGAAAACTTTTCTTGGCGCAATTTTTATTTTTCCAAGTTCTGTGAAGGGTTTTTTGTTTTATTTTCTTTTTTTCTCTTGCTTGCCACCCGCGTTGCAGCCATAAGCCAACAGATGGCGCCAGCACGAAAGCTTTGGCCTTTGGCCTTTTTGCTGCTGCTAAGCAGCTGCGCGTTTTATTTTTATATTATATTTATTTTATTATTTTGTCAGACAACTCTGAAATTAATAATAGACCATATCGATAACGCCATTGCACACGCACACTCATACACACACTCTCTCACTCACACACACACACACACGCTCAAACACTTTAGGGGTAAGTCGCTATGCCTCAGCCTCAGCCTCCGCCCGGGCGTAAGGCATTTCGACCAATTATAAGTTGTGGTTAACCGCAACATTTATTCAAGAAAACGTACGACTGCCTCGTTGCCTGCTGCGGCCTGAGTGCGAGCGAGTAGGCAACAGTGTGTTGGCCTGAGCGTAGGCTACAGGGAGAGAGCGAGAGAGAGATAGAGATATTTAAGTGAAAGAGGCAGAGCGATGGTGGCTGCCCCTGCCCTGGTCCAGACATTTTTTGGGGTTTTTCCGATTGAGGTTCGTAGAGTTTGCAAATAATGAAATCGCTGGAATTTTCGCATTATGATGCGATGATTTATGAATCATTGTAGTAAAAGTATTTCAAATTTGGTATTTATTTTGAATTTGAAAACTACTCATAAAGTGGCAGATCTATTGAATAAAAATATATTTATATACACATACATAAGTATACTATGTAAATAAACGAATCAGAGCAATAAGGCAATTCCTTCGAACTCTTAAGTAGCCCTAAATCGATTTAGTCTCTCTACTAAATAAATTGAAATAATGTAAAACTGAACTTGAAAGCGAATAATAAATAAATAAATAATTTTGTTTTCTGTAGCTACGCTCACGCGACCTCTGATAACGTTGAGCATGAGAAATTCCCAACTGAGAGATATTTGTTTGCAGTTTCTTAGTATTTACTGATAGTCTTGTTATCAAAATTTCGAACGTTTTGAACATGACTTCACTCTATATTACTCTCAGTGCTTTATATATTCTATTAATACAAATAGTATATCTCTCTGTTTGCGCAGTCTGAATATGAATTCAGTTTAATTTTGAATCAGTTTGAGATCGGTTCAGTTATATTAAATATAATAAACGAAAACAAGTAAAACATAATGTTTATTATTTTCCTGTTTTTGGGGACTCTCGTCCTAATTGGAGGATCGACAACGACCGCAATTGACAATAGTGAGGTAAATACTCCGTATTTAAACATGAAATATTTTAAAGGGGTGTGTCAGAGTGAACAATCCATATAGCATATAAATATAGGCTATGGGAGCAAAGAGTTAAGTTCGAGTTAAGTTGTCATTCAAAATTAAGCAGCATCTCTAAATATGATGAGTGCATAATAATAATATCATTTATATAATAATAATATAAAGAAATTTAAATATAGTATAGATAACATAGAGAATAGTAACAAGTCGATAAGGCTACATTCGAGCACGAACGACAGTAAAGTACCCTTCGCTCAACTTTTAAAATCCGTTATAAATGTTTTACCACATTCATAATTTCAAACAGAGAATTCTGCAT
The DNA here is from genome assembly GCA_018904105.1 of Zaprionus tsacasi. Classification (NCBI taxonomy): domain Eukaryota; kingdom Metazoa; phylum Arthropoda; class Insecta; order Diptera; family Drosophilidae; genus Zaprionus; species Zaprionus tsacasi. The sequence goes on from JAEIFR010000003.1 coordinate 40,353, forward strand.
AAATATTTCTACTACATATGCCTTACTCGCTTGCACTTACACACACAGTAAAGAGTAAAGCGATACGACGCGACGTCAAAGTCAACTGCTCAAAGCAGCACGCAGGCTGCTGCTCGTACCGAACATTTGTACTGAAAACGTTGACTTGAATAACTTCTGTGCTATTTGTCCAATCGGATTGTAATTTGGAGGATGTGTTATGTTATATGTTGACATTGGAATCAGCTTTATACATATCAAAGCAGAACTCTATAAGTTCAATACTTTGCTTAATAATCGTAAATTACCGATTTGCAGGGGCGGTGGATGTGGCATCAAACATTTGAAATAAACTTGAACTCTCTACTATGTATATATGTATAGGAACCTCCATACCAAATTTGGTGTCCCTAGCTTTTTTAATAGCTGAGATCTATTGTCTCATACAGAAGGACAGACGAACAGACAGACGGACATGGTGCAATCGACTCGGCTAGTAATCCTGACCAAGAATATATATATTATATGGGGTCTGCCACGCCTCCTTATGCCTGTTACATACAATTCACAAATTTAGTATACCCTTTTTTGACCATTTTCAATGGTCCAAGGGTATTAAGAGATCGACTATTTAACAATACTGATAAGTAACTATAAACACAAGTGTTTTAATCCTATTTATGAGTTTTTCGTAATTTTCTGTTCTGTTAGAAATGCAAAGCTGCCAAGGAACTAGACGATATCTGTGGATTCCACACTTTCCAGTTTGTGAAACCATTCATAATGTACGCTGATCAGCTACAGAAGGAGAACCTTAGCAAGAAATGTGAAATAAATGAGCAGAAAATCATCGAAATGTACGAAAAGATGCAACAAATGAAACTAGCAGAGGGAAAATTAAAAGACGATCTAATATCATGTAAAGATTCTCATTTCAAAGATCTTCAAAAATGGAGGGATGATCTAATATCAAGTAAAGATTCTCATTTCAAAGATCTTGAAAAATGTAGAGAAGATCTTATATTAAGTAAAGATTCTCATTTTAAAGATCTTGAAAAATGTAGAGAAGATCTTATATCAAGCAAAGATTTTCATTTCAAAGATCTTGCAAAATTTCGAGACGATCAAAAATTAGTTCAAGATAATTATATTAAAGAACTGCAAAATACTATTTCTTTACTAAAGAAAAATGTTGAGTTAGTTAATAACGAAGTAGTTCAGCTTAAATTTGAACTAAAGAGTTGTCAGTTAGGTTTGAATACGTGCAGAGATGAGATGAAGATTCAAAATAGCACCATTGTAGAAAATTCTATCACGATTTCCCAGCTTAAAGCAGATAGCAAGACAATAGATCAAACATTGAAGGAATCTCAGGGAAAACTGATTCAGAATCAAGACAATTTAACTAGGCAGAAAGAAATTATTAGAGAAAAGGAGCAAGAAATCACCAAACTAAAGGAACAAGCAAAAGGGCATGATAAACAATATCATGGTTGTGGTGATTCTAACGGCATAAATAATATTACACTACCAAACAACATTACATTTCCGAGACTCTGTAATAGTGAAATTGCTGGTCCAGGATGGATCGTTATCCAACAGCGTATAGATGGGAAAGAAGACTTTTATAGGGACTGGAAAACATATAAAGCTGGTTTTGGCGTATTCTCTGGTGATTTTTTCCTAGGCCTGGAAAAAATTCATCTTCTTACCAAGGCAGCTCATCACGAGCTCTATATACATATGGAGACATATGATGGAACCATTTCCTATGCTCGTTACGACAATTTCGCAATTGCAGGAGAAGATGATAAATACAGGCTGCTCAGTTTGGGATCATTTACTGGCACTGCAGACCCTGACGCAATGAGATACCACGAAAAGAACCAGTTCTCCACTTTCGATAGTGATACCGAGGGACATTGCGCTGTCGAGCGTCATGGTGCCTGGTGGTATTATAATTGTGCCATGAAGTGAGTAATTAGTTGATTGTAGTAAATTAATTTCAAATTGATAAAGAATTTATTTTTATTTAGTAACCTTAATGGAAAATACTATGGAAGAAAGGTTTATGACAAAAATTCAAATTATTGGCATGATTGGATATCTTTAAAAACCATAAGGATGCTAATTCGTCCTATTCATAATAGATTAAATTGAAACTAACCACAACATACAGTTTGTTATCGAAAAGAACATTCTGCAAATAAACTGAATATTTCATTTAATCAGTTTTAGTTGTTATTATTCATTTACTCGTATATGGATTCTCTTTCTTGAATGGTATCATCAATTATCTTAGATTTGTAGAATTCAGGATGGAATAGACGGACATTACATTTCAGTTATAGGCTTGATTACTATATAATTCTTTAAAAGTCAATTTACTTTGAATTTATTTTAACATAAGAGCAATATTTTTACAAAACTTCTAAGCCATAACAGCCTTAAACTAAAAATTAAAATTATCACATAAAAGAAGAACACATAGTATTTGATACTCTGAATTATTTTATTTCTAGCATTTTCTTTCTTATCTGTTAAAGATGTGAACAATAGAAAACTATGTAAGAGTATAGAGTCACAAAAAATAGGAATAGGAAAGCTATTAAAAATTAGTTGACGAGAATATCAAAACATAAATATATGTTTACTATACATTATACTATGTTATACCATATATATATATATAAATACAATATTTATATATGTATATGTATATACATATACGTAAGTCCTTGAGTAATTGGAAGCTTAGTCGAAATTCGGCTGAAATATGAAACTTTATTGCTACCCACAATTCCACATATAGCATATATGTTCTATATAATTTATACACACATAATATACTCGTATACATATATATATTTATGCAGTATGTGCAAGTGTAATTAAAGACGTTCTGGCCGATGCTCAAGCTAAAGCTACAAAATTAATAGTTTGCCAAGCTGAAACGAATCGCCTTTCAAGTCACAAACCGCCGACAATATGTCGGTCCTCCTCGCCTGCAGACGAGCTGGATGCGAGTACGAGGCCACCCATACTACACGCCATACCCATGCGAGGGATGCGAACCGTACCCAACCCATCCACATGATTTTGCTTTACTTTGGAGCGATTTAACGGCAAATCCATTAAAAATCCATACTAATACATGTCAGGCTAAGGCAAAGGCATCGCATGCCACAGCGCATAATGAGTGACGGCTTCTGTGTGGTGCGTGGCGAGGGGGTTGGGGTGTGCCTGTGTGTGTGTGTGGATCAGGGAACCAGCTTAAGATAAGATACCACACACACTTTATACGCTGTCTTTGCACTTCTCCACTTTTCCAGTTTTCCACTTTTTCCCTTCACCTTTTGGCTTAAGTGCCCCGTGGGGGCGTGGCATGGGCGATGGTGCACTGTCATTTTTCAGTGCGAACCACAGGGCACACAACGCACACAGAGTGGTCTGGGCACTAATGAAACTACGAGATTTCTCGAGTCCCGCAAAGCCAAAGCAGCTTAAAGTTTCTAACTAAAAATTCACTCACTCTTCCCACTGTAATCTGGCTTGAAATTCGCATGAGAAGCCCCAACCCACTTTCCCCCCTCTCTCTCTCTCTCTCTCCCTTTGGCAGCTTCTTCTTCATTGTTACAGCCGCCGTTTTTATTGATTTTATGAAATTTTTATTAATAAACATTCGTGAAATATGCGGGTCCAGAAAATGGAAACACTGTGGAATTTTTAATAGAAGCCAAAAAATATCAAAAAATAAAACCAAAGCGAACGCGATAACGAACACGAAGAAGATGGAGAAGGAGAAGAAAACTGGGAGGAAGATGAGCAAAAACAATTTGGAGGAGAGCGAAGCGAACTGCACAAATCAGTGTAATCAAATGGCCAAGTGCGAGTGCGAGTGCGGGGGAGAGCGAGCGGGAGAGAGCGAATGGGCGGAAGTCGCGATGACGACGATGAAGATGCCCGACAGTGGGTGAAAGGGGGGTGGGGAGAGAGAGGGCAAGCAGAAAGCCAACGCTGACGCTGATGCTGGCAATTAAAATGGCGCTTGGCCCCGTCGGCCAAAAGACTTCAAAAAATGCCAGAAAGTTGAGATACTAATGAATTATCCTTTATTAGGATAATGTATGATGTGGTTCTCTGAAGAGTTCACGCAGCAACAACAGCAACAACAGGAACAACAACACGTTGCAAAAGTTGAAAAAGGTTCGTGCTGAGTTTTCGTTTCAGCTGCTTTTCCATACACTTGCCGCAAATGGGATCCCTTGGGTCAGTTGGGCCTCAAGTAGAGCTATAAGAAACACAATGTTCTTGCACCGAAACTATCCATATCGATTTATATAATATTTACACAGCCGAACTGATGCAGGCGTAAACATTTGGTAATAGTATTGAAAAATCTTTAAAAAATAAACTATATTGTGTTTGACACAATCAATGATTAGATTAAATTATGTTAACAATATAGTTATATCGATTATATTGAATTTCGAAGCTTAACCAATCTGTTTAAAATTCAACCGAACCTTATCCCAACTATTTGTGGCTCAAACTTACCTATGCAGTGTTGCGAAAACTTTAAAAAATAAACGATATTGAGTTTAAAAATATTTATGGATTGATTATATTATTTTAAAATCTCTGCTATCGTTTTTATCGAATTTGTAAGAAAAACAATTTGTTCAAACTTCAACGGATGCTTAACCCAACTGTCTGAGCCCCAAACTAACTAAAACAGTGTTGAAAAATCTTCAAAAACAATCGATAGTGCAAAGATACAGTCAATGAAATGATTAAATAAACCTTAGTTCTTACTATATACTATTAAATCGTATTGTGTAGCCAAACTTCTTATGATCCTTGCTTACCCCCATAAAACTTCTAAAGAAGTATTAAGAGTATTAAAAAATCATTAAAAATAATCGATATATCGACAAAATAAAAACGATTAACGATTACTTTCGATTGTGATACGACTTTTTGGCATCACCTGGCAAGGAAGTGTATGCGGCAGTCAGTCAATCAGGCAGCTGAACTTCTTCACTTGTTTTGTAATGGAGCTGGGTCTGCGGCCTTATCTGACGGCAGTGCGATGGGCGAGGATGGTGGCCGGGGTGCGAGGGCGTGTTGAGTTGAGTTGAGTTGAGAGAAAAACGAAGGCAAACTGCGGCTGCGGATGCTGTTGGCAATTTATGAAAAGAGCCAAATTAATCAGACTAATAACGAAAACACGCCGACGAAAAGACGGCTGGGCAAAAAAGAAAATGGCTCAAGTGGGGTAGGATGGGAGCAAGGGGGGAGAGGAGGCAGCAGGTAGGGAAGTGTGGGTGGGAGGGGGATTGGCAAAACTTATGCAAAGTTTTCTTAATGAAAAGATTTACGATGGCAATACTCAAAATTAGCAAAAACTGAGGTTGTGGTAAACAATAAGCGCCAACAGCATCAGCAAGGGGATCGAGAGCAGAGGCGGGGGCGTGGCAGGTCTCTTACAGGGTGCACTGCTAGACAAGTGTGTACAGAGAGAGAAAGAGAGAGAAAGTCCACTTGGCACTGGGTGGGATACTTATGAAGTTTTTACAGTCGCCGCCGGTGGTTGAAATAGCAAAAGTTTTCGAGCAAAATTGCAGACTTTGTTGCTGCTGCTGTTGCTGCTGCTGTTGTTGTTGCTGCGACTGCAAGCTGGCCAACTGACCAGGGCTGCATTCAGCTTTGTGGTCTACTGTAGGCACTCGCTAGAGTGCACAGCAGGCCCTGTAGGGCTCTCTCTCTCCCTAACCCAATTAGTTTGCACGTTTGCCACGCCCACCTTGCCCAAAATTCCAATTGCTAAGCCAGATAACCCCTTCAGCCTAACATAACCCTCAACAACCCCCCCCCTCCTGGCTTGTCGGTTTCAGTCCTTTTGAACAAGCGGAAATCCAACCAAATGTTATCTGCAGCTGCTCAAAATTTGCATGTAAATCAAATTAATAAACTGTCCACGATGGCTGCCATCCTATGTGTAGCCAGAGTTGTAGTTTGATTTGTGGGCATTAACAATCGATGCCACAAGCAGCAAATCTAAGACACACATACACACACACACGCACTCGAGAAGACAAAAATGTCTATGATTATTAAAATAATTCGCATGACAGCAGATCGCAGCAGTGTGGCAAAAGCCAATTGAAGTTGGTCAAAATGTTGCCAATTAGAAGTCGAATTGGAATTGTGTAGCCTCTGCAATGCAGTTGGCAACGCGCTGACAGCAAAGTACTGACTGAACGAACACCCTGTGACACATGCTACAGGGTGATTTGTAGGGTATTTATGAAACGAATCGCACTTAACGTTTTATAAATTATAACAGTAATTAAAGTATTAATATAGTTATCTATTTTTATAATTATATAATTTAATTCATCGAAATTAAGAAACAATTTGCTGTTGACGTAATCTTATCAAAATAAAATGCAGCCAAAGACAATCGAATTTACTTCATTTTTCATGCCATTCTTAATCAACAGTAATATATAAATTTTTAATACTGGGTCTATACAACCGACCGTCTGTATGAACATTTAAGGTCTCCACACTTATGTATTACTAGTTTATATTAGAATATAGCCTGCTTCTGCCTCCAAAATTGATAAAAATTGAGCTTTTATTTTTGGTTTTATTTTATTACAAGAACGTATATACCCATTTGTAATTAAACAAGAAAGCAAGGCTACCTTCGACTTGCCGAAGGTTTTATACCCTTGCAGTTGTACACAGCTATATGTAATAGTACTCAGATTTTCATAAAATTGCAACAGGTACCTTCATTAGGCCGATCGTTGATCGTTATAAGTTATAAAACTTCGATTTTGATGAAACTTTATAATTAAGGACATACTTAGATTTGGATGTGGTAAACCTGATAGCTATATCTTGAAATATAAAGAAAATCGGCCGATAGGCTCCATGACAGCTGTACGATATATCAGTCCGATCTGGCCCGTTCCGACTTATTTAATGAAGGCAGAAATAAGAAGCTTGTGAGCCAACTTTTATGAAGATAGCTCAATAACTGGGGGACTAATTTGCGTTGCAACAGACAGACGGACTGACTGATTGTTCCTATAACAGCTATAGAATATAAACGTCTGAGATATTTAAATGGAAAAACTAAGGGCGGGTTACTGTATAACATTAAAAAGTATTGATAATGTGCTGTATTTCCAAGAACAAAACAGGTTTGCATACAAAAACCCTAATTTCAGCCGATTGTTCCTATGGCAGCTATATGTTATAGTGGTCCGATTTTGATACAATTTTGACAGCACATTAGGAACGTAATAAGAATAAGATTTGCCAAATCTTGTTGCAATATCTTGAAAAACAACAAAAATCGGCCGATAGTTTCTATGACAGCTATACGATATATCGGTCCGATCTGGCTCGTTCCGACTTATTTACAGCGCGCAGCAATAAGAAGCTTGTATGCCAAGTTTCATGAAAATAGCTCAAAAACTGAGAGACTAGTTTGCGTTGCAACAGACGGACGGACAGACGGACGGACGGACGGACGGACGGACGGACGGACGGACGGACGGACGGACGGACGGACGGACGGACGGACGGACGGACAGACGGACATCCATTTTTGGACTCCTTTGTTTATGCTGATTCAGAATATATATACTTTATAGGGTCGGAGATGTCTCCTAAGGTGCGTTGCAAACTTCTGGCTAAAATTAATATACCCTCTGCAAGGGTATAAAAATGTGTAAATTTATATTATAACAAGAAAGCAAGGCTACCTTCGACTTGCCGAAGGTTTTATACCCTTGCAGTTGTACACAGCTATATGTAATAGTACTCAGATTTTCATAAAATTGCAACAGGTACCTTCATTAGGCCGATCGTTGATCGTTATAAGTTATAAAACTTCGATTTTGATGAAACTTTATTATTAAGGACATACATATCTTGAAATATAAAGAAAATCGGCCGATAGGCTCCATGACAGCTGTACGATATATCAGTCCGATCTGGCCCAATGCGACTTATTTAAAGAGGGCAGAAATAAGAAGCTAGTGAACCAACTTTTATGAAGATAGCTCAATAACTGAGGGACTAATTTGCGTTGCAACAGACAGACGGACTGACTGATTGTTCCTATAACAGCTATAGAATATAAACGTCTGAGATATTTAAATGGAAAAACTAAGGGCGGGTTACTGTATAACATTAAAAAGTATTGATAATGTGCGGTATTTCCAAGAACAAAACAGGTTTGCATACAAAAACCCTAATTTCAGCCGATTGTTCCTATGGCAGCTATATGTTATAGTGGTCCGATTTTGATACAATTTTGACAGCACATTAGGAACGTAATAAGAATAAGATTTGCCAAATCTTGTTGCAATATCTTGAAAAACAACAAAAATCGGCCGATAGTTTCTATGACAGCTATACGATATATCGGTCCGATCTGGCTCGTTCCGACTTATTTACAGCTCGCAGCAATAAGAAGCTTGTATGCCAAGTTTCATGAAGATAGCTCAAAAACTGAGAGACTAGTTTGCGTTGCAACAGACGGACGGACGGACGGACGGACGGACGGACGGACGGACGGACGGACGGACGGACAGACGGACATCCATTTTTGGACTCCTCTGTTTATGCTGATTCAGAATATATATACTTTATAGGGTCGGAGATGTCTCCTAAGGTGCGTTGCAAACTTCTGGCTAAAATTAATATACCCTCTGCAAGGGTATAAATATATATATTTTATTATGATGTATTAAAATAATATTTAAATTGATCCAATAATATTTGTATGATTGTCTTCTATAATTTGTGTTATAATGATTCTAATCAAGATAAACTTTTAGGGAATTTGTTTTCGACTTTAAATAGGCTAAAAGATTCCTTAAGCGACCTATTTAGCTGAAATCTTGAGTTCTATATTTAAAACACACATTATTGAACTTCTTTGAGACTAGAATGACTGAGAGAGAGAAATATCGGGGATAACATGGTTAACTCTATAGAGTTACTGTGTTTTTTTCCTTTTTAAATCGACACAGTTTACAGTTATGACTCTTAAAGTCAGTAAACAAATTTCACAACTGAAAATTCAATTGAATTTTCTTCTCTCTCTTTCTCTCTCTTCTTCTCTCTCTTCTTCTCTCTTTCTGTTGTTGTTGTTATTGTTTTCATTTTTCTTTTTTTTTTGTTTTTTTCTTAAATCGAGCCATGCAATGCCGCAAATGCCACTTCCCCTTCCGCACGAGCAACGCCAGTGCCGGCAGCGTGAATACATGCATAAATACATGTGTATGTGTGTGAGAGTGTGTGTGAGTATGTTTAAAAAGGGTTAAAACAATAGAAAATGTTGCCAGCACGAAGAGGCTGTCTGGGTAAGGGATCTCGTTCAGGGTTGGGGTTCATTCTCAGAGTCAAAGTCGGAGTCGGAGTTCGCAAAACAATTTTTTATGTGTATTATGCTGGGAAACGCTTTTAACGGCCCGTTCAGCTGTTGTGTTCAGCTCGTACCCCCTTCCGGTTTGGGTACCCTGTGTATTCTCTCCCTCCCTCTCTCCCTCTCCCTCTCTTTCTCTCTCCCTGGCGGCTGTGAGCCAAATCATTATTACAAAAACAATGAGAACTAAGCGCACTTGCCGCTGCCTCTGCCGCTGTTGCTGCCTCTGCTGCTGCCTCTATTTTCCGTAAGCCGTGCGCCCCATTTGCTCGACATTTTTCAACTGAAGTCAACCACCCGATCTGCAGCCGGAGCCAGTGCGGACATCGAATCCTTTCGTTCATAAATCAAGTCTTTGGTTTAATTAAATCTTGTGTTGGCGGTAAAAACGCTAAAAGAAGAGAGAGATGGAGAGAAAGACAGAAAGAGAACGAAAAAAGGAAACGAAAACGACAGCGAAAACACATATTAAGCTGCACTTGCAGATACCCTGTTTAGTATCATGTTGTGAAAAATAACAACAAAGTTTCGAGGGGCTTAGCTTTTTTATTAACAGTTTTTTTAGCGGTTAAAACACTTTAATATTTTTCATTAAATCGATCATTTATATTTATTTCCCGATATATATCGATTATATTGGATTTTTCAAGTGCTTAAACTCTTTTGAACAGTTTTGGAAATCTTTAAGAACAATCGATAGTCAAGAAAAACAGTCGATGCAATGAAAAGTTTATAAAACAATCGTTACTATCGATTATCTACGATTCTTAAACAAAACAATTTCCCTAATTATTATTTAATTTTAAACAGTGTTGAAATACCTTTTAAAACAAGCGTTAGTAAAGAAAAGTAATCGATGTGTAAAAAAAGTGATTGAATCATGTATGTATATTATCGATTGTAGAACGTTTTCTGTGCAGCAATATATATTTATCCTCATGGCTCAATTGGTTCCCATATATACCCTACTAGCATTGCAATTACAGGGTATATACACATTTCTGTTGCCGTCGCAAGTCAAAGGCGCTGCAAGTAGGAGAAACTACAGTCGAGTATGCCGCATTGTGCCCTGAGGCGGGACAGAGCGGGTGAGAGGCATCAGCTCCTTGTTCAAGGAGCAAAAGCGAACTCGTCACGTTTCTAAATGTCCTCGCGGTTGCTTTGCTGCTGCTGCTGCTACTTACTACTGTTGCTACTGCTCTGGTGCTCCAGCTCATTTCCGTGCTCGGTTTGGCAAAAAAAAAATGCAGAAAAGCAGAGAAAACAAGTGAATATGGCTACAGTCGAACGCCCGACAGTAGGATACCCTTCTCCCAATTTTCTAAATCTGTTACAAACGTGTAACTACACTGATAATTTCGCGTAAAGCGTAAAGCGGCGAGACGCAACGTCGAAGTCGACGTCAACTCCAAGCAGCGCGCCGGCTGCTGCTCGTACATTTGTATTGAAAACGTTGACTTGAATAACTCCTGTGTTATTGGTCCGATCGGATTGTAATTTGGAGAATACATTTATATGGTATTAAGCATTATACATACCAAAGCACAACTTCATAAGTTTAATACTTTGCTTAATAATCGTAAATTACCGATTTGCGGGGGCGGTGGGCGTGGCATCAAACATTTGAAATAAACTTTGTCTGCCTCTTATATATAGGAACCTCCATACCAAATTTGGTGTCTCTAGCTTTTTTAATAGCTGAGATCCGTTGTCTCATACAGACGGACAGACGGACAGACGGACAGACGGACAGACAGACGGACATGGCTCAATCGACTCGGCTAGTGATCCTGAGCAAGAATATATATACTTTATGGGGTCTGCCACGCCTCCTTATGCCTGTTACATACATTTCACAAAGTTAGTATACCCTTTTTTGACCATTTTCAATGGTCGAAGGGTATAAAAAGCTAAATTAAATTTGACACCTTTTTGAAAAATCCAACACAAATTTGCTATAGAAATTTAAGAAATGGTTTGGTGGGGAGGAGCAGGGGGCGGGAGAAGGAAACTGCGAGCACTTAAGGCTTAAAGCTTGACAGGTGGAAAAATTGCATGCAGAACACGTTGCTGGATTTATGGCCAAGAAACGGCCGCCAAACGCAGACTAATAAACACCAATGAAATGGAGAGGGGGGAGAGAGAGAGTGGGAATTAAAAAAGTACGAGGGGAGGATTAGAGGAGGAGCAGGAAAGAGATAGGCCAGGCTGAGTAATAAAGCGACGTTTTGGGTTGGCCCAACAGCGTGAGGCAATGCGTGAAAGGGTTCTACCACGAAGAAGGCCAAGAAGACTCGGCCGTGCGGCAGCAACCAAATGAAACGAAAACGAAATGAAAACGAAACGAAAAGGAAAACGAACACGAACACGAAACGCAATGAAATGAAACAAAAAGCAATGAAATGAAATCCTTTACCGTAAGAATTTCACGCACGTCAACACGTGCCTGCGGGTTGGTGGGGGGAGTGCAGGAGGGGGGGGGAGAACACGACAGCCGCGTTGACAGGGGCACCCAAGGCGCCACAATCGCAATCTGAATCTGTAACTGTAACTGTGACTGTGAATTTCGCAATCCAAGGCGCTACCCCTGCCCCCTCCCACACCCCTTGAGGGACTTGTAACAATTTCTAATTCATATGTTGCCCAAGGACCCGCCCCCACCCCCAGAACGTGTACTGATGATTTATGGTGGACGCACGCGAATACGAAATGAAAGGCGAGACAGAGACTTGACTTCCTGTCTCTCTCTCCCTTTCTCTCTCTCTCTCTCTCTCTTTCACTCTCTGTTGCCTGGTCTGCCCGTTTAATCATTCAATAGGCAATTTGTTTGGCCTCTTCGAAATGAAATGAAATGTTTCACACATTACACAAGCTCCTCCTGCTCATGCTCGTCCTCCTGCCTGGCTAGCGTCTCCAGCCACCATATTTAATATCATTTATCTTTCTTAGGGTCCAGCATGCGGTTTGAAAGCAGCCCCCCCCCCACACACACACACTCCTTCACTATGTGTGTGTGTGCTGCCTGCCAGCCAGCCTTGTTGTGATTTATGATTATCAAAGTATTTGCTACCTTTATGTCCGAATTATTTGCTCGCACATAAATCATTTTGCCGCCTCTCAAGGTTCGCTTGATTTGATAAATTTCTTCAATTGCTGTCGCGATTGGCGCCTCCGATTGCCCCAATCCCAGCCCAATCCCATCCCTGGATGACAGCTCCTTGATATGCCTGGGCGTTAACTGGCTGACATAACTCACAATTGGTCAACACGAATCACCCCATCCCCTTGGAAATTAATAATTTAGGCCGACACGTTTACCCTTTATGCAGCTTAAAGTTAATCTGGTAGTTAGTTACGCCATCATCTTCAGACTACAGACTTAAAACATTTTAATAGCTCCCTTAAGCATGGATAAATACTTAGAGATGCTTTTGGAATATCATTTTCAGTTTTCCAGCCTTTTTGCATTATCTGTATGTATATTTACGCTTGCTATACGATTTCAATAGGTTTACCTGGGCGTGGCCATATTTTAAGACAAACTTGAGAGCACACAAATACTTAAGAGGGTTGTTTAAAAATTTCAATGCCATAACTATTTTAGTATCTGAGATATAAGAGTTCATACAGACAATTTAAAAATATCTGATAACTTTCTTGCCATTCTGCATGGAGTTTTGTCACTGCTCTCGCCCTATAACTCACTCGTCGGACTGGTCAATCGGCCTCAGTCTTCCCCTAATCTCCTCCCCCAAGCAGCCAAGTAAATCCCGAAAGTAAACTCAGCGCCATGAATTATAGATTTGGATTTATTTGAGGCCAAGTAAAACAAATGACCCAACAATCGTCGTCGCCTTCTGTGAACTCGCATTAAAAAAAAAAAAAGGTCGAGGAGCAGAAGTAGAGAGTGAGGAAGAGAGAAGCGGAAAGAAGGAGTGAAGTGGAGGGAGAGAACAAAGCGAAAGTGGCGTAAATAAATAAACAGCAAAACACAAAGCATATTAGGCTAAGCTACTTGCGATTTCCGTTACACGCCCGTCGGGCAGCTCTCTCTCCCTCGTTATAAAAATGCGGAAGCTGATTAGCCACCCCTCGTACCCCCCTCAAGGCTCCGAGACTCCAAGACAAAATGAACTGTGTGTGCAACCTGGTGAAAGGCGAGGGGGATGCACAGCTTGTCCGTCGGGTGGTTGAGTTTTATGAGGCACAAAAATTAACAACGCCTTTGGGGTTATCCTGTTTCTTCTCCTTCGAAAGGCGGCCAACTTTGACGACGACAAAAAAAAACGAAAAACAGAAAAAAATAAGAAAAAGTTGCCAAGTCTCATAATCGAAATTGGTCACAGGTGGCCCCCAACAGCAGCGGCAATTGACCAATGGCTCTGGGTACTGGGACGTGCTACCCCTCCCTGCAGTCCCGCAGTGGCTTATTGAAATTAAATGTGCTGGCCAGCAGATAATACCCATTTAAGGCGTGTTTAGTTAAGTTGAGTTTGATTTGGGTGACTTACCGCCCCTGCTGCACAGCCCCAATTGGCCTAAGAAGAGAGGCAGAGGGAGAGAGAGAGAGAGCTGTGGATAAGCGAAATGCTGATTGAGCTGATTTTAAAAAGAAGCATCTGGGGGTTACTTAAGGTGGGAAGAGCTGTGCTCTCTCTTTGATAAGCATAATACTAACTAAGTCCTTTTTACCCTTTACGCTTTTCTTTTGCGATGCTTGCGGTGGTGTGCCGCAAGTAAATGCGATGTATGCGATGCTTGTCGTATAGATTGCGATGCTTTGAATGCGATGAATGCGGTGTTTTCTTAGCTATACCGCAAAAGTACCGCAGGTGTCTGGTATGCAACTAAGCACTAGCTGAGATAATACAAAAGAAAAAATATATAATAAAATAATACAAAAGATAACCATATGGAATAAGGAGCACGCCCTTAACTGTTTAACCTTATATACATACATTGTCTTTAAAGTGTTTCTCAGCTTTTCATGCCAAGTAATAAATAACTTCTGCCTGAAATTGGCTCTGTATTATTTCAGAAATATCAATATACCGTATTTGATTTACCCCCCAATTCTGACGGCCTTTGTGTCTATTTTCGTAGTGCTTCTTCTCTTGGCCTTCAGTCACAAATGTTTCGTTAATGTTGCCAAATGACATTCGTGGACAGTGTGGAAAATAAGGAAGTGCTTCGATGGCGTTTTCTCGCCATTTGTCTAGTTGTCTGGCCCCAAAAATTTTTTAGCCCTGACATGGACAAGCTGATACGCACACACACACACACTCATATAGAGAGAGAGAGAGAGAATGTGTCAAGTCGAGCTGAAGACGGCGTGACATGCTGGGCGCACGTCCCTCCTTAAATTTTTAATCAAATCTGCCAAGCGACAGCAATCATTAATTTTCCTTCAGTGTCCGAAGATTGTGGCCATTTTTCTTTTAGGCTTTGTCATTTGCTTCTCTTTTCCATACCCCTCCCCTTTCTATGACTTTCCTTTCCGGCTACCTTTGTCACATCATTTGCATGTCAAGGCTAAGGGGCGAAAGGGAAAGTGAACAGAAATGACCACAACGTTTCAGAAGACGCAAGCGATAAAGAAGAGGGAGGGAGAGAGAAAATTGCTGATCCCATTAAATAGACAACGATTGAGGTCCCTCAACGACCACGACGACAATGGCAACAATAACGATATCAGGGTAAAGATTTTCAGACTCAAATTGAAGTTTATTTTTTATCGAGCGAAGCAAAGTTTTTTTGCATTTGAAAACTTCATGGAAATAACATAATAATATTTTTAACCTAGGGAGAAACCTCCTTCAGAAACCTAAACAAAATATCGAAAAAAAAAATACTTCAATATTAGTATTTTTGTAATATAACAAATTATCGTTAGAAAATAATGTATTAGAAAATAACGATTCTATTATAATATCATATATAATTATTATAATATATTTTAAAATATTATATATAATTATAACTATTTACTTAATTTAATTTATATAAATTTACACATGTCTACTAGCCTAAAATATCACCTCTCATAGCCTTATAAAAGCTGTTGCATTTTACGTAAACTCTAGTTAGGAGATCCCCTTATCATTTTCAGAGAATTAGTACAATATAAAAATTTAAATGTATTTTAAAATACCATATATTTAATTGTTGAACAAAAATCATATCAAAATTTCTTAAGACTTAAGAAGAAAGGTAATACAGTACATGACATCTAAACTCACATTCCAACCTATTATATATTCGCTATAAAACATACGATTTTCACTTGGTATGACACTTTCTCTATGTCTTGACGCCCTGAGTAATCTTATAGCGCAACATATATTAAATAAATAATATATGGTATATCTGTCTACGAAATGCTTTACATTTTTCATAAATATGAGAGAGTTGGCGAAAGCGTAGACAGAAACTTAAGATCAAAGAGGAATGAACGCACAGGGAGTGCATTGTATCTTTAATTCAGTTATAAATTGAAGCGATGCCATAGACCTTTTACCACCTCCCCCCCCCTCTCGCCCAGCTGGCCAAATAGTTTTGGCCAAGAGTGAAACATATGTCGCTGACAGACGAACGGAGGTGGGTAGTGCAGGGGTGGGGGGAGCAGGGGGTACTTCGGGGTCTCTGGCCTGGTCGAAGCAGCGAGAAAGATCCCAATGTTAGTTGGGATAGATGGATGACGGCGAGAGCGGACATTGATAAATCACATGGGTGTGCGTGTTTGTGTGCGCCGGTGTGTGTGTGTGTGTGTGCGCGCGACCTATTGTGCTATAAGTTGGGGGCGTGGCAATCAGGGGAGGCGGGTAGCCGACTATCGCGGGTTATTTGAAAGCGCGATGCTGGCAAACAAACCGTACGAACATGCGCCCCCTTTCTGCAAACCTCCCCTCTCGCTGCAGACGCCACTGCTTGGGGCCTGTCATGTGCCGGGCTCAGGCACACACACACACACACTCTGGGCTAAATTCAACAATTTTCTGCAGCGACATCAAATTACGAACTCATTATTGTTAGCGACGACAATATGCGCATTGCACGACAGAGCACCAGAGAGGGCAGAGGCGTAGCTCAAGGGGGATTGGGGGGACAAGTGGTTCGGGAGGAGGTCGCTGTGCTGCGTTGGTGTTTGCGTTGGCGTGAATTTGCCAAAAATGCATAGAGAGACGCGGGTGCGACAAGTGGAGGCTGCAAGTGAGTGTGTGTGTCATGTGTGTGTGTGTGTATGCCACGTGTGTGTGTGTGTGTGAGTGCGTGTGCGTGGCACTGGGTATTTGTTGACGTTGATAGCGAACGAATTTCCCTCGTTTTTTCACCATTTCTTGTTTTGTTTCGCCGCCGTGTAAATCGCGTGTTCGGGCAAGGCAAGGCATGGCATGGCATGGCGAGGAGGAGGAGCAGAAGCGGGAGCGGGAGCGGGAGCAGGGCCGTGGCAGGACACCCTGAAAGAAACCCACATCAAACTGACCAAAATGCATGGAATGCCTATGAAAATTGTAAAGCATTGTTCCTACCACCACCCCCTCACTCTATCCCCCCGCTCAGACCCCTTTTCGGGTTCCGGAAAACTCGACTCGGGTCGCAGCGTCGCGCTCATTAAATGACACTCACAGCAAGGCGGCCAAAATTTGCACGCTATAATGCACACACACACACAGATAGTGCCCCCCTAGGGGCAGGTCTCCCTGTAGGTCCCTCCCCACACCCACAACGCGGCAAAATCATCTGCGTGTGAGAGGGACGTGGCATTGCATAATTTTAGTTGCACCCAGCGTAGGCGCCGAAAAGCCACACCAGGCAACCTATACCGCTCTACTCCCTACCCGTCCCTCTCCCTCTTCCTCTTCCTTTCCCCCCATCCCTGCGCTGGCAATTTCTATCGCTTGTCATACGCAGCGTTGGCTTTTGTTTTACGCAACGGCAACGTCAACCACCGCTCCCTCCACCCACCTACTGCTGCCTACTCCCAGCCCCTTGCTCACCCCTCCCCCCTGTCACCTCATTAGGCCCTGCGCTTTGCTTGTTCCGCTCTTGTGAGAGTAAACTTTTCGATCATGGAGAGCTACGTCTTCAATGAGAGCAACCCAATGAAATTTCAGTTCTCTACGGTCTGAGTTATACCTTGTAAACGCTTGAAGTGTTTAGTTAGAGCATAACGGGTTCTATAAGAGTTTGTACAGCAAGTTTTCCGTATTCTATATAAAATATTTCGATACTTTTCTGCATCTTATAAAAATAACTACAAAGAAAATATTGTCATATCTTGAAAAATTTGATTAAAAATAAATATTATAGTTTAATAAATTACTAGCAAACTATATATTAATATGTATTCATAATAATATTATTATGATTTTTATTATTAGCTAAATATAACAGCGCACTTAAAGGATTTATTATAAATAATATTAGAATGTATATCTTTGAGTTTTTATATAATTTTGAAAACTTTTTGTATCTTAGTTATGTTAATCCTTCGACTATATTTCAATCCCTTAAGTATTATATCATTTTTATCTCCAAGCATATTATTATTATTATAAATACAAGACAACTATATATTAATAAAAATTCATAAACTTAATAAACGCACTTATAAGTTTATCATAAATAGTATAATATGTAAAAAACTTTTTTATCTTAGTTATGTAGTTTATTTGAACTTTGTTAGAGTATTCATTAGTCGCTGTGCTGCCTTCGCAACTGGCCCAAAACTTGTTTAGTTTTGGCTTCGAGTTTTCGTTTACGTATTTTCTCGTTTTTCGTATTTGCGCAAAACCGTGAAAATTACATGCCGCTGACGCAGCGACGCCGTCACTCATGATGGAATTGGGGGAAGGGAGGGGAGTGGGACAGAGGGTAGGGAGATGCGCGGTTGCGGGCGGCCCAGTGAGCGAGCGATGTGGAGTCCACAACGGGTTCAGGACGCGCTGCCATTGCTGTTGCTGCATTTTTTTCATTTTTCTGTTGTTGTTGTTGTCGTGTCTGTTGTTGATGTTGTTGTTGCTGTTGCTGTTGCTGTTGTTGTTGCTGTTGCTGTTGCTGCTGTTGTTGCTGTTGTCTCTGTTCGTTCATTTTATTCGCGACGCGCTGATACGGCACGAAGTTGTGCCTGACCGCAACATCGCATGTTGTAGGTGCGCCAATGACGCTGATTTTGTTCCTGTTTCTGCTCCTGCCCAGGCTACACATTATTAACAGTTCCTGTGACAAAGCGCGGCCGCGACTAGAACGATGTGGGCGGAGTAGGAGCAGGAGGGAGCAGTGGCGCAGGCCTGGCTATTGGGATTGGATTCAGGATTGGGTTCCGGGCAGCACCAGCCACGGCCACCTGTCATATTACGTACGACGTTGCCCGCTTGTCCATGCACTCCGGCTGTCCCCCTGGTTCTCCTTGTCCTCGTGTCGTCATCGCCGTTGCTGTTGCTGTTGTTGCTGTTGTTGCGGTTGTTGCTGTTGTTGCTGTTGTTGCTGTTGTTGCTGTTGTTGCTGTTGTTGCTGTTGTTGCTGTTGTTGCTGTTGTTGCTGTTGTTGCTGTTGTTGCTGTTGTTGCTGTTGTTGCTGTTGTTGCTGTTGTTGCTGTTGTTGCTGTTGTTGCTGT
Organism: Zaprionus tsacasi; assembly: GCA_018904105.1. Taxonomy (NCBI): domain Eukaryota; kingdom Metazoa; phylum Arthropoda; class Insecta; order Diptera; family Drosophilidae; genus Zaprionus; species Zaprionus tsacasi. The sequence goes on from JAEIFR010000003.1 coordinate 59,402, forward strand.
TGCTGTTGCTGCCGTTGGCGTTGCCGTTGCCGTTGCTGCTGTCCTTTGCCGGCCGTTTGCTGTCCAACAAAATGTTTTGTGGTTCCCGTTGCCCGTTGCAAAGTTTGTACCGCCGTCTGGTTGTTTATTTTAGCTTCGCAACAAGCAGAGCCATCGCCATCGCCATCGCCATCGCCATCGCCATCGCCAGCAGCAGCAGCTCCAACTGGGACTCATTGGGCGCTATTTAAGTGAAATTGAGAAATTTCGCTGCCCAAAATGAGCCTTTAACAAGAAAGGAACGCGAGCGAGAGAGATGGAGAGAGAGAAGAAGAGAGAGAGAGAGGCAGAGAGCGTGATGCTGGTAGTGCGGCCTGGTAAATGATGGAAACGATAGATACCCAGGGATGACATGGGGCAGCTATAGGGTATCAGCTCTAATACACTTAATATGATATGCTATGTTTTATCATAACATAAAAATAACCATATAAAGTACTATCTTTTTAATATTCATGTCTATTAATGAAAAACCAAGCTAGTTTCTTATATATTATAAATGTGGAGCTAGTTTTGTAATGTTATTTCAAGTTATCAAGGTCTCTAAGTGTCTAAAATATTTCCTCATTCAAACTCTATCCACGTGGTATTCAGCATATTTATTTTAAAATATGTTAAAGAAATTATTTGGATTTTCTACTTTATATCATATTATTATTTTTTTTTTACCACAAATGTTGAAGACTTGAACATATTTCTATATCTATAACTATCTATATCTATAATCGTTAATGAAAACAGTTATAAGTCTAGGGAATTTGAGGTATATCATAGTTTCAAGCACAGCTGTCTACTACAGGGTATTTTGCAAGTCGTAGCTTCTATCTCTCTCTCTCTCTCTTGCTGAGTTCTTATCTTTTACCTATCGCAAGTAGCAGACATGATACAAAAATAAGTATGCAGACAGTTCTGGGGTCAACTTTGGGTTGGGACAAGGACAAAGGTCATGGGGGTTGAGTGAGAGGGGGGTGGGGGGAGGGGAGCATACTCGTATGTTGTAGTTTGTGCACTCTGCTGATATGATATGCTTAAATACCGGCATACAACACGCCCGACTCGCCATTGTCATTCATTTCCCCTGACAGCAGTGTAATCAGTGTGCCACATGTGGCACACCTAGTCGAGGCAGTCCCTTCCCCCCCACCATCCTCTCCCCCTCTCTGCAACCCATGGACAGCTACGGATACGTTGGAAATTTTATCTAGCGTGTAAAAATCACAAACAAATGGCGCAAAATTAAATTTGGCTTATGAGTTGGAACTGACAAATCGTCACGAGATGCGAGAAGTGTGTCCTGTGTCCTGTTTCCCGAAAATTAACATACTAAAGTAAATGATGTGTACACCCCACCCCTGCTCGAGCGACGCCCATGTGCAGAGCCGGGCCATACAATTTGGGTAAGAAAAGTGTGTAAACAAGTGTGGAAGGTGCAGAAATTAAAAATGAATAACATAAAACGGGACAGAGTTGCGATGGGATGGGTTGGTATGGACTGCGTTAGACTGGCTCCTTTGGGGTTGTTTCTTAATGTCACCTTTGATACCGGGCCGGTTACGGGTCTGGGGTCTGGTCAATGGCGCGACGAGGCAAACAAATTGGATTGCAGGGCAGCAGCTCTGGTTCTCTTTCTCTCTCTCTCTCTCCCTGAGAGAACAAGAACTCGTGTTGTCCTGGCGACCATTCTACACGCCTTGGCTTATGTAGAGGTAGTTCCGGCAGTAGGGGGGTTACCTGGGCAGAGGCAAGGCCATCTTAAGAAACGATAATGACACAACCTAATAAACTGTTGCCCAGGACAACTACGAGACGAGACGCAGCTGAAGCGACGACAAAGGCCGAAAAACTTTCCATATCGAGTTTGAGGTTAGAAACGGCTGCCAAATTGAAGCAGACACACACACACACATACACACACTGTCACACGTGTGCCATACTGTCGCTCAAGCGTTAAATAGAAAACTTTATAGCTCTACTCTCTCTCTCTCTCTCTCTCTCTCTCTCTCTCTCTCGGTAACCCTGGGCAACGTGTAACTGTTTGCAGCCCTTGCGAACATCTTCTGGTCACACTCACACACTGCAACACCGCACAGTGGGGCGCACACACACACGCACACGCACACATTGCGCTGTACTTATATGCAATAAGTGGGCTTTCAATTAACATACATACATGTAGGTGTTAGAGGGGAGGGGGGCGTGGCACGTCGGCAATTTGACTTTATGTCATTATCAACGCCTTGAACTGACGCCTCCCCCACAGCTTCAGATGCGCCTCCAACTTCTCCCGGCTGCGTATGTCTTGCGTCCTGCTAATTATGCCATCATTACACACACACGCACACACACACACACACTTGCAATAAATTTAAATGTCATTTGTCTCCTCCTTCTTCGATATGCAACCATTTTAGGGCATAGGGTACACAGGCCTATCGTCTCGCTCCCCCTCCCCAGCTAACTGCAAATTGTTTGCTGTTTATTATGACTCCCTGTCTGTCTGCCCTGTCCCCCTCACCTTTCCCCCCTCCCTGCACACACTTCCCACGTCTATCAAATCGTTTGCTGCGTTAATTGCTGCGAATTATGATAATTACATGGAACACAAGTTCGCCTCAATCGTCGAAGGATCCCACTTGAAATTTTCGCTGGGAAACTTTCCTTTCATACCACTTGCTTGTCTTGATTGTTGTTCTTGAGTAATCGGATCTGGAGTGTGCGAATAACGGTATACTTAAGCATTGTATGTTTAACGAAAGGGAGAGAGAGATAGAGAAGTGTTCTTGCAGTTTGATTATCTAAATGAAAGTGGGAACTGTGCATAGACAACATTTAGTTGGGGAATTTTAAATACAAGTAGATAAAGCATTTTCGATGCAGACAATAATTAGTAATAATAAATACAAAGTGTTATATATGAATATATTAGACAACTAAAGCTAGACATATACTCTGATTTCTCTAAAAAAAAAAACAAATATGTTAATACTAAAATAGAACACGGTGTTCAAAAACTCGGGAACTCTAAGGAATAATAATGAAACTCTAAATAATAACTCTCCTCCGCAGAGAGTCAAGGAAGTATAAGAAAAATCCTATAAAATATATTATATATATTTGTAATCAACTCAGTCAGTCGAGTTGATATAGCTATATCTATTCCTTTTGTCGCTCCCTCTGTCTCTTCATCTGTCTCTCCCTCTTCCTATCCATCCGTCTATCCGCCTGTCGGTCTGTCTCTCCCTCCATCTATCTGTACGAACGTCTATATCTCAGAGACCATAAGAGCTAGAGCTATCAAATTTGTTTACTACACACGCCTTGAAGTGCTCTCACAGCTCGTTGAGTTTTATCTCTAGTATGCAATGCGTAACCCTAGCTAATGTTGTCTATTTCCGCCTCATCCGATATGCGCTTAACGCTTGCGCTCATTCATTATGCGCCATCTTAAATAAGCTGCTAAAGTGCATGCAAATGCGCTGTAAACAGATGCGAAAAGCGAATCCGTGGCCCACACCCACATACCCGCACACCCTAATCCCAGAGACCCAGCAACAGTCCCTTCCCTAGTTAGGAGGAGCATATCCTCATTCAATGGCCGCAACGGGTCGCATCAGTTTCCTCGGTTTTTGTGTCGTCTCTCGACCGACCCCCACCCCCCTCCGCCCCTGTTGGCATTTTTCGCTTTCAAGTTTGCCCATTTATTTAAACTTTTTATTTGCCAGTTTTCTATTTACGCCAACTTCCAAGTCCCGGCTATAAATTCGAGCGGCCTTTTTAACCCCTTTAAAGGCGAGAGAGACAGAAAGAGAGAGAGAGGGAAAGGCAGAGTGAGGGTGCAAGCAGTGCAAAAGAAATGCGAATTAATTTTCTTAAAAGCTTTTCTTGGCGGCGCTGATTATCTGACCATCTCTTTTACTTCTCTCTTCCTCCTCCGTCTTCAAACCTCTCATGTTCCCTTTGGGTTTACGTTTCTTTTTTTCCTGTTTTTTTTTTTTTTTTTTTTTACTTTTAGTTGAAATTTTATTAACGAAACTTGGCACGCTACTTAAGAAACTATATACAAATGTCTCAGTGTGCTTAAATTTATTTTTAATAAATTTTAAAATAATTTTTCGATTTTTCTTATGTTCTTTTCCAGTTTTTTCTTCAATATCAGATTTTATATATATTTATATAATATATTTTCAATTTGTTTGATTAGATTTTGTTTTGCGCAAAAAAAATGGATTTCCTTATCGACTTAATGTTCTAGTTTCCGCTATATTTATGGAGCAAAATACATATGTTTTATTTCTCAATTTACACCGATAGTCACTAGTTTATATCATTTTTATAATTATTGCCCAATCCGTTTCCCGTTACCCCAATAAAAACATTTATCATTCACTTTTGGGCAATGCTAATTGATTTAAATTCGATATGTGATCCTCCTAAACTTAGGAATATATTTAAATGAAAATAAATAAATAAATAAATAGATAACAAGATCCCCAAAACATAGAATAGAACACTTTGTGCGAGGATTGTTTGTGAAGACGAGTACGAGTTTCTCGGGAATTATAACATAGATTTAACTGTGTTCAAACTGCAAAGCTATCGTTCATACTATCGATACATACATTAGAATTACCAACATTTTCCAATATCTTTCATAGCACGAAGTACTTTTATATGTGAGCCTAGAGTCTTTCAATAGTTTCAGCATTACATTTTAACTTTATCATCGATCATACCAGCAATACAAAATGTTACAAAAATGTCTGAATATCATTTCAATTTAAAACTTTCTTTTATCTTGTGATGAATATTTCGAAAGTTACAGATATATGTCTATTTTTGGTAAACCTTTCGACTTTAATAAAATAATCTCTTGGTGAAATATATGCCTTTCCTTTTACATTTGATTATAAGCTTGTCTACAAATATATTTTATAATCTTTCGATAGCTGCAGTTATTTGCGCATAACTATCGATTGTTGCAATGATACAAATCTCAGATGAATGTGTAACAAATATTTATAGCTCGAAATATTTATAGATTTGACTTCTAACTGATTTTAGACATTGGTAATTATTTGTTTTTATATCTTTTGTTGAATCGTGCAATAGTTTGCGAAATTTCGATAGTCTTTCGATAGTATTGCAGCGCTTTAGGTTAATTATAGCCTTCGACCATTGAAAATGGTCAAAAAAGGGTATACTAACTTTGTGCAATGTATGTAACAGGCATAAGGAGGCGTGGCAGACCCCATAAAGTATATATATTCTTGCTCAGGATCACTAGCCGAGTCGATTGAGACATGTCCGTCTGTCTGTCCGTCTGTCCGTCTGTCTGGCTGTCCGTCTGTCTGTTTGAGACAACGGATCTTAGCTATTAAAAGAGGTAGAGACACCAAATTTGGCATGGAGGTTCCTATGTTTCCCAAGCAGATAAAGTTTATTTCAAATGTTTGATGCCACGCCCACCGCCCCCGCAAATCGGTAATTTACGATTATTAAGCAAAGTATTAAACCTATAAAGTTGTGCTTTGGTATGTATAATGCTTAATGCCATATAAACGTATTCTTCAAATTACAATCCGATCGGACTAATAACACAGGAGTTATTCAAGTCAACGTTTTCGATACAAATGTACGAGCAGCAGCCGGCGCGCTGCTTGGAGTTGACGTCGACGTCGACGTTGCGTCTCGCCGCTTTACGCTTTACGCGCGTCGCTGTGTGAGTGCGAGCGAGTAAGCTATATGTAGAGAAGTATTCGTGCAGAATTTCTGTTTGAAATTATGAGTGTGGTTACACGTTTGTAACAGATTTAGAAAATTGGGAGAAGGGTATCCTACTGTCGGGCGTTCGACTGTAGCCATATCCACTTGTTTTTTGATATATTTGAGGAAAACTGTACTGAAACGTGGCTTGAAAACACGTTTATGGGCTTGAAGTGATATACGATACATTGATACGATATTGAATAATCCTGCTCGCCGATACTCATGAAATAACCCTCGCACGCTGCGATATGATCTAAGTTTGTCTTTGCTAATTGCTCTGCCTTCCCTCTATCTCAGATCTTAATCCTGCTTCCCCCTGGCCTCCTCCTGTCCCTGTCCCAGCCCATGTCCCTGTCCGTCGCTCGTACGCGCCGCCAGGCAACTGCCCAGCAAGGCGGCCGCCAGCCGCTAGTAGGGACGCCAGACATCCGACGTCGGCTTGGGCGTGCGTGTGCGTATGGGACCGCCGGCACCGCTGGAACCGCTTGCCGAGCGTGACGTTGTGCTCACGTCATCCAGATCGATGGTCTCCACGGGTGAGGGTGAGCGGCGCGTTGAACTCACGGGGGGAGATGCATTCGGATTGGCATTCTCCGCATCCGGTGGATTGTGTGTGATCAGTGTGACGCAACGCTTGATCAGATTCACGCCATCCGCATCCGCTGTGGAGCCCAAGGGATGAGCTGCAGCCGCTGCTGCTGCCGCTGCCGCCGCCGCTGCTGCTGCTGCTGCCACTGCCTCCTGCTGCTGCTGCTGTTGGGGCACGGTGCTTGCGGCCGCTGCTGCTGCAGCACTACGCAACCAGGGCAGATCACTGTAGCTGCCATAGAGCTGTGTGTAGAGCCACTGGCTCGACTGTGGCAGCAGCGGGCTCTGCAGGAAGAGCTGTGCCGCCAGAGCGGGATTGAAGCTGTGCGCCGACGGCGCAAAGTGACTCGCACCGGCAGCGAAGCCACCAAAGAGTTCCGAGGGATTCTTGCTGCGTTGTATGAGCGCGGTAAAGGCTCCTCCTCCTCCAGCTCCTGCTCCTGCTCCGCCTCCCGCTGCACCGCCTGCCGCAGCAGCACCGCTTCCCACATTGCTGCTGGGCAACGGTTCGGCCAGAGTTGCCACACTGCTGGCATCGGCACTGAGCAACGTTGGACTGCGACTGCGTCCCGCCTCCGCATCCGGTTCCTCCTCGTCGTGCGTCAGCGAGCTGATACTCTTCCTCGGCGATCCTGTCACCGAGATGCTGTCGCTCTCGAATCCGGCATCGATGTTGCTGCTGCTGTTGTTGTTGTTATTGTCGTCGTGGTGCTGCATGCTGCTCAGCGTCAGCGATGGCGGTGGCGTTGATCCACCAGCACTGGCACCACACACCGTCGGCTGAACGAATGCACTGAGCGTGGCACTTGTCGTGGTCGTCGGTGAACCCTCCGGGCTGGTGGTGCTATGCGCTGCACCTACTGTCGCCAGTTGCTGTGGGTTATCTGGGAGGGGCAGAAAGGGGGAATCATCAGTAACTGCCTGCTCCCTCTCTCGATCTATACACACTCACCACTCAATCCACGCAGTCCACTGGCCGCCGCCGCTGTGGCCGGAAAACCCGCTCCGTGATGATGCGCAAAGAAGGGTCCTGCAGGGAAACCAGGACGTCCGCCCAGCGCCATATGAGCACGCCAGTCCGGCGCATGCAGATGACTGTGCATCCCCACCAGATGATGGGCGAAGCCTGTAAGCAGAAAGAAGATGGAAGAAGGTTTCAAATAATTATCTTAATAGATCGCAAATTCAAGGCAAATACCATTTATATTATATAAGGTTGTAAATGTCGTCCAAACATATCTCAGTTTCAGATCTGTCATAGGCCGAATACCGTATAATATTTATTATAATGTGTGAGATTTAAATTTAAATCTTAAAAAAAAACCTTCGTGTTTTTTTTCTTTTATTTTGGATAATCTCCTATAATTCTCGAGCATAAAATTGATGGTTTATTAAATTGTTTGATATATTGTTTTTTTTTTCTAACCATCGATTGTTTAGAAAAATCACTATAAACTCTCGAACTAAAAATCGATTTATGTGCAAAAAAGCGAATAAAAATATGGAAAAACCACAGGCTAGTCCGGGCAAGCGGGGACTACGCGGGGACTGCAAGAGTCCAAGTGCAAGTCCAATGCCAACGCGAAAGGCATAGCCTGAGCCTGAGCCTGAGCCTAAACCATAGTCAAAGCCAAATCCTCCAACCACATATAGCCCACTGTGCAAGACCGAACACGTTGCCGCACATTTTGGTCGCTGCAAAACAACATTGGGCAGCAAACCCGCCTACTTAGCTGCCTTCCATCTCCCCCCTCCCCCTTCTGCCTGGTGATCAACAAGCCGCCATATTGCTGCTTATGTAAATGCATCTTGTACCCAATGAGAGCACAACCTGCCGCAGGGAGGGAGGAGGAAAAGAGGCAGCAGTAGGAGCAGGAAGAGCAGGAGGAGCAGCAGGAGGAGGAGCAGGAGCAGGCCAGTCTGGCTGGGCAAATCTGGCAGCAAGAACGAACACCAACTCAAGGCACAAACTCCTAAATAAATTCATTAAAATTATCCCAGCTGCCGATGTCGTTGCTCCGTCTGGACGCCCTCGCCCCAGCCAGGCCACGCCCGTCGACATGGCTGCCACCCCCACCTCCTCTCTCCCCTCTCCCTCTAGCCTCTCTTCCAGCTGCCTTTGGTAGTCGTGCTTGCTGTGGACGCTTGCAATGGTGTTGCCGCTATCAAGTGGCAGCCCACATTTGCGGGCAAGCAGAGGAGGAGGCACGCAGAGGCAGAGAGCTGCTCAGACAATAGTAGGAGGGGAGGGTCGTGCGGGGAGCGGGGGGACTGTAGGGACGCCTTGAAGTATGCTGCAGCTTCTGCAGCCTCAAATGGCAGGCCGCAGTCGCACATACTACGCGGTCGACGCTGACGCTGGCGCTGAAGATGCTGCAAGAGCAGAGCAGACGCACACACAGAGTGAGAGAGAGACACACACGCACACACACGAGTTGACTCATTGTTCTCGCTGAGCGGAGAGCGTATGTGTGCCTCTGTTTGTGTGTGAGTCTGTGTGAGTCGCACTTAAGAAAACGCCAAGGCAACACGACGTTGAGAGAATCTTGTCTCGCTTAGTTTCTCTCGCACAGTTTAAGACGCAGACCGACCACAACACACACACACACAGACACATACACTCTCTCACACTCTCCCCACACACACACACACACACACACACACACACATATAGACAGGCCGCCCACATGCGCGCTCTCAATTGCAATCGCTCTGCCTCTGACTGCGGCTCTGCTCTGCTCTCTGTCTCGCTCGCACACGCTACTCTTCACACAGCGTCCGTCTCACTCTGTCGCACTTGAGGCCAAATACTTGGCCAAGTTTTGCCAAAGTTTGCAACCAAAATTTTACCCAAAATGTGACACCAGCAACCAACCAACCAGACCAAACCAAACCAGACCCAGACCAAACCAGACCAGACCCGACCCGACCAGACCAGACCAGACTGGCATAGACGAGGAGCGCGTGTGGAGGAACTAGACTAGGCTGAGACACACACACACACACGCACAGTCACAGAAGACAGTGTGAAGACTGGGGGAGTCTACACCGTCTTCTTCTGCATTACTTCTTGATTGGCATGCTGCATTATTTGCCACACTCTCTGACACACTTACATAAACTACAAGTACTTCAAGATGTACTGCCATATGCCAGATACCAAGGAGAGAGTTGCCACTTGATGTCGCTGTCGCTCTTGCTCTATGTAGGTCAAACAACACTTAGACTCATGTCAGGCATCATATCTAGTTAAAACTTTCCCGACCAAATCGATGGCACTGCTGATGGTCTGCCTTGTCTATTCTGCATAATATCCAGTAAAATGACTGCGAATTATTCACATTTTCCAAAGCTCAACCATGGTTATTTTGAGCAATTCCAAATATATGACATAATTAACATGAATTCTCCATTAGATGAGCAGCAGCAGGCTGCATTTAGTGTTTCCCTTACTGCGCGCGAAAGAATGCTACAATTAGTTCGCTGTCAATTAAATCGTTCAAATCTTGGGGCCGGAACTGAACGATTCCTGGTGATTATAACCATAAATAATGATTAAAAGAAAAAAGAAATTTAGGTCTAATTAGCTTCTTACCCATGGAATATCATAATCCCTTAATTTGTACATTTGTATATACTATTTTTAAGGCACATTATCCACAATATTTTTTAAGCTGCACATAAGGTAAAGTTCAGAAGGAACTGAACGATTCCTGGTGCTTTTAACAATAAATAATAATTCATTAAAAAATTAATTAATTAAAAAACAAAAATCCTGCGGCTAACTTGTATTCCATAATACTTGTTTTTTTTTTTTAACTACCAGTCATTCGACCGGGCTAAGACATAAAATGTACAAATAGATAGTGCACTTATTTGTTTTAACTACATTAATGTTGTAAAAGAAGAATAGTTTTAGTTAACACTGCTTAGATCAAGTTGCCCAAAGGGTAATAGTAAACTAATCCAATTATAGCTAATTTCGTTAAAAAAGAAAACAATTGGTTTTAAATATGAATTTTTTGTTATTAATAATTATATTGGTAATGTGTGTGTGCATGTGTGTTCGTAATTAAAGGCAAAACAACGCTTTAACCGTTGTTTTTTGGGGGCAGTTATTTGAAATTGCAAACTTTAATTAATATTGTTACTTTTGGCAATGCAAAATGATACAGTTAATTGATAGGAACATGGGAAATATAAGCAACAAATTAAAGCCAAAAAAAACCAATTGCATAATTCGGGCATTCTATTCGCATTTCAGCGAGCAGTTAGTCACCCTCAAATGTATGCTATAGAAATTGTAGATGGCCTTGTGCGTATATTTATTTTTCTTTTAACTATTCATTTACTTTTTTCTTAGATTCATTTATTAATTTATTTATATATTGTTTTATTTATTTATACAAATTTTTTACTTATTATTTTTTTATTATTTATTTCAGTGGTTATTTCTTCATTTATTTATGTATTTCTTAGCTAATTTATTTATTTCCTTATTGTTTTTATTTTATTATGGATTTCTTTATGCATAGATTAATAGAAATAACTCTTTAGTTGTTGATATATACATTGATTTTGGAATGGTTAAACAGAATCTATGGTATACAGTTTACTATATCATATGGTATATTTAATTTTCACATTTTTGTTTGAGTACATTCAAATATTTTGCGCATTTGTTTGCTAGACTTGGCCAAGAAACCCAAAGGGGCTTTTTAATTTTTTCATTATTTTTAATTTTTTTTTTTTTGGGAGAATTTGAATAATCCCACTTTGCGGACCATGATGCATTATCCTTATTTTCCAGCAATTTAGCTTAGTATGTGTGGTTCACACAGCTACTTTGCATTTAGTTTGCCTCACTCCCCACCCTTCCTCCTCCCTTTCCCCACCCTTTCTGTTGCTGTCTCTGATTCAGCTTGCGAACATGCATTAGCACTCATTATAGTATTTCGTTTTTTATCATTGCTTAATCCCTGCCGTGCTCATGCCATCGCAACTTAGCTACACTGCAACTGCTTTGCTTTTTATATATTACTATGTGTGTGAGTGAGTGTGTGTGTGTGTGTGTGTGTGTAATCAGCATACATAGCGCTCTATATACTCGCGCTGCCGTTGCTGCTGCCGATTCGACTGGGGATAGGGGCAGATTTTATAGTTGGGTTTTGCTTGTGTCACACAAAATGGCAGCAGTTACAGCCCACAAAACTACGACGATCACAGACACACACACACACACACACACACACACACACACACATAGACGCGCACACACAGGCGTACACACGGACAGACACGCCCACGCTGTCGAGTGCTACTTGAAGTTAGCAGCGGCAACCGACGGCAGCGAAGCAGCGCTGGCAACGTCGCTGAGGAGGAGCAACAGCAAAACGGAGGAGGCAGCAGTGGGAGAAGCAGGTCAAGTAAAAGTGATGGAACGAGGGGGAGCCAGGGTGTACGCCTGCGATGCGTCGGATGCGAGGGCAGACATTGAGCAAATTGTGTTTCCATATAATATAACATCACGTCGATTTTGGTAACCCAAACTATGTCAATGTGTGTGTGAGAGAGAGAGAGAGAGAGGGCGGCTTGGCCAGTGCCCACACACACAAACAGGGAGTAGGGAGGTAGGAGGTAGCAGAAGGCAGCACGAGGCAAGAGCTGGCAAGGGAAGGCAAGCAGCAGGTCAGAGGAGGCAACTGGAGGCGGAAGGAGGCAGCAGGAAGCAGCAGGAGGAGGCTGGCAGTGGCTGAAGGTAACAGGAGGCAAGAACAGACCAAGGAGGCAACAGGAGGCAAGAGCAGACAGTTCCAAGCTCCTCGCTCTCTCTCTCTCTCTATCACTCCTTCTATGCTCCACGCTCGCCATGGAAAGTGAGAGAGACCGCACGACGAAGGCGTACCAAGCGATGGCGACAGTGAAACCCCATAACAAAAACCTAAATATGCGGTCCTGTAAGGAAACCCTATGTGCGATAAAGGGTTAGCCGCGCTTGGTGTCAGTTTGTGGGGTCGGGCTTTCTTCGGCACGCCACGTAACGGTATTCGTCGGGAGTCGGGTGCGCCATTCTCGTACGGGCCAGTGGGGGGAGGGGCAGACAGAGAGGTGTGACAGCGGGAGGGGAGCAGGGGGTGGCAGGCACTAGCTGGTTGGGACCTGCCCCCATGATGCATGAGTGAGCGTAGTGCATGTGTGTGTGTGTGTGGCTGGGAGTGTGTGTCATGCTGTTAGTGTGCTGTGTATGTGTGTATGTGTGTGTGCCTGCCTGTGTGTGGCGGGGCATAACGCGGTGCCATTGGTGCGCCACAAAAAGCTTTCATGAGTTCAACTTCCCACGCTTTTTTGCCCAGCTCTATTTGCTTTTGTTTTGCTTTGTTTTTATTTTCGAGCCACCTCTGCCTCTTCTGCTGCCACCTAGCGGGGTGGGGTCAAAATAATTTTAGAAAATATTAAAGTCGATTCTCTCAGCTCGAAACTCAAGAAAATCGCCGCCTTTTGCCGTCGGCAAATGCAGCATCGCCTTGCCAAGCCACGCCACGCTCGCTCGTTTCACCGACGGCACTTGCCAACGCGGCACGCCCCCTCTTCCACCTCCCCCTTCCGCCAGGCACTACCGCAATGAAAACGAAAGGCGCTGGGGCAGGCCACGAGCAGCGCAGCGCAGTAGCTGGAAGAAAGCAAAAAAAAAAAAAAAAGAATAAAAAGAACTCAACGAGCGCGCAACAATTTCTCACCACAAGCAGAAGACGCTGCTGCTGCCGTCGCCGTCTTGGAAAAAACGCGTCTCTAACTCACCACAATGTGTGGTAGGCAGCAGAGGGGGGCAGCGAGCAACCCCCACACTAATGCGCGCACACACACAAACACAGAGAAATACACACACACAGAGACAGAGAGCGAGTTTGAGCAGCGAATCAGGGGAAATCTGGCCAAAGTACATGGCTCGACTCGACTCAATTTTGCACTCAACGAGCGAGATGCAGTACGTAGGCGAGAGAAAGAGAGCGAGCGAGAGCAAGTGAGTGAGCTCAAAATGGCGTCTGCGCAACGGAAACCAGCTCAACGACGACGACGTCGACAGCGAAGAAAGCGTCGACAGCAGCAGCAGCGGCAACAGCAGCAACAGCGAGCGCGGCACATTTGTGTTGCCTACTTTTCAGCGCGAACAGTCGCGCACTGCACTGCGCGGCGTTGCATACTTTGCGGCGGAATTCGAATTAATTGCGAATTTCGTAATTTTAAAGAATATATGCAACGTATTTCTGGACTTAAAAAAATAATAATAATAATAATTATAATAATTTAAAAAAATTAAGTATTGTAGCAGATGTTCAAAATTTAATGTCAGCTAACTGGCAGGCAGTTGAGATAGGGAAAGAGGGAAAGAGAATATGCGCTGCTACTGCATCTTAAAGTAAAAACTTATAAAGACTAGAGTCGTCTCTCGTCTGAGTCGTCGCTAGTGTGTCACATGCTCTCACACTCGCTTTTAGCCATGGTTTCGTCTTCTAGCAGCGCGTCTAAGCCTATTGATTTTCTCTCTAGAGCAACAACTTTAAGATGTTTGTTTGTCATTTGAAAACTTTCGTTGGCATTGGCAGCAGCAGCGACGGCAACAGCAACGTTGCATGCAACTTAATTAGACATCGCTCGCTAAGCCCACGTCGACTTAACGCCCGGGCTGATAATGATATCATAGCATCCCATAAATGGGGTAAAGTAGTTTGAGTTCACTTTCTGTTTTCACCGCTTAAAGTTTTAAAGATTTTTATTTATTTGTTTTTTCTAATGTTTTGTATTTTTGTTTCTATATTTTCAAATGAGTTTCTTTATTAAGATCAGGTCTCTCTTATGTTAAAATTAAAGTTTATTTAAATGGAGAATTTAGTTCTTTATGCTTATCTGTGTATATGTGTAGATTAAAATGAATTTATTTATATTTACTTTTATATACACCTAAATTCGTAATGCTTTTTTAACCTTATTTAAGTAATACGAGGGTCGCTTGATAAGTCCGTGACTTTTTGTATTTGCCGCGCACCTGCTCTAAATACAACACTGCTCCTGTCAGCAGTTATCGATTAACAGCTGACTGTAAAATTTTGAGAAAGCTGCGTTTTTTGGTTTGCGTTTTATAGGCATTGAAAGCAGACGATCTCGTGAATTTTAACGAAAATGGAAAAAAGTGAATTTCGTGTGCTAATTAAGCATTATTTTTTGCGTAAAAAATCCATCACCGAAACCAAGGAAAGACTTGATAAATATTATGGGGACTCTGCACCATCAATTTCAATGGTTAAGAAATGGTTTACTGAGTTCCGTTGTGGTCGTACCAGTACAAGTGATGCCGAACGTTCAGGTCGCCCAAAAGAGGTCGTCATGCCAGAAATCGTCGACAAAATCCATGGAATGATATTGGATGATCGGAGAATGAAAGTGCGTGAGGTAGCTGAGGCTGTAGGCATCTCAACTGAACGGGTACATCACATTTTACATGAATATTTGGACATGAAAAAGCTTTCCGCGCGATGGGTGCCGCGATTGCTCACACACGACCATAAGCGCAACCGTGTGACCATTTCAAAGGAGTGTTTGGCGATGTTCAACCGCAATCCAAACGAATTTTGCGCCGTTTCGTTACCGTAGACGAAACATGGATCCACCACACCACACCAGAGACCAAAGAACAATCAAGACAGTGGGTTTCTCCGGGTGAACGTGCACCAAAGAAGGCCAAGGTGGGTCTGTCGGCCAACAAGGTCATGGCCACAGTTTTTTGGGATGCACAAGGTATCATTCACATCGATTACCTTGAAAAGGGTAAAACGATCACCGGCGAATATTATTCAGAGCTTTTGGACAGATTCGATATTGATTTGAAGCAGAAACGACCGCATTTGGCGAAAAAAAAGTGCTGTTCCATCAGGACAATGCACGGGTGCACACGTGTGTAGTCAGCATGGCAAAATTTCATAAATTGGGCTACGAACTGCTACCCCATCCAGCATATTCTCCAGATTTAGCCCCTGTGACTATTTTTTGTTTCCAAACATGAAGAAATGGCTCGGCGGTAAGAGATTCGGGTCAAATGAAGAGGTCATCACAGAAACAAACGACTATTTTGAGGGCCTTGAGAAAACCTATTATTTGGAAGGAATAAAAAAATTGGAAAAACGCTGGACTAAATGTATAGAGCTAAAAGGAGATTATGTTGAGAAATAAAACGCTTCTTTGACGAAAAAAATATATTTTATTCAAAAAGTCACGGACTTATCAAACGACCCTCGTATTTATTATTTATTATTTCATTGGTAAACCTCAACTTTAAGGCATTACGTAAGCTTTGCTCATTTTAGATGACATGGTGGATAGGGGAGTCTAGTTTCGATAGTTCCGATGTTTTTACTGAAATTTCAATGGTATCGCGGTAGTGCTGTATGAATGTCATAGACTCTAGACTTGATTGTTTTACAAAATATATCATACGATCTGTTCGAAAATTGTATGTGAGTAAGGGTGCCCCCTGTTAATTTTTCAGAAATGTATTTCTTGTTTTTTTTCACTTCATAACTTTCTTAAAAACCAAACAATTTTCTTCGGGTAAAGCATTTTCATATTTTTAGTTTTTAAAATTTAAAAAATTAAAAAACAAATGTTTAATATTCGTGATTGTAGTATTTTAAAAATTATAACTATGTATAATATTAAAAAAGAAAACAATATATTAATTGAAAAACGTTAACGTCAGCATGGGGGAGGCGGTTAAAGCTAAGCTTACTTTTACTGATAAGGGTGATGGGGGGGGGGGGGTGGGTAAATAAGTGTATAAATCTGCTTTCGTAATACTTAAACGGCCCCTTTACCAACTAATTCTTTTAGATCTAATATTTTTCGATATTTAAATAATTTCATATTTATTTATGTTTTTACTATCTTCCAATATATATTTTATTATTTTTTTTCGATACCGTTTTCATTTTGTATTTCAATCTCATTATCCAGCGATTACTTGATCTGATTTAGTCTATAATGCGTAAGAGTCTCTCCCTCCCCGCTACAAGACACGAATAACTTATCCACCTAATTGCCTATCGATATGTCGAGCTGTGCCAACCCCTAACTGGGTCTGGGTCTGCCTGCCGCCTGCACGGCAATTTCCTAATCGACGGCACTTAATAAAGACTTCCAACCAGCTGCGGCTGCCAGGGTAGCCAGTCAATTTTTTTTTTGCGCCCTCTTTATAAGCCTCTACAGGTGAGCTGCGCCCAGACCTTCGCCCGCCCTCCACATTCTCTCGTGTTGCCTGTCTTTATCAATTTCGCAGGAGTCGGAGGAGTCGGCTGTCATATCAGTATTTACACGTATTTGCTGTAGATTTGCAAATTGTTTTGGCAAATTTGCTGCTATTTTGTATGGCACGCCAAGAGGTTGACAACAAGACCCCAAAATTTTGTGGCAGGAGGCGTGGCAGCAGCAGCACCCTCACACTCGCCTGCTCCCTCTCCACATTCGCACTGTATGCAGCACGCACAATACGCACAAATTTACCGTTACACAAGTGTTGTCAACACATGCGTGTGGCTGGAGGCGTAACACATTCCACACCGCCCCACACACACACACAGGCACACACCCTCACGCACACGGCCGCTGCGTAACAGGCCGCAAGTTATTGCAAAAAAAAGAGAGAAGGGAAGAAATGAAAAAACTGTAGCATACTTTTTGGGGCGCGCTAAAAAGAAATTGCCACGACAAAGTTGTTGCTGCTGCTGTTGTTGTTGCTGCTGCTGCTACTGGCATTTGCAAACATATTTTCGCAAATGTTATAAATAATTTTAAACGCACCCGCACACCTCACGCTGTGTGCCTTCCCCTCGTGCAAGCACACTTAAAACGCGCCGTGCCACATGTCAGCCAGTCCGGGGTCAGGGGTCGCCTTGGCAGCAGCAGCAGCAGCAACAGCAACGGCAGCAGCCACGACCCTTCAGCGTATTAGTGTCGCATTGACACGTAAATTGACATGAAATTGAATCAATGCTGTAATATGTCCTTGGGGGGCGACACGGTACACGATACCGTCCCTCTCCTCAGCCTACTACCTCCCCTTAGGGTCGGCAGCACGATGACTTTAAAATTTCCTTTTTGCCCGGCCCAAATTGAGCTGTATAGGCCGCCCCCACAGGGCTCGAACCCTCCACGATGACTGTGCAAATTTGTCCGTCTGTCTGCATGTTTGATTATATCTACTAAATCATTTCAGTTTTGCGACAGCAAAAAAAATATACGCATCACCCTGGGCAAGTTTATCAAGTTGCTTAAAGACACACACAATGCTTAACCCTTTGGGGCATGATCTGGAAGGATGGGGGAAGGGCAGGGGCAAGAAGAACGAAGAACTCACTTAAAACTCAAGTGTATTCACTTCTGCAGTGAAGTTAATTCAGCAAGTGGAAGGGGTATCGATGAAGGGCATCAGCAAGAGAGAAGATATATACTTTAATATTGATTAAAAATAGTAAATAAAATATTTTAAGAAATCTAGGTCTATAAGGCAGAACCTTAACACACTGAAAAACTTATTTAGAACTGGAAAATCCGATGTTTCTCATGCCAGACGGCTTTTGCTTCAAGCATCAAAGTTAATCCAGTTTTTTAACAGTTTATGTAATCTTATCTTAAATTTGAAATGTAGTAAAACTACTTATGATGACAGCAACCTATTTACCAAATTTGCTGTCTCTAGCTCTACAAATTGGTGAGTTCAGTGCGTTCATACAGACAAATGACTGATTACCATATCTATTACCACATATGTAGTCAGTATAGCCGTTTTTCAGCATTCAAAACGTTATAAAAAACAGATATTCGTTATTATAATTCTCAAAAGTTCTCTTCTCGCAAAGCAATAAAGAACTTATACCCCAAGTATTCAGAAAAAAACACACATGAGTTGTGGTGCCTGCGCGTGTTCTGCACTTTGATCTTTGCCTTCAGCGCTGACACAATGTCAGTTTCTACAGGGTAAACAACAGCAGCAGCAACAACAATCAGAGGAGTGTATGCAAAAAAGGGGTTCTAAATAAATACCCCCTGGTGTATGCGAGCAGTCTTAAATCGAATACACTCGCGATACAAGACAATGCGCTGCCAAATGAGTTCAAGCTGAAAATTCATTTAAAACATTAACACACACACACACAGCCACCCGCCACGGTGTGTGTAATTATGCACACATGTGCGTCGAGTTGCCAATGGGTTTTATGACATAAATTACATCAAGCACAAAATTTTAATATAATTTTCACTAAAAACGCGCGCGCGAAACTTTTTTAGTTGCTTCTGAAGGCAACATCAAAAGGCTAGGCAGCTCACATACACACATACAGAGGCACACACACACACATATGCATGACAGGAGCGGGTCGCGCGTGTGTGAAACAGGATATCCGTTGCGGAAGTTACAAATTTTCCACTTTCCACACTCATGTCATGGCTTCGGGCACCTTCTACTCAAACAGCAGCGCAACGAGAGAGGGGAGAGAGAGAGGGGAAGAAAACTGAAAAGGGGCTGAAAGATGCCAAGGCGTGGCACTAATGTGCCCTGCTTACGACGCCATTTTATATTTATTCTGTTCCATCAAGAAAAGCACTTGTGCCTCGGTGCCTTTTCTGCCGAGCTCAACTATTTTTCGTGCGGAGCGGAACAAGTGCAGAAGGGGGAGTGGCAGGGGAAGGGGCAGGGGCAGGAGCAGGGCAACGCAGCGCAGCGCAGCGTCCTTTTAATCATTTGGCAAACTTTCTGTGACACGCAGCACTCCAGAGTCAACAACATTTTGTGTATGCCAAAAACTACTCAGCACTTGCTTTCACACGCACACATACAACACACACACAACACACACACAATGCACACTCACACACACACACATACACGCATATTGCTTTCGACTGCCTTTTAGTTTTTAATGTAATTTTGAGACAGTTTTTTGCAGCCGTTGTCACTTTGCAGTTGCGAGAGACTCGTAAGTGCGAAAAGTTTGTAAAGTTTTTTTTTTTTTTTTAAACTACATTTTACCAACAATTATCGAGAGAGAAAGAGAAAGAGAGAGAGCACTACATGTTTGAAGATCCTTCCTCAAGCATGATATCATAAAAATAATATAACATATGCCACTGAACTTTAACTAAACTAAAATCATTGAAGAATTCTTAAATTGAGTTAAGCAAGTGAGCTTAAAGTGAGTGTACTCAAGGTTTATACATCCGATATGCCCTTAAATACACTCATTAACACACCAATAATATATCTCAAATAAAAGTATTTGGGATGCTTATACTTATTTTACATGCCAATATTGAACATACTAGCTTTAAAATTCAAATTAAGTGCAACTGCTGACCTTTTTCATAACTTAGGGGGGTACAAAGGGGTTGGCAAATATTTTAAATCAAACTAAATAAGATATATAATCATCAAATTTGATAACCCCAGCTGGTATAGTCCTTGAGATATAGCTGTTCATACAGACAGCATACTAAAACAAATACCTTGTGCAACAGAACCTGCATGGTTCTGACTTCTTCTTGCATTCACTTAAGATTCTCGCAAAAATTCTAAGAAATCAATATCGATAACTATCGAGCTATTGCCAGTAAAACTTTGCCAAAGCGAAATCAATCAACTGAAATCGAAATTTAAATCGAGAAAAACTTTCTGCCAGCTTATGGCTTCAACTTGTCACGGTAAATATCGCAAGGAAACTGACTTAATTGGCTTAGTTCATAACCAAGAAAAACTTGCAATAAGTAAAAGTGAAACAGGGAGAGAGAGACAGAGAGAGAGAGAGAGAGAGAGAGAGAGCATGCTGCCTCAATCCACTTGCCGCCCCATAAATTTCATAGCGTTATTGTTAAATTTTAATAAAATCAAAGCGTATCAAACGAGATTGTTCACCAGGCGACGCTGCTGCTGGCAGTCAACTGTGTCTCCTGACTTGCCCCCTCCCCAACCCTGTCCCTGCCGCGTTCTCCCTTCTTTCGCCGTGTTTCCTCTCCTTCTGCGTCGTTATCCTTGTTCGCAGCCTGGTTATATCGCGTGTTTATTGTTGCAACAGTCGCGTCGCAGCGCTTTAAAATAATTTAAGGCAACGCCTGCTGTCAGTTTCTAGAATGAGAGCAGGCAGTCAAGCAGGCTGGCAGGGAGGGGAGGAGCAGGGTGGGCAGCAGTAGGACTTCTTCATCGACTCGAGGGTTGCCAGGCCAAGCAGTCGCATCCTCTCGCGCTCGCGGGCGATGACGACGCTTTGTGACTCGTTAAAGGATTAAAATCATTTTAATGGATTTTTCAAGCTGTTGTTTTGTTATATAATTGTCGCCTCTATTCTGTCACTGTCTCACTGCGAGTGTCTCTGTGTGTGTGTGTGTGTGTGCGAGTGTGCATTATGGGCGCATAAATGGGGCACACACTTGCAGCACACAGCCGCACAAAAAGGCAGCGCGAATCTATTTACACGCCTGTCGAAGCGACACGGCGCAACCAAAGCAACCCATACCCAACCCTACCCGTCCCCAACCCAACCCGTACCCAGAACCGACCCTACCCTAGCCAACTCGCCTGACTGCCTGCTCATTTGTCATCATCCTTATGCTAATGTCTTCGGGTTGTTAACGATGCTCTCTCCCTCTCCCTCTCTCTCTTTCTCCCTCTCTCTCTTGCTAAGCTCAAGGGATCAACGCAACGGATCAAACAAGTGGCTAACCGGAAAACGTTACGGCTCGTTTCTATATCGATAATTAGAGAATGAGTAAGAAAAAAATATTTTAGTATTTTTATCATTATTATTATTATTAGGATCTAAAAACTTTCTTTGAAAACTGTTGAACAAAATGCAAACATTAATTCTTAATTCTTTATTATTCTCATATTATATCTCATTTTTCAGTATATGAGTGAATGATATATGTTTATTTATAGCAATTATATGTTGCTTGGTATAACAAATTTCGAATAGACTCTACAAAAATATCGATTTTATCGATTAACTTGATGGTTAAGTTTTTGACATAGTTTTGTTTTTATTTTTTATGGAAAACCACTATACTTTAGAGACTATATTAAAGTGCCTCAATATACCCAAACCTGCAGCTCGATTTTTTAAAGCTTCCCCAATAAATGCGGAAAAATAACCAAAATAATCGATTAAAATCGAAACGTTGCCAGCTCCAGCGCGTACATATTAATAGAGTTCTGCTTGAGTACGAATGTTGGCCAACTCTATCGACAGTTTTCCATATCATATGATACATTTATACAGTGCAACATACACACCACTACTGTCAGCTTAACTCCCTCTACCAATTATTATAAAATTAACCAACTCAACTTAACCCAGATCGATTACATTCGTAAGTCTTAAAATCAGTCTTAGCCCGAGGCCAGAGTTGAGTAGAGTCTTACTAGCTCAACCCGGATAACCCGTCTAATAGGCGTATTAATTTACAACCAGCTCGAGGCAATGCTTGAGAGGGTGTGGGGGGGGGAGCGGTTTGATTAGGTTGGGGTTACATACCTGGTAACTTGAAGGGCAAACCGGCCATAAGCGGATCGGGACCAAATCGTTGCGGCCCAAAGGCAAATGGATGAAAGCCCTGATGACGCACCTTGGAACGTGGCTCCCTGGGACCATCCACAGTTACCTTAATGGCCTTTGTATAGGTGGCGATTTGAATGGGATTCGTTGAGATGACAATAGTCAGCGTGAAGCTTTTGCCTGGAAGAAAGAATGAAAGAGTAGAACACATACATATATACAATCATTTATTGTTTAGATATTAGTTTATTAGTTGGAAACCCAACCCATAGAGTGGGAAAAGTCGAAATGAGATGAATGAACTGAATGAATGCGTTCATCGAAAGGGTTGGCAAGCGAACACGGCATCCGCAAATGCAATATGGGATAGCATGCGGCTCCTTTGACATGACAAATAGTTCTATTGAGGCTCATCTCAACCAGCATCCAGCACACTGCACACAGAGAGAGAGAGAGAGAGCGAGAGAGAGACCCACACAACCCTCGTCCAGGGTTGCCATAACAGCCCTCCCTGTCAATAGACTCCTCAGCGTGCTGGCGTGCATATTCGGAATATTCATAAACTTTCAAACATGATGACTACATGGGACGGAGGAGGTTGGGGGAATACGAAAGCGAATGCGGGGTCGTTCGACCATATTTTTCAGCCAGGACCCGGCGTGATACTACTCGACTACTCTCAAAGGGCGCGAATACGAAATTCATGGGGCAAACACTTCAGTTAATCAGCCCCACCTCGGACAGACCGGTACAAGAGTCAATCTCATATTGGGCCCTGCCTTTGTAAGTTGATGATTTGGTTAACAATTGAAACCTGGAGTTGTTGGGAAGTATTTCCCGAAATGGAATTCCAAAGAATTGTGCGTTCTTTAAGCTATTCGTGTCTTCTCCAAGGTAATTAGGTTAAACAGATATTTTTGACTTATTTTCAAAGTGTTTTTTTTTCTTTTCAAAATTCCATTACACATACTTTTATTCATTGCATAATTTTATATGATAATGTTACTCAATCATTATACCTACATTACGCATATTGGGTAATTATTATTTTATCTATAGTTCTCTGACCTCAACAGTAGTCGTAGCTACCCCAATAAAGAAAACTTTGTTATTATTCAAATTTTCTAATGTTCAAAACATTTTTGGTGAGCTTTAATTAAAAACAGTTTAAAATTCAAACGATTATAAAGACAATATACAATTTTAATAAACAGTAGTAAACCTATAAGAATATATTTTACCCTAACATACGGGTAGGAATTTTAATTGTATCATATATGTTAGTTGGGATTGGAAAAAGATATATATAATCGCAGCATTCTTTTCATTGATGGTAAATATAATTAGACTGCATTATATAATATATATATCGACAGTACAAACCGTAAAAGGTCTCTAACATGCCTAAAACTATCGTATACTATCGTAATCTACTGTCATTATATATATATGTATATTTTATCGTATACGAAAATCACATAAATTCATGAACATATGAGTCTGTAAAAAATCCCCATGACAATAAAATTATCGCATACTATCGTGCGATATTGATATCTATTATTTTGCACGAACATGAAACATGTTTGTTTATAAATCTATTTGACTGTTTTTAACTTAGAGTTCTCGACAATATGCCATAAAGCCAGACAACTTTCACCAGGCATTTACCACTAAGTGCCTAACCCAAGCGCGACAAGGCACGAGTATCATATGCTGCGTCCTCTCTCTCTCTCTCTCTCGCTGTCTCTCTGTCTCTCTCGCAGAGACAGAGACAAAGCAACTGTAACTCATTTGCAAGTTTCAACGCCATTTTGTTGGCACATTTGAGTTAAGAACAGCCACGTGGAGAGGCAAACAAACTTCTTAGATTAATATTAAATTAAACGAAGCATGCAAAAAACACAGAAGAGGGCGGCAATCATTAGAAACAGAGGCGGGGCAGGGTACAGTAGGGGGCGGGGTCATGCTGCTGCTAACCGAAAAACAAAAATATTGCCAGCTTGAGGCAGAGGCAGAGGGAAAGGAGAAAGAAAACCCCAAGAAAGCTACACAAGAAAACAAATGAACATAAACACAGAGGCGAAACGAACCAAGAAAACCAACAAAATGAAATGAAACTTTTTTAATTATGCGCCCTTAGCGCCCAAAGCCCGCAAAAGCGTCGACTACGCTACCGCCTACGCAGCAGCAACAAGCGGCAAGGGGAGGGGGAAAGTGTAGAGAGAGGGAGATGGAGCAGAGGCAGGGGCAGGGGCAGGAAGCTGACGCTACCAAACGTCAACAAACTAACAAGCAAGACAGCAGGCGACGTGGCAACGTTGGGTGGTTGGGGGAAGGGGGGAGGGGTAGGCAGGCGTGTCCCCGGGCACAAAGTGGCTAAGACAAAAGGCTCGAATGTTGCCCTCATACCCTGCTCCTGTTCCTGCTCCTGCCCTCCCCCTCCCTGTGCCTTTTGCGCTGCTTGGCGTTTTCGCCAAATGAGCAAAAATTGCAAATAAATCTGTTGCTGCTGCTGCTGTTGGCCATGTTCGGCTGGGCGTGGCGTGGCGCAAAGGCGACAAAGAACTTTGCTGCTAATAAGATGAAAACCATTAAAAGTCGACACAAGTCGCGTACGCCCAGGGAGGGGGGAGGATGGAGGGGGTCTGGGCCACTGGCGGGTTAAAATGTTGTCATTTTCGCAACAAAGCAAAAATTATCACCACTTTGCAAGAGGCGACAACGAAAACGGAAGGCAAAAGAGCAACGTGTAGGACGAGAAGGCAGTGCACCCTTTTTAAAGGGCACCGTGTGTATCTGCCCTCTCGCTCCCCCCTCTCCGTGTGCTAAGTGATTTTAAAACAAAGTTTTTCTTCAACATTTAACACTGAATTTTCGCCCAGTGTAATAGGAAAATGCCGCCATGTTGCCTTCAACTTTCGATGCTGATAATGAAGGAACAACAAGGCACAAAGCACAAGGAGCATGGAAGGAACAGCGAAGGAACAAGGGTTCGCTATGCTGCCGTGTGCGTAGGCAATTTAATGCCAGCTTCCTGCCAGTTCCAGTTCCTGTTCCCAGCTACCAGTTCCCCAGCTTCCCCCCCCTCTGCCTACGCCTCTGCAGCTGTAGCTCTGTCGCAGTGCTGCCCTGTCGTCGCTGCTAATGTCGTTAGTAACATGGCGCCATAATTATAATTTGACATAAGACAAGAAGTCTGAGGTTGACAACAGAATGACATTTTAAATACACACACACACCCACACACACACACACACTCGCACACACTCTCTCTGGACAACTGTGGCAACCCTCAGGGCGGCAGTAGAGTTCCTCATTCCCTTTCCTCCTTCTGCGTATTTAGACACTTAACAGATCATAATTTTAACACTTTGCCTAATGCCAGTCGAGCCGTGTGAAAGGTGGCGTCATAATTTACTCAGTAATTAGTTGCGAAGGTAGGAAGCAGGGCATATAACTCCTGAGAAAAAGCCATAATTATCTATAATAAAGTGGTTTGATTTTCATGAAAATTGCACAACTTACATAGGCAGCCATATAAACCAAACTGCTTTGGTTTTATTGTAATATCTTAGAAAGAAAAAAATATGTTTTTTAAAAAAACACAAATATGGCTTATTTGTTACTATGAAAACTATGCTATATAGTGCTCCGATTTCATAGAAATTTTGTCAGCACATACGAAACATATAAAGTGTTAAAAATTTTATTGCAATATTTTAAAACATGACGAAAGTGAGACCATATTTCTTATAAAGTGAAGACATTACGCATGTAATTAAATTGTAAATGTTTATCGTAAGTGGAAGTAGGCGTGGCATAAGTAGTAGTAGTAAAAATTTAATGGCTCTAGCATTTATAATCTCTGATATCTAGGCTTTCATACTAAGCTAAGCAATTTTTTTTCTTCTGCTCTTTCTATTCTATACCGTGCATTATCTGCGTCTTCGTACTGTTTTCTATTTTATTTCTTAGCTACTCTATTTAATTGATATATGAAGGTAGCTCTATCTAATTTTAAGGAATTTTACGTTATTTTCTCCCTCATTTAAGCAAATTCCTTAAGACAAACAGAGATGGAAGGATTCTGACTATGATTTCAATTGGAATTTCTTTTCATAACTGTCTGCTCCTCAGCTCTCATTTCTACACTTAAAGCCAATCTAATCTAACTGAAAACACTTTTTAGTCTCCAGCTTAAAGCAGTCTCTAATCGAAGCACTTTCACTGCATGAAAAGAAAACGCGGTCGCGTTTTTAGCTGGCGGCAAAAGTCGCGTCTGTTGGCGGTTTATTTGCATTTGCCTGCGACTGCGAGTGTGACTGCTTTCCGTTTATAACTGTTACGTTCTCTTGGCTGTAACTGTTTTATGCTCTTTTCTGCTTTTACACTGTCTGCCATAAATATTCATATGTTTATTTTATACTTTGTTTCGTTTTTTCTTCATCTTTTTTTGGCTGCACTTTCTTTGGCAACACACAAGTGAGACACGTTACGCCCACCTAGACGTTTGCCCTTTTTGTTCGCTTGTTGCTGTTGTTCTTGTTTTCAGTTTTCAGCATTTATCGCCCTTGGCTTTTATAAGCAGGAGCGTCGTGAAAGGGGGTGAGGCGTGACTGGGTATACAGAGAGCAGCAGTGCTGCCCTTACCGCTTTTTTCCTAAAAATCTGGCTTTTCTTTGAGTCCAACGGTATTTTCAGCATATTTATCTTTTGTACACTATTTTGGAAAATTGCCTTTATTTTTTTACAAAATTTAATGCAATTTTACAAAAATCGCTAAGTAAATGAATAATGTTGTAACATTTTTAAGTTATTTATATTTTTTTTGTAGCTTTGCACTTTTCCCTATTAATGCTACAGCTTTTTTAAACTTGTATTTTGCAAATATAGTTTGCGGCGCTGACTGAGATTATTAATTTTAGTTTTAATTTTACTTTTAATGCCTTAGCTATTTAACTTATTTTTCCAGTAATTATTTTGTAACTTTTTTGAAAAACGAGTTATTATTTTTGATAAAAGTTGGCAGCACTGACAGTTAGATAGGTTTCAGTTAGATTAAATATAGCTATTTTCTATAAAAGATTAAGCTATTTTACGCGTTTTTAGGCAATTAATTTGTTGGATTTATTAGGTTGAAAAAACAGCTAAGTTATGTTTTTAAAAGTTGTCAGCACCCACAGAGATTGTTTTTTTTTTTTATTTTAGCCTTTTACGTTTTGCTATATCATTTTCTTAAGTTTTGTAAACAATTTGTTGGCTTTTTTCTGCGCACAAAGCACAGCTATATTTTGCTGCTCAGCACTGACACAGACAGAGAGGGAGAGAGAGAGAGAGCATGGTTTAATAATCATAAATTGTAACCCTTTTTAGCGCGACTTGTGTTCCCCCTTTGTCGCAGCCACTGCTGTTGCTGCTGTTGCTGTGATGACATCCGTTTTGTTCTTTGGCAGCCGTTTAACCCGATTTGTAATACATGACCCAAGGGCAGTGTCAATGGCAGCGGCGTCTGCGTTGCTGTTGTTGTTTTTTTCTGTGTGTATTGAACAACGTGAAAGTTTCCCGAGATGAACTGCAGCCCCAGAAAAAGGAAATTAAATTTCAAGCAAAGTCAAAAATTATATTGGCAATAAATGCGAAGACGACGCAGCAGAGACGCAGACGAGACGCGCCCTGCAATTACGTGGTACAGGCTGGGAGCGGGAATACCCCCACTCCGCCCACACTAGGTAGACGCGTGTATATATATATATACATATATATGCGATGGCGACGCCAAACAGGAAGCCGGAATCAACGTTTATTAAAACGGAAACTCGAGACAACTGTGCGGCGGCAAAAAACGCGTCGAAGACGCAGACGAAGCAAATGAAAAGGCAGTGGCAAAAGGCGAAGAAGATGAGGTCAAAGCAAAGCAAAAAAGAGAGAAGGGAGAGGGGAAGCCTGGGACATAATTTCTCTCTGGCTCTGCTTGCCAATGGCAAACAATGTCCTTGGGGCGATGTTGACGAACTGATAAGCTGCACGAACAAAGCCATTTTCAGGATGCCACGCCTACCCAAGCTCTACAGCCTCCCCTCTGTGTCGTCTCGCCATCAAAATGACCAGCGGCAACAGCGGAGGCCGCTAAATTGCAATTTCCAAGATTTAAGCGTGAACAATAAATGTCACATAATCTGTAAGTAGCTAAATAAAAGCGCCCGCAGCCTCAGGCCTCAACGATCCCCAGTTCTGTACGCGAATCTGAACCTGAACCTGAACCTGAACCAGAGGCTGGTGCTAATGCTGATGCTGAACCAGAACCAGGGTCGACCCTTGTCGTTTCACTTGCTCCTCCCTATTTAATCTAATTTATCGCATTTTAAACAGCCGACAAACAATAAAGAGAAAGTGAGAGAATGAGCAAGAGAAGGAGAGAGAGAGAGAGAGCGATGGTGACTGAGAAATAATACAACAAATTTATTTGTTGTTTTCTTTGGTCGCTTTTTGTGGGGGGGGGGGATTCCAACGTATTGATTGCGGCTTTGTCTTTTATGTTCGTTGGGGGGTCCCCCTTCTCAACCATATAAAGCAGTCAAGTTGTCTGACCCATAAATCCCTACAGATTGTCTATGTGAAATTTGTAGACGCCTCAACTGATAAGCAAAAGTTATCGAAACAATATGTTAGAAAAGATCAGACTTTAGCGGGAAAGTGTGGATATAATTGAGTTATAAAGCCAGCTAAAATTCGCAGGGAGTTGCGTCTTTATATTAGTTTATAAGGTTCTATAGCAGAAGTTAGAAAAAAATTTAAAATCAGGTAAACTAATCCTTATTATATATATATCTATATATATATATTTCTTCTAATAATCTCTTCTTTCTCGAGACCCAGAAATAGAAGACATAACTCTGTGTGTTTCTACAAAATTGTATGACTATACTACGCTTAATGCCAGAGATCTAAAGGAATTAACAGTTATATCTCAGTTTATCGGTATCTCCGCATTAATATTGACAGAGACTCTTTGTATAATATATGTCTATAGGTTAAGAGACGTACTAGTAACACGCGCATAAATCCTATGCAGTTTATGTAAGAAATATCATTTATTTCTTCAAGTAGAAATACTAAAAGATATTTTTAGATACAGCTGTGTGCAAAATTTCATAGCCGTACTGCGCATAGAGCCAGAGATCTGTAGGAATAAACACATGTAAGTCAGAATTTCAGTGGCTCAGCTGTTGTGCATAGCCTAGAAGGCGTTATAATTTCATTCTATGCCATATATCACTTGATAAACGTGCTTTCAGCGGGTTTTGAGTACTGAAAAACATTATGAGGGTTGCGACCTGCGATCTGGATGAGTTGAGGTATTTAATCATTTCTTGTGCTAGTTTTAGGCTTGGCACAGCTATCAAAACCAGTTCTTATTGGGTTTCTCTTTCCCACACACACACACTTTTTTCACCACGCCACCTGTGACCCGATGCGGGCAAGAAAAGCCTATGACACATTTCATTATACAAATATCAATTAAGCCCACTGCAAACACTGATTGTAAGTGTGAGTGAGAGAGATGTGTGTGAGAGAGATGTATGTGATAGAGATGTGTGTGTGTGTGTGTGTGCGTGTGTGTGTCTGCGAAGGACATTTGCTACCACCATCGGAAATAACAGCAAAAGACGCAGACAAGGGCTGCGTTGGGTCTCCAGCTACGGCTACGGTTCCGTATCCGTCTCCGGCTGCAAATGTTAATGAAAATTAAAAATTCAACATCAAACTGAGCGAGGCGAGTGGAAAGGAGGAAGGACGATGTCGACATCAAACGAGCTGGCGAAAAGTCCCAAAGAACCAAATCTATTTTCAGAGAGAGAGAGAGAGACACGACCGAGAGAGGGAGAGAGAGCTGAGGGCAGGAGAGGCGCAGGCTGAGCAAGTTACTCGAGAAAGAAGTGTTAATGTGTTATCTGATTTATTTATGTTAAGCTCATGTGTGTGAGCATGCGAGACGCTACACGTGTGTGTGTGTGTGTGTGTAAATTGCTTGAATTTGTGGAAATCGTGACTTCAATTAAATTCCATTCGATACTCAAGGAATTTTCAGCCGATGATGGGCAAGTAATTTCGGAAATTGGATACTGTATGCCAACTGCAAACAAACACACACATGCACAGAAGCCTCTGTTTGCACGTGTGTGTGTGTGTGTGCTCTGTGTGTGTGTGTGTGCATTTGTATTAAATCAAATTTTAATTGCGCATACTTGTCCCTCGGCAAATATTTGCAGCGCGTTCGCCGCCTTTGACTCGCCTGGCTCTCTCAGGCTACCCGCTCTTCTCCTCCCCTCTCTTCTTTTCTCTCTACTCTCTTCTCTTCCTCTGCTCTACACTCTACTCTTCTCTCTCTACTTTCTCCTCTACACTCTACACTCTTCACTGGCAGCTTTAGCGACAGGGAATTCAAGGCACCAGGCAAACCAGTCAAACACACACACACACACTGGCACACACACTCACTCAAACACACACACACTCACCAGAGTTCGACAAACAAACGTTATGAGCAAACAAACAAACAAACACACAAAAAACAAGACTTAATACACATCACCACAGCGCAGTCCTCCCAGAGAGCAGAGTATGCTAAAGCTGCTATAGCATACTATATATACGATACATATATAACATACATATATAATCGAAATATAGTCTGCCGATTTATACTCTGGAAACAATCCAACATATGCTGCAGAAATCTTTTGAAAACGAAACCTCTAGTAAAACACAAAGTATAAACAATTTTCAAGCATGTTTTACAAACGATTGTTGTGGGACTCAAATAGCCGAGAACTATCGATAAGGCTAAGGTAACAGCTTGAACACAGAGGACTATATCTGTTAAGTGTTAAAGATATTTAAATGTAGTTTTTAAGTGTTTTTAATTATGTTTTTGAATTAAAAATATATAACGATATTCTCTTTTACTATTTAAATTTAGCTCTGACCTGTTTCAGTGCTGGCAGCATTTTGTTTATAAGTTATCGATTAATCATAATCACAGTGAAATTCCAAAAAGGCTTAGATGATTTGAATGCTGAATTAAATATAATATCTTTGGTACAGTCTTTTATTTCTTGAACTTCAGTTATGGCCTGATATTTTAGATGCTTTAAAATTTCTATAATATGTTATCGATTTAGCGAAATATAAGTTACATCTTTAGAGAATAAATTGATTTAAATAATTTGCTAAAGTATTTGCATTGCTAATGATATTCTTTTCTTTTCTTTTTCACTTCTTTAAATTCAGCTAAGCTTGTGTTTTTTACATTTCGATAACATGTTATCGTTTTAACAAAATTAAAGAGAAATTTACAGAAAAATTGAAATAACTTAAGAGTTTCAACTAGATTTTTCTGCAGGGTATTCAGCTTTAATACCCTCTCACTGTGTCGGCCTCTTCTGCTCAAGGTCTTCTCAAGTGGAGGACAAAGGTCTTGGGAAGCTACTAATGCCTAAATAAGTGGATGCTGCTGCTGCTGCTAAGCCTGACTGCGTTCTGCAAATCTGTCAAATGTCAACGCCAGCAGCGACGGCTCATTATAAAAAAAACAGACACAGATATATATACTATATAAGGCTTTATATAGGGTATATAGGTATATATATATATATATGTGTCTGTGTTGGACTGAGCCTGCTCGGCTGTAGTTGACACCTGGCAAACTTTGGTGGGCCAACAAAATGGCGTCGACTGAGATGGCGACGGCGACAGCGACGTTAACGGCGACGGCGGCATCAACTTTGGCGGCCTCTGTGCAACCATTTTGGCCCGGGTGTTTATCACATTGCTGCTATTAATTAAGCTTAACGAGGTTACCGTTCGCAACCACACCCAGTCGTGCTCCAAGCGAGTGCGAGCGAGGCAGCAAGCTCTGGTGCGGGGCGGGCAGTAGCGGGTTAAGGCATCTTGGGCGACGGCTGCCGTGCAAATCCCCAGGCAACTTCATAATGAAATTTCGCCCTCATCTCATTAAAAGTCTTAAGCATTTCGAGGCTGCAAATTGATGCGTGCTTTGCCCAAAAAAGGGTAACACCAGCCTCTCCTCCTGCCCCCACAAACCAACCCCCCTCCCTTCTTCTTTCGCCCTGACAGTGACAGCTTGGGGGATGTTGGGGGTATGGGCGCTTAGGATCAACATCAGATCAGGCTGCCACGCCCAGTTAGCAGTGGCAACAAACACACACACACACACACAGTTGCGAGTTGGCGCATATTTAATTTTTAATGAAGTTTAATGGATGCCGGAAGCTTTAAGACGGCAGTAGCAGCAGCAGCCTGGCTGGAGACGCGCCTCATCAAGGCAGTCGCACCAAATGCTGCCTCAATAAGTATGCTAACATTTTTGTTAGCTAAGGCAAGTGGAGGCAAACTCGAGGTAGCAACTGTAGTTAGGCTCTTTATGGGGCATATCGATAACTACGTTTCGATAAGTATAAATCGATTATTATATATTGTTGACTATTTATTGCTGACTTTTATATATAACTGCATATATATCGCTGACTATATATTGCTGACTTTACATAGATAACTTTATACATATATATCGCTGACTATATATCGATAACTGTATATCGCTGACTATATATATTATATAGATAACTATGTATCGCTGTCTATCCGTATATATTGCTGACTCTATATAGATAAATTTTTATCGCTGAATATATATCGATAACTTTAGATCGCTGACTATACATCGATAACCATATATCGCTTAATAAACATATTTCAATAGATAAATATATATCTGTCTGTCAATATATAGTTAACTATACATCGATAACTATCGATAGCAATATGTGCGCATATAGTAGATCGAAAACTCTCTCTTAACAAAACAAGAGATAAACAACAGAAGTAGCACCACAATCGATAATATCAATGGCTAAGTATATTTGCAATACATCGATTATATGCTTTTACTATCGATATTTCTTTTTTACATTTTTATGCATTTTTAAAGAGGTATAACGCCTAAAACGCACTCAACAACAATTCAAGAATTAGTTATGCTTAGCAAATCGATATATCCGAAAGATAGATAATGTTTATACAAATATAACGCACAATCGATAATATCGAAAATCGATATTGTGCGCAGCACTAATTAATTATAAAATACGCATCACTTTTGTAGCAGCTGAGCACCCTAGCACACTGCAATAAGCATATCTGTTAAATAACATACTCTGTAAACATTATACATATATACACTCTGTAAATATTAGCCATAAGTAAACATAACGATATCTGTTAACATTAACATACACTGTAAAATGTAGAATAAGAACAAGAAGAATAAAAGACAGTCTAAAACATAAAGCGAAAGAGACAAGACCTACACTTTATTTCTCTTTTGCTTTGTAAACACACTTTCAATCAAGTTCGATTAATTACATAATGAACAATTGAATTTTCTTTAATTTCTCGTATATTAGACAACTTTTTCAGTGGATAAAGGCAGCAAAAACTCTCACACACACACACACTCGGATAGTTGATTAACACGCATGACTTGAGCTCGATAGGCGAATTATCGTTTAGGCTTGAGTGACCAAAAACGTAACCTACTTAGGATGAGTACAAAAGCCCAAAAATGCTTGGCAAACGCAAATTCGAGTGCAATTAGTTAATGAATTGCAGTCCATATATATATGTGTATATATATGTGGGGATGAAGACAAGATATGAGTGGGAAAGCAGGAGGGGGGCGTGGCATGGGCGTGTGCTTCAAAGCAGACACCTCAAGTGGCAAGGCGTCAGAATCAACTGGACGATAAGCAGGCCATAATCATGGCGGGAACTTGGACTTGCAGTTAATTAACATATCGTAAATGCAGCAGCAGCAGCAGCAGCGGCGGCGGCAGAGGAGGCAGCAGCAGCAGCAACAAGAAACTATGCTGGCATTGCTGCTGCTTCTTCTGCTGCTGCTGCTAATGCACTTTGGTAATGCACTTCAAAGTGCTTACACATCAATGTGCAACGTGCAACGTGCAACGCGCCACACACCCACACATGCATATGTATTGCAACAATAATTACATGTGCTCGACCATCCCTCGTTCCACTTCACGCCCACTCCCGCACGCCCACACGGCCGCTCCCTCATCCCGCAGCCCTCAACCCTCAGCCAGCACCCGCTTCCGTTGCCGTCCAGAAGATTTTAATTCATTAGTAGACAACGGCCAAATGCATTTCCCATGTGTGTGGATTATGCAGTTTCCGCTTGAATGCAACTGCAGCAGCAGCTGCTGCTGTTGCTGTTATCGCTGTTGTTGTTGCTGCTGTCGCTGTTGCCGTTGCTGCGCCGCCATTTTATCTAATTGCGCCCACATTACGCATACGCAGCATAGTCCACATCATTAAAATTACAAGTGCACAAAAATGCGAAGGCTGCAACCCATTGCAGTACATGGCACGCCCCCTAGTCCCCGCCCCGTTCCGTTCCCGTCACGCCTACAATGCTCTGCAATCCGTAAGTCAACAACGAGGGCAGTACGAGCAGCTTACTCATATTTTTGCCAATTTTTTTTAATTGTTGGTTGATTTCTCATGAATATACCCGTATATATAGCTGTAAAAATATACTATATGCTTGTATGATTCTTGAGAAATTTGAATTATAATAAATAAATAAATAAATAAATATTATATTTCATATACATATTATATTAGGATAACATGATATCGATTTTCGCAGATAACCTGCAATCGAAATATAACTGTATTTATCGATTTGAATTGACAAGAAAAATAATGGGCATTTTCCTGGCCCCGGCTGGACTATCTACAAACTCATTAAACCACCCTCGCTTACCGCTTGAAGCTCCAATCAAGCGCATGCTGCAGCCAGCATAAATCGCAGCGACCCAAGGACCGCTTGGCGTCTGCAGCCTTGACAACTGCAAGTGGCATTAGTTGTGACAGCAACAACAACAGCAGCAACAACAGCAGCAGCAACAGCAGCGGCAGCAGCAACAACAACAACAGTTGCAGCATTAATTTTTCTAGTACAACGGATTTGCATTTGTTTGCTAATTGAAATTAAGCAAATACTTACAAGCATCGCCTCGCCTCCACGACCGTATCCCTATGCGAGAGACCGGTGTGGGCCCACTCGACCCACGTAATCCTTTTGTAGCACATTAAAATACTACTCGGAAAGCGGAAAAGCGGTTGGCATGGTGTGAGGAGGGGAGGGGGGAAGTAAAAAAAAAAAGGCCAGATAATTTAAATCCATTTGTACAACATTTGCCGGAGTAGATACAAAGGGATACGCTTTCTCTACGGTAATTAGTAAGGAAAGAACCGTCGTAGAAGGTCGCTGCACATAATCAAATGTTTAAAAAAAGATTTGCAAGTAAATCCCAAAGAATTATTTGCCACTTGAAACGTTTAAAAATGCCAACAAGAATCTGTCGATGCTGATGAGGGTGTCCCAAAGAGAAAAACACACACACACACACAGAAGGATATAGAAAGGCAACCCCAACCTCAAAGCGCAGCAGTGACGTTGTGTCCAAGGGGGGAGGGGACGGGTGTCAAGCCTGGGTTTGGGGTCAGACAAACTTAATGAGCAAATTGTCAAATGCCGCGGCAAAGCGCGCACTTAAACATGCCGGGATCTGGAAAAGGACGCCCCCGAAAAATATATAAAAAACAAGAAAGCAAGGCTACCTTCGGCTTGCCGAAGGTTTTATACCCTTGCAGTTGTACACAGCTATATGTACTAGTACTCAGATTTTCATAAAATTGGAATAGGTACCTTCATTAGGCCGATCGTTGATCGTTATAAGTTATAAAACTTCGATTTTGATGAAACTTTATTATTAAGGACATACTTAGATTTGGATGTGGTAAGCCTGATAGCTATATCTCGAAATATAACGAAAATCGACCGATAGGCTCCATGACAGCTGTACGATATATCAGTCCGATCTGGCCCGTTCCGACTTATTTAATGAAGGCAGAAATAAGAAGCTTGTGAGCCAACTTTTATGAAGATAGCTCAATAACTGGGGGACTAATTTGCGTTGCAACAGACAGACGGACTGACTGATTGTTCCTATAACAGCTATAGAATATAAACGTCTGAGATATTTAAATGGAAAAACTAAGGACGGGTTACTGTATAACATTAAAAAGTATTGATAATGTGCTGTATTTCCAAGAACAAAATAGGTTTGCATACAAAAACCCTTATTTCAGCCAATTGTTCCTATGGCAGCTATATGTTATAGTGGTCCGATTTTGATACAATTTTGACAGCACATTAGGAACGTAATAAGAAAAAGATTTGCCAAATCTTGTTGCAATATCTTGAAAACCAACAAAAATCGGCCGATAGTTTCTATGACAGCTATACGATATATCGGTCCGATCTGTTCCGACTTATTTACAGCGCGCAGCAATAAGAAGCCTGTATGCCAAGTTTCATGAAGATAGCTCAAAAACTGAGAGACTAGTTTGCGTTGCAACAGACGGACGGACGGACGGACGGACGGACGGACGGACGGACGGACGGACGGACGGACAGACGGACATCCATTTTTGGACTCCTCTGTTTATGCTGATTCAGAATATATATACTTTATAGGGTCGGAGATGTCTCCTAAGGTGCGTTGCAAACTTCTGGCTAAAATTAATATACCCTCTGCAAGGGTATAAAAAAAAATACGAAAAAAGAAAAATAACTTGACGAAAAGAGAGCAAAGCAAAGACAGAAATAAGGAAAAAAAAAGTTACAGTACTCGCTGTTGTTGTTCTTCTTGTTGCCGTTAGCCATGTTTGGGGATTTGAATAAACAGTTACGCTGATTTAATTTGGGCCTCCCCCGAAAAAAGAAAACCCGTGGAAAAAATATACGAAAATCATTGGCGAGTAAAAAATTCTATCACAGTATGTCGTCTGTCACCCTCGATTTGATTTTTAAATTGCGTTCGTGATAAATTGACGAAATGAACAGCAATAACGCAGAGACACCCCTCCCCCCCATCCGCCAACACACCCCACCGCAGCACACCATGGCTATAGAAAAGAAAAGCGAAAAAAAGTGCGCGAAGAAAATTGACAACTGTCAAGACGGTAGCGAATAGACATATAAAAATTAACTACAGACTACTTATCTTATTTGTTGACGCAGCCCAGCGGGCCCAAGAAAAAAACCCGAAGAAAAAAAAAAGAAAATCCCTGAATCACTGAGTCCACATCTCGCATTCAGTCATTTACTCACTCACTCACTCATTGCACAGTCTACGGAAACGCAGGCGAAAAGTTTGTCCATCGCTTTTGATGTTGTATAGAATGTCGCGGTGGCGGCGAAATGCTCGAGGAATAGGGTTTCTACGCATAACCAGCAACATCCTGGGGCGTTTCGCAGGAAGCTGACAATCAAGCCAAATGATAGGCTGAATGAACCCAAAATGGACCAAAAGTTTCACTTGCCAAACTGAGCTCATCTCCGCTCCACTCTACTCGATTCTCCGCTCGATTCTTCATTCGATTTATTTTTTTCCATTTCTCCCCTTGTATTATGCAGGTAAGAAACGGTTTACTTATCGTGCGGGAAATTGGTTAATAAGTAGCTTAGCCAATCTACACTTAATCAGTTTGCAATACCGATAACTATCGATACTCACGCATTATTGAAATTGAAGAAATCTTTTTTTCCTTCAGTTTGAAGAATATTTTCTACCTTTACAAAGCAAGCATACTTTTTCGATATGTTTACAATAGACAATCAACACAACGATCTTGCACTTCCATTCCCCTAAAACTATATTCCATATCTCTCAACACAGCATATACATATATTCCTTCGATATATTTTCGATAATCGAATGACTTGCAACAAAGCTATGAGTGTTGGAAACCGCTCTAATGATCTTGAAATCTAGCAGGAATACAGTCTATCGATAAGTACTTACGTTATACAATCGATAGGCTTTACTTTATCGAATTTATAAACTACTAAAAACCATAACCTCTTCAGTTACCTTCCTCTTCATTTTATTTCCCCACACTCACCTCTTCCACTGCGTCCCACAAAGCGCAGATCATTGAACTTGGCCACCTGATTCTTCATGACAGCGGTACAGTTCCGCAGCTCTCCGCAAAAGTTCTCATCGTTCCCGGCGCGTATGGTCACAATAGTGCCATCCATGACCTCACCCAGTGCCAGCACCTTGAAGGCAATGGGCAGCGTCTTGTTGGAGCGCCAGTGCGTGGGCAATGTGGTGCAGACCTGAGAAGGAGTGAGAGAGAGAGAGAGATATATAGATACAGATATCATATGATATCAAGTAATACGTTTAGACCCTATAGGCTACGAGCGTATCAGGAATTCGATTCTTATATTGATTAAACCGATTTATTTTTTAAATATCTAAACATTTTATGATATTGATGTATGCTAAAGAACTAGTTCCAGTTCACGCAGCTTATTTATTAGAAAGATCGAGTAATTTACTCGAATATTCAATAACATTGTTTTAAATCAATTTTTTTTTCGAGTTTTGTATCGATATAAATCGATAAACTCTACTCACCACATGGGGAGATCCAGTTTTCACCAGCTCACCGGGATGCTCGGCCAGCAGGACATCTACGGTGCGCTCGATCAGATTCTCTGGCGTCAGATATGGGCTCGTATCCACGGGTTTTGTTTTGCTATTACTGCTGTTGTTGTTGTTGTTGTTGCTGCTGTTGTTGTTGTTGCTGCTGCTGTTGCTGTTGTTGTTGGATTCCACATTGCGCCGCTTTGTTGTGCTGCCCGTTGTTGTAATTGTTCTTGTTGCTGTCGAGTGTTGCTGTTGCTGTTGCTGCTGCTGTTGCGGTGCCAATTGTTGTTGTTGCTGCAGCTGTTGTTGTTGTTGTTGTTGTAGCGTCTGATTTGATGTGGTCGAACTAACCTCAGCCGTAATGTGCATTATTGCAGCTTTATCTTTGGATTCAGTAACGGATTCAGCTTTAAGTTTCCTATATTTTCGGTTTTTATTTCAGTATTCACGATCCTAACTATTTGATCTGCAAAGATTTATTTACTGGCTTAGTGAACATAAAAGCAGGCATGTGTTATAAGAAATTGAAATAGTTCAAAAATTTGATCACTTATTTTAAGGATTTCTATAAGATACATGCACATTAATTCTTGATCAGTCTTTCTTTGTTCATTTTTAAAGTAATCTTGAAGATTCTGAGCAATACACCATGCATACTTTTATATGGAACATATATTGTCTCTGACTAAACTTATCTAATCTGCGTTTTAAATTGATTACTACGGGTTGTTAAGTAATTTAATAATAAAATAACCGCCATACAATATATGTATATAGTATACTTACGATCAGCCGAAACTATAATTTTAAGTTGTATAATAACCCATATATTTTTAATTCTTATCAACATGAATGTTTACCATATGTCAAATCTTTCTTAAGAACACCAAGTGAATGATACAATTTTGATTCATGATTTTTCACTACAAATTAGACTAAAATGATCTGTATAAATGAATATTTTATTGAAAAACTTCAAAATATTTGAAATTTTAATTATTTAAATTCAGCTAGCTTAATTGCGCTGTTATGTTACTATTACTGCATGTACGGATTCAACGCTTCAATACAAATTAAAAACAAGAAAGCAAGGCTACCTTCGGCTTGCCGAAGGTTTTATACCCTTGCAGTTGTACACAGCTATATGTACTAGTACTCAGATTTTCATAAAATTGGAATAGGTACCTTCATTAGGCCGATCGTTGATCGTTATAAGTTATAAAACTTCGATTTTGATGAAACTTTATTATTAAGGACATACTTAGATTTGGATGTGGTAAGCCTGATAGCTATATCTTGAAATATAACGAAAATAGACCGATAGGCTCCATGACAGCTGTACGATATATCAGTCCGATCTGGCCCGTTCCGACTTATTTAATGAAGGCAGAAAAAAGAAGCTTGTGAGCCAACTTTTATGAAGATAGCTCAATAACTGGGGGACTAATTTGCGTTGCAACAGACAGACGGACTGACTGATTGTTCCTATAACAGCTATAGAATATAAACGTCTGAGATATTTAAATGGAAAAACTAAGGGCGGGTTACTGTATAACATTAAAAAGTATTGATAATGTGCTGTATTTCCAAGAACAAAACAGGTTTGCATACAAAAACCCTAATTTCAGCCGATTGTTCCTATGGCAGCTATATGTTATAGTGGTCCGATTTTGATACAATTTTGACAGCACATTAGGAACGTAATAAGAATAAGATTTGCCAAATCTTGTTGCAATATCTTGAAAACCAACAAAAATCGGCCGATAGTTTCTATGACAGCTATACGATATATCGGTCCGATCTGGCTCGTTCCGACTTATTTACAGCGCGCAGCAATAAGAAGCTTGTATGCCAAGTTTCATGAAGATAGCTCAAAAACTGAGAGACTAGTTTGCGTTGCAACAGACGGACGGACGGACGTACGGACGGACAGACGGACATCCATTTTTGGACTCCTCTGTTTATGCTGATTCAGAATATATATACTTTATAGGGTCGGAGATGTCTCCTAAGGTGCGTTGCAAACTTCTGGCTA
The DNA here is from genome assembly GCA_018904105.1 of Zaprionus tsacasi. Lineage (NCBI taxonomy): Eukaryota > Metazoa > Arthropoda > Insecta > Diptera > Drosophilidae > Zaprionus > Zaprionus tsacasi. The sequence continues at coordinate 100,033 of JAEIFR010000003.1, forward strand.
AAATTAATATACCCTCTGCAAGGGTATAAAAAAAAATAAATTAGGATCACTAAGAGTATTCCTCCTTTAGAGCTTTGCTTATGTCTTAAAAAGGTTTGAATAATCTCACAACACCTAAAGCACATAGACGGTTACATAACGAATTCGACTCGAAAGCGATTTATAGAATGCGCCATGATCCTCGAAGTATGCAACACTTTTGCTTAAGAAACTCGATCATGTCGAAAAAGTACACATGATTCGATGAAGTCACTGTGGTTGTCATTGCTGAAGTCACTGTAGTAGGAGTCACTGTCACTGAAGGATTCGCTTGCCTGTTCCGCGGATCCTCGACTGGACAACCGCACACCTTAACGCACAATTCGCATTTGCCAACGTCTCTCAACGTGCGGTTCAATTAAATATTAAAAAATCATAAATCATATCGATGCGGCCAGGTGGACACAGAAGTGGATAGTACCCCCTATCCAGTGCTTCGATTGAGGGGGCTGGGGGTTCAACTAAGATGTCAATTGCGCTCAGGGGCGGATGCCAGTGCAGTCATCCCGGACGCGCATCAAAAATGAAGCGTGGAGGAGCAGCAGCAAAAAGTGAATTTAATAATAATAAAAATGAAAAATAATAATAATGAAGCGGCGCCAGCTGTTGTTCATTTATGTGTTTGGCCACCAAAAAATCAACAATGTGCAATCACACACACACACACACACACACCGACACACGCACACACATCTCTTTGGCGAGGTGGCATTTATAAATAAAAGTGAATACGCCCGTTCGTTGCGCCTTTCGACAACTATTTTTTTTTTTTTTTACTCCCTGCTGTGTGTGTGTGTGAGTGTGTGCACACTGGCGCATTCTGTAGATAGTGTATGTACTCGTTTTTTTACAACTTCCGTTTGTAAATTTTTGCATACACAACGTCGGCGCATCTGGCCACCAAATGAGCTTGCCCAGCTTGCCTATGCGGCGACACATGTGGCCACAGACACACGCAGAAGGTAGGAGAAGGCCTACGGTACAACACGGTACCGTACGCTGAAAAGGGTTAAGGGTACACGGTACACTGTACACGGTACATGGTACATGACATACAGGATACGGGAACCAGAGAAACAAACAAAACAAATTGGACAAAGTAAAGAGTTAATACGTTAGCGATCTGGGCTCTACCCAACAACCCAATGCCTACAGAACCCTAGACCTCTCACTACCCTACTCCATCACATTACACAATTTGTTGGCACATCCCATGCAAATACACATACCTCTTTCTTTTTCAAATTCAACACACAAATCAAATAAATAATATGCAATTTTTTATAGGATAAATCTCATTGAAATTTGTGTGTCATACAAAGTTTGGGATAATAAAAATAATTTTGAATACCATGATCTTCTAAAGGAAATAGACAGATTTAGTCTACACTTATAATAATTATTAATAATGTATACAATAACTCAGTTTTGATCAGGCTTTAAGTTTAAACTATAAAAATCTGAACTTTTTTAGCAACATATTCTTTTTTTTCGAATTTTTTATTTAAGTAACGGAAAAATGATATATAATGATTAAAATAAGTTGATTTTTAAAATAATTAAACAGTATATATAAATAAATACAATAAAAGCAGTTTAATTAGGTATACGCAAATTAGTGATCAACATATTGTAAAAAAAAATGTAACTGCTTAATTATGTAAACTCTATAAATTATAGATGTTATTTCAAATTCGGGAGTAGAAAGCATCGATATTGTAGAGCATTTGAATTATAACTAACACTTAAGATCATTTAAACCAACGATAAGATCGTATTTTTATAAACCCCTTATGAACTCACATTTGCTAAAGCAGTTCTATCACTTCCTGTAGTTTTAATTGCATTATGTGTTCCTCTTTATTTTGGGGGGCTTATCAAGTAATATTCCAGAATTTTTTCCTCTAATTTTTGTTCACGCATACAAAATAAACTAATTTTGGAATTATATCACATACGTGCACAGCAAAAAAAAATGGGGGATTGTGATAATATTTTGAGGGAAATATATATAGATTATTGAAACACTGATTTTTAACACTGAATAAACTGCTTGCACAGACACGCACAGACATGCACAAGAACACGCACAGTAACTCGACACGTGGCAGACGCGCGGTAACTGAAGATTTCGATGGAGATTGCGATGCAGATTGAGATTGTGATAGAGATTTCGATAGAGATTGGGATGTAAATTTCGATTTCGATTTCGATTACAATTGCGATTGATATAGAGTTGTTTATGGAGCTGCCGTGGGCTCGCTCTCATTCTCTCTGGGGCTGGCGATCGAATCAAACGACACGGAGATATTAAACTATTTTTTTGCGGTAACCATGAACGCGACCACTACGAGCGGTTGGCGACGCCGACAGCGAAGTCAACGGCGCGTCATCATAATCACGACGCAGGACGAGGAGGAGGATGTGGCAGCGGGAGCAAGCGGAGGAGGAGGGGGCGCAGACGAGCAGCGAAGTCGCTCTCAATCTCGTTCTCCTTCTCGTTGTCGTCGGTCGTTCTCCTTCTCGTTCCGTCTGGCAACGGAGCAGGAGCTGAAGCTGTAGCTGTAGCTGGAGCTGGAGCTGCTGCTGCTGCTGCTGCTGCTGCTGCTGCTGCTGCTGCTGCTGCTGCTGGCTGCTGTTGTTGGAGGAGTGTGGTCCAGGACGCCTCTTTTTGGCCGTTTGGGTATATAATTCTTTTTCTTGGCTTAACATTTACCGCGAGAACCAGTAGCAGTGGTTTCTGCTTGTGGTGTCCCCCCCGCCCCTCCCGACACCCTTCTCCCCTGGCCAGAGGCAGCAGCGACGCCAGCTGCGCTGCTAGCTGCGAAGCCAGCTGCGCTACATTGACTGCGTCGTCGTCAGCTGCGCTGCTGCCGAAGCGAAACCCAAGCCAAAAACCGAAACCGAAACCAAAAACGTCAACTACACCACAAGCAGAAAGGCCGCAACGATGTCTTCAAGTTGGTAGATGTCCCCCCTCCCCACACTACGCCACTGCCCACAAACTCTCCACACACACACAGCGCGAGGTGAGGGTGGTGAGTTTGGAAAAAAAAAGCGCTCAATTTTCGTACTCGCAACACCTTCGCGAAGGCAAGAAAGATTGCTTAGAGCAGCAGGCTGGAAGGCGTCTGCAATGGGACAGAGACAGAGACGGAGAGAGAGCACAGTGGCAGGTTGGGGTGGTGGGTAAAGAAAAAACTTGAAATTGAGTTGAGTTTCCTGCGCTGGAAGGCACCGCTGCTGCTGCTGCTGCTGCCGTTGCTGCTGCCTTACTCTCATTTCTCTACAGATTTTCTTCAAATTTTTTTCCAACCCCCAAAAATAGAAAAAAAGTACGTCTTTCGACTCAAGCGAAAAAATCTCAATAAGACGCCAAACCCCCTTGCCTCCCCCCACACAACCCCCTTGGAAACAACCTCAAGATTGCAGGTCCGAGGAACAGCAGACAGCAAGCAGAGTGGCCAAAAAATGAAACCGTTGCGCGGCTTTGCGGCATGCCTCTGCCTAAACCGTAGAATGTGTCTCAGTTAGACAAAGACGCAGCTAGCGCACAGACGTGCTACGTGCTGCTCGTGCAAAAGAGATGGCATGCTGTCCGTCCGTCCGTCCGTCCGCCTGTCTGTCTGCCTGTGTGTGGTACGGTAAAATCTTGCGGCTGCCATTTGCGGCCAAAGACGAGGCTATACATATATATATATATTGTATTTGTGTGTATATAGTCTGCCTAGCTAGGAGCCGCTCGGCAACGGTTCCAACGCGAAATTGCTAAAGGTAACCCCCCTGCTCCCTCCCAGGGAGACCACATGCGATGAGCATAAGACGATGTACCCCTTAACGCAAGATGGATTCATTCCCGTTGGCTTCGTTGGCAACGAGAGTTTTTTTTTTCTGTCACCAGGGCGGAGTTTTCTTCGATTGAGGTTACGTTCAACCCTCCTACATTTTGCGGTTTTAGTAATGCGAGGGAAAGGGCTGCCACTAGTGGTTGTGGTGCTGGTTGTGGTGGTGAGGTGAGGTGCGATGCTGCTGGTGGTGGTGGTGGTGGTGTGTTGTCACTCGGCGGTTGCGCAGCAAAACATATCGAAGGGTGTCTGGTTGGCGTAATGAAACCGCAAGAATTATTATACGCTGCGGTCGATTACTATATCAAAAAAAAGAGAAAAAAAAACAGATTCTAATCCGCCGTAAAGGGAAACACCACAAAGACGACCAACGACAACCAACCAAATTCACCTAACTCGGGAGCCAATGAGAGACTGCTGTTACATATGTACTATATAGTACGTGAGATATGCGCTACGGTCTAGAACCTTTTCTAAAATGGTGGCTCTGTTTTATCTAACATACACACACACACAATCTCTCTCTCTCTCTCTCTCTCTGGCATCTTGGAATTTCTTTTGCACAAAGAAATTCATCAAGTCCATCAAGCTGAGAAAACATTCGTCAAGAAAATTCGATGATATATTTTTGAGAAAAAAAAAATAGTTTTAATATCAAAGAAATTCTATGTATGTGATCAAGTGCACTATATGAACAAGCTAATTTTAGCCAGAAGTTTGCAACGCACCTTAGGAGACATCTCCGACCCTATAAAGTATATATATTCTGAATCAGCATAAACAGAGGAGTCCAAAAATGGATGTCCGTCTGTCCGTCTGTCCGTCCGTCCGTCCGTCCGTCCGTCTGTCCGTCCGTCCGTCCGTCCGTCTGTTGCAACGCAAACTAGTCTCTCAGTTTTTGAGCTATCTTCATGAAACTTGGCACACAAGCTTCTTATTGCTGTAAGCTGTAAATAAGTCGGAACGAGCCAGATCGGAGCAATACATCGTATAGCTGCCATAGAAACTATCGTCCGATTTTTGTTGTTTTTCAAGACATTGCAACAAGATTTGGCACATCTTATTCTTAATGTGCTATAAAAATTATATCAAAATCGGACCACTTTAACATATAGCTGCCATAGGAACAATCGGCTGAAAACAGGGTTTTTGTATGCAAACATGTTTTGTTTTTGGAAATACAGCACATTATCAATACTTTTTAATGTTATACAGTAACCTGCCCTTAGTTTTTCCATTAAACTATCTCAGACGTTGATATTCTATAGCTGTTATAGGAACAATTAGTCAGTCCGTCTGTCTGTTGCATCGCAAGTTAGTCCCCCAGTTATTGAGCTATCTTTATGAAATTTGGCTCACAAGCTTCTTATTTCTGCCCTCTGTAAATAAGTCGAAACGGGCCAGATCGGACTGATATATCGTATAGCAGTCATGGAGCCTATCGGCCGATTTTCGTTATATATCAAGATATAGCTATCAGGCTTACCACATCCAAATCTAAGTATGTCCTTAATAATAAAGTTTCATCAAAATCGAAGTTTTATAACGATCAACGATCGGCCTAATGAAGGTTCTTGTTGCAATTTTATGGAAATCTGAGTACTATTACACGTATCTGTTAAACAAAAAACCATATAGCTGTTATTCAAACACATTTTTGAATGAGAACTTTTCAAATTTAGATTTTATGACAACAGATCCTTTACACAAAGACATTTCCTCATAACATTTTGTATAAGAAATCCAGGTATGTATAATAGCATTATAAAGGTACAATTATTTTTTTTCGATGCAGGTGTTTGATTCATAGCCTTTTGTATCGCCTTAATGGTAATCAGTTAAAAATCTCGACTTCCTTCATTCGGCCGATTTTATTTTATTTATTAGTTATTTTTCAAGATATTGCAACAAGATTTGGCAAATCTTATTCTTATTACGTTCTTAATGTGCTGTCAATTTTGTATCAAAATCGGATCACTATAAAATATAGCTGCCATAGGAACAATCGGCTGAAATCAGGGTTCTTGTATGCAAACAGAAACCACTAGCAATCCAAATGTATTTTATATTTAGTATAACTGCAAGGGAATAAAACCTTCGGCAAGCCGAAGGTAGCCTTGCATTCTTGTTTTCATATAATATTATATATAATTGTATGCATGTAAAGTAATAGTGTATTAAATAAATATATACTATATTTAGTATACTTGGTAAATATATTATAAAACATTCTCTTTGATAAAGTATGTACATACATAATGCAAACTGATCCATATATATTATATTTTAAAAGAAATAAAGATATTTTATGAATAGTAAAGATTATATAGTCTAGAGGATCTTATAGTGCTTGAAGAGAATCATGTTATCTGAGTGAAGAAAATATTGATAAAGAAATGACAAATCTACTTTACAGAAAATAAAGTTCATACCCATACTATCTCATATACTACTAATTATTTTTTCAACTCATAATATGTAAAATTCGAGGTCGCGACGCTTTAGCAATCTGCAAGAGAATCCATAGAAATAAATAATAATAACTTACACTGATTAAATGAAATATTCAGTTTATTTGCAGAATGTTCTATATGTTGTGGTTAGTTACAATTTAATCTATTATGAATAGGACGAATTAGCATCTTTATGGTTTTTAAAGATATCCAATCACGCCAAAAATTTGAATTTTTGTCATAAACCTCTCTTCCATAGTATTTTCCATTAAGGTTACTAAATAAAAATGAATTCTTTATCAATTTGAAATTAATTTACTACAATCAACTAATTACTCACCTCATGGCACAATTATAATACCACCAGGCACCATGACGCTCGACAGCGCAATGTCCCTCGTTATCACTATCGAAAGTGGAGAACTGGTTATTTTCGTGGCCTCTCATTGCAGTGCCAGTAAATGATCCCAAACTGAGCAGCCTGTATTTATCATGTTCTCCCGCAATTGCGAAATAATCGTAACGAGCATAGGAAATGGTTCCAGTATATTTCTCCATATGTATATAGAGCTCGTGATGAGCTGCCTTGGTAAGAAGATGAATTTTTTCCAGTCCTAGGAAAAAATCACCAGAGAATACGCCAAAACCAGCTTTATATGTTTTCCAGTCCCTATAAAAATCTTCTTTCCCATCTATACGCTGTTGGATAACGATCCATCCTGGACCAGCAATTTCACTATTACAGAGTCTCGGAAATGTAATGTTGTTTGGTAGTGTAATATTATTTATGCCGTTAGAATCACCACAACCATGATATTGTTTATCATGCACTTTTGCTTGTTCTTGTAGTTTGGTGATTTCTTGTTCCTTTTCTCTAATAATTTCTTTCTGCCTAGTTAAATTGTCTTGATTCTGAATCAGTTTTCCCTGAGATTCCTGCAATGTTTGATCTATTGTCTTCCTATCTGCTTTAAGCTGGGAAATCGTGATAGAATTTTCTACAATGGTGCTATTTTTAATCTTCATCTCATCTCTGCACGTATTCAAACCTAACTGACAACTCTTTAGTTCAAATTTAAGCTGAACTACTTCGTTATTAACTAACTCAACATTTTTCTTTAGTAAAGAAATAGTATTTTGCAGTTCTTTAATATAATTATCTTGAACTAATTTTTGATCGTCTCGAAATTTTGCAAGATCTTTGAAATGAAAATCTTTGCTTGATATAAGATCTTCTCTACATTTTTCAAGATCTTTAAAATGAGAATCTTTACTTAATATAAGATCTTCTCTACATTTTTCAAGATCTTTGAAATGAGAATCTTTACTTGATATTAGATCATCCCTCCATTTTTGAAGATCTTTGAAATGAGAATCTTTACATGATATTAGATCGTCTTTTAATTTTCCCTCTGCTAGTTTCATTTGTTGCATCTTTTCGTACATTTCGATGATTTTCTGCTCATTTATTTCACATTTCTTGCTAAGGTTCTCCTTCTGTAGCTGATCAGCGTACATTATGAATGGTTTCACAAACTGGAAAGTGTGGAATCCACAGATATCGTCTAGTTCCTTGGCAGCTTTGCATTTCTAACAGAACAGAAAATTACGAAAAACTCATAAATAGGATTAAAACACTTGTGTTTATAGTTACTTATCAGTATTGTTAAATAGTCGATCTCTTAATACCCTTGGACCATTGAAAATGGTCAAAAAAGGGTATACTAAATTTGTGAATTGTATGTAACAGGCATAAGGAGGCGTGGCAGACCCCATATAATATATATATTCTTGGTCAGGATTACTAGCCGAGTCGATTGCACCATGTCCGTCTGTCTGTTCGTCTGTCCTTCTGTATGAGACAATAGATCTCAGCTATTAAAAAAGCTAGGGACACCAAATTTGGTATGAAGGTTCCTATACATATATACATAGTAGAGAGTTCAAGTTTATTTCAAATGTTTGATGCCACATCCACCGCCCCTGCAAATCGGTAATTTACGATTATTAAGCAAAGTATTGAACTTATAGAGTTCTGCTTTGATATGTAAATTAATTTCCGTTTTATTAAAACTTAGAAACTTTATCTTGATGTCGTTTTATTCAACTCCAAATTGTGACTGAACAGAAGAGTCTTAAGAATACCCTAATATAGCTGTGGGTGTTAGGCAGCGACGCGGCAGAGCTCTGCAGATCTGGATTGAACCGGCCATGATCTGCAATGTCAGCAATTTGTCGTCAAGGGTCGAAAGTGCTCACGCAAGACAAACTGCGGACGCTGTTGGTGGCATTTGCGACGTTTTGGGCGGATGTTTAGTTTATTGAACTGAACAATGTAATACAATGTTGCAGTTCTTATTGGATAGGCGGATGTTTAGTTTATTGAACTGCAATTCTTGTTAAATATTTCGTTATTTATTATTTAGGCAATTCTTGTTAAATGTTGTTTTATGTTTATTAGCTTTAAGTACTATTTATTGATTAGTTAGCTGTTTGTATTGTTTTATATTTATTGTTGTTAACTTGTATAAAGCTGATTCCAATATCAACATATAACATAACACATCCTCCAAATTACAATCCGATTGGACAAATAGCACAGAAGTTATTCAAGTCAACGTTTTCAGTACAAATGTTCGGTACGAGCAGCAGCCTGCGTGCTGCTTTGAGCAGTTGACTTTGACGTCGCGTCGTATCGCTTTACTCTTTACTGTGTGTGTAAGTGCAAGCGAGTAAGGCATATGTAGTAGAAATATTTATGCAGAATTCTCTGTTTGAAATTATGAATGTGGTAAAACATTTATAACGGATTTTAAAAGTTGAGCGAAGGGTACTTTACTGTCGTTCGTGCTCGAATGTAGCCTTATCGACTTGTTACTATTCTCTATGTTATCTATACTATATTTAAATTTCTTTATATTATTATTATATAAATGATATTATTATTATGCACTCATCATATTCAGAGATTAATTTTGAATGATAAGTAAATATATTCGAACTTAACTCTTTGTTTCCATAGCCTATATTTATATGCTATATGGTATGTTCATGCTTAAATACGGGGTATTTACCTGACTGTTGTCAATTGCGGTCGTTGTCGATCCTCCAATTAGAAATAAAACAGAAAAACAGAAAAACAGAAATATAATTAACATTATGTTTGTTTTTCGTTTATTATATTTAATATAACTGAACCGATCTCAAACTGATTCAAAATTAAACTGAACTCATATTCAGACTGCGCAAACAGAGAAATATATTATTCAGATCTAAGAGCTGAGTATGTAATCAGTGTTATATATGAATTTGTATTATCTGCTCAAGTCCATCGGGGCTCGATTGGACTGTACATTAATAAATCTGTTAAATCTTTTTTGCGACAATAAAAACTCATACATATGTATATAGTTCATATAGCATATGTATTTAAAGGATATATTGTTTAATAATATAGGTTTTTGCTCTCATTTAAATCAACTAAACTACTTAAAAATTAGAAATAATAATTAATCAGAGGTGAATATTTATTTAGCATTTATAGTTAATCTATTCAAATATATGTATTTACAACTTTTCGAGTATAGCGCTCCCTGTAAGCTGTAGAGCTAAAGATGCCTGATGCACGTATCTATAACTTTATAGACTGTAGAGGGGGAGTGGTGGGATTTGTATGCTTATCATTAGCCGCAAACCGATCGGGTAAGTGGGCCATGTGGAGTGGTGCTTGGGCCGTCGACTCATTATCAACGCCTCGAAGCGGGCCAATTAACCCAGCGTAACCCAAATGCGAGACGAGCACATGTAAATAGAAATACAAGATGCACGACAGCTTGAGTGGCCACTGGAGTGGAGAGAGAGAGAGAGAGATAGGTGGGTCAGAGGTGGGAAAGAAACAGAGAAAAACTCAAGAGCTGAAGAACTGAAGCCGACGACCGCGAAGGAACATGCCAACAATTATGTACAGAAAAGGAAAGAAGAAACAAAAAGCAAAATGCCTCGGACTGAAAGATTTTGTGCAAATAATTTAAGTGGCATCACTGGCCGCCAGGCTGCCAGGCTGCCAACCTGCCCAACTGCCAGCAGGATGGCAGCGCCTCTCATCATCCGCTTTAATGGCGGCCGGCCAAAGGCGATGACAAGCGACAAAAGCTGTCGCCGCTGTTGATGGCGGCACTCTCTGGCAGCTTTTGTGTGTTGATTTTTCTTTTAATTGTTGCGGATTTGCATTCTGACACATTTGTCAACCTCAAGCTCAGCCGACGACGGCGACGACGAGGACGAGGACGGGCTCAAAAGGGTTGCCTACTACTACGCGAGCGCCCTCAGGGGTTGCCAGCCTGCCTGACTGCCTGCCTGCTGGAGACGAGCTATAAACCTCGTTTGCGCAGCTTGTGTGAGAAGCGTTTATTATTTATTAGCTGATGTGTGAGTGTGTGCAGGTGTGTGTGTGTCTGTGTAGGGAGGTGTGTGTGAGAAGGTGTGACAGCAGGTGAGGCCTTAAGCCCGTTGGGATAATAATAAACGCCAGGGCCAAGTCATTTGTCAGAGTAACCTGCAAGCTGAGTGTGTGCGGGTGTGTGTGCTGGTTTGTGTGTGTGTTTGCGGGTGTGCGTGCAAGTGTGTGTGTTTTGAGTGACATGTGTCAAAACTGAAAAACTACGCGAATTTGTGTCAAATACCCTTGTCAGCAGCGCGTTTCAAGTGCAACTCGAGTGCGAGAAGCGTGTGAGGCACAGTGGGGCGTGTCGTGCATGGAAAAGGATAAATACTTGAAACTGGAGATTGTCGGCATGTCGGCCCAAAGCGGAGTTACCTGCTTCCCCTTCACTCCTCCCCCCCCCCTTCCCCACAGTGCGAGTTTGATTCAAGTGTGTTGCACACACTGACAAAACACACGATGCGGAAATTGTTGCCACACTTTGGGATCGCAAATTGAAAAGCTCTTTAGATTTTAGGATTAGATGAGAGCAGGGAGGGATCTACTACTAGGCATACATATAGTATGTACACTAAACATATATATTCTCGCGCCATTGCAAACGTAGCTTAGGCTAAGCTAAACTGGTTCAAAAAAATCTCTAAATACTTAAGATACTTCAATGAAATTCGGTATATAAATGTATATGTATATCAAAGCATCTTACAAAATTTCAGCTCAACATCTTAAAATAATGAACAAAAACACGAAATCAATCAAATTATGTCCTGATTCTTAATATATTGAGCTGATATTAGATATGTGTATTACTATATTTCAAAGCATCTTACAAAAATTCAGCTGAAACCATAATAAAATACTCGAAAAAAACGGAAACAATTGAAGTACACTCAACGTGATTGACTTAAGCTCTTTACTGCAGTTAATAAAATCATAAATTCTGTAGGATAATTTTCTATATAAACATATTGTCAATCGAACTACTTGGGGGTGAACGATTTGCTTGCATTAGGGCCATAAAAAAGAAAACTGTATAATGGACTAAACGAGCGTACGTACTTTGCGAACCATATTGGGGAAAGCGTTAACTTTTTGCGCAGTCTGTCACGAATCGAACCACTACTTTTCAGGGTAGTTATGCGACTCCCTCTCTCTCTCCCTCTGACGAAAAAAAAACCAACTGCCTTTGATCAATGAAAACAAATCATAAAACGCGGTTTACAGCTCCCATGTGTGTAATCGCTGGCATTTAACGTTTCTGGGCTTCTTTAAGGCTTACGACTGGCACGTGATGAGGGTGAGAGGATACGCAGCACAAAAAAAAAACAGAATATCATATAATAAGAAACAAGCGCTTTCACATATCCAACAAAAACATGCGTCGAGGGAATTCGCATTGTAAAACGAAATTTTTAAAAATTGTTAAACCCTTCAAACATTTGTTTTGATTTCGGGCGAAAAGTTTTTGACAAACCCAAAATGGCTGTTAAATTGTTAAGCAATTGAAACCCTTCGCAACCCTGATTAGATCTTAAAGAAGACTGGGGAGGAATTTGCATAGTCGAAAGAATTGAAACTGTTCAATTTGATAAGGAAACTGCTCTGGACAGAAGCCCTTAAACAGTTTTCTTATTTCTTAATTGAAATAAGGAAGCGATTTGATTTAAAATATTTACGATACATTTGAAACATATTAAAAGTCTCTCTCACAGTTATTTTATAAAGATAGATTTGAGATAGTTAGATAGATTTGGTAAAAATGATAAAACAGCTCCGCTGTGAATAAAAAATAAAATTCGCGATTTATAGGGAACTTCATTACCGAGAAATTGAAAAATATGAAAAATATTCAAAATTCTATATGTGAATTTTATAAATTTCTAAAATCTTTAGGGAATGTATTGGTGCATGGAAAGTGAGTTTAGAAGTTTTGTCAATGATATGTCTTATTTTATTATTATTTGCTTTACTTGGTTTTTTTTTTTTGTATAAATGTACTTTAATTTTAGTAATTTGTATTCAAATTTTTGGAATACATTTAAAAAAATTGACTTGCTATGAACAAGATTTCACTCATATAATATGAAATTGCTTGAATATTAGATATTAGATATAATTGGGCTAAATTTTATTTGAAATAAATTAAAAAATTCTTTTAGATGTAGTAAAAAGTTTCATCTCAAAATATATATAAAAAACAAAAGCACGGAGAGCGAGAAAAAGAGAGAGAGAGAGGTGGTCCATAAAAAAGTTAAGTGCAAAAAGTGCAAACTTCGTTGAGGCGAGTGTTGCGTGCAATGCATAGTTAAAAGCCATATTTGTTTTAATGGTCACACACACACACATATATATACAGGGGCACGTGAGGGGTCAGCGAATGGTGACAATAACCGTAAGAACTGAAGAAGCACAAGGACCAAGGATAATAATATGTGACTAAGTGAGTGAGTAAGTGAGTGAACACGCTGCCAGATAGCGATAACGTAAATAATGACCACGAGCAAAGGGCAAATAAAAAAGACACACACGCACACGCACACACACACAGACAAGCGAAGCAGAAAGTGAAAGGGAAAGCAAGAAAGTAAGGGAGGCAAAGGAAAGACATAAACGTGCTCGATATTCAATAACCGCACCGAACTCTCAGGATTGCCGGGACGCCAACGTTGCATACTTACAGGCGGCGGAAAAATTGAATTGAACATTTCCGGAGCGAAGGCAACGTCGACGAAGGCATTGGCAACCATGTGGGCTGACAAGCACACAACATGGCCCATTGGCATGTCTCCCTGACTGACCCATTCAATTAAGCATGAAAAAATGAGCCATACGCAGAGGAAGGGACCGGACCCGGCCTACGTGCCATGATACCATGATAGTCTGGCTATTCATAAAAAACAAGTGAGCAAAAAAATAAAGTGTGTAAGCAAGAACGACTGCCAGATACCCATTCATACAGCTAGTACAATCTAAACTGCCAAGCTATTTATAGTTTCTTGAGCTTTTTAGACAAGCTTAGCCTTTTTATACCCTTGCAGAGGGTATATTAATTTTAGCCAGAAGTTTGCAACGCACCTTAGGAGACATCTCCGACCCTATAAAGTATATATATTGTGAATCAGCATAAACAGAGGAGTCCAAAAATGGATGTCCGTCTGTCCGTCCGTCCGTCCGTCCGTCTGTTGCAACGCAAACTAGTCTCTCAGTTTTTGAGCTATCTTCATGAAACTTGGCACACAAGCTTCTTATTTCTGCGCGCTGTAAATAAGTCGGAACGAGCCAGATCGGACCGATATATCGTATAGCTGTCATAGAAACTATCGGCCGATTTTTGTTGTTCTTCAAGATATTGCAACAAGATTTGGCAAATCTTATTCTTATTACGTTCCTAATGTGCTGTCAAAATTGAATCAAAATCGGACCGCTATAACATATAGCTGCCATAGGAACAATCGGCTGAAATTAGGGTTTTTGTATGCAAACCTGTTTTGTTCTTGGAAATACAGCACATTATCAATACTTTTTAATGTTATACAGTAACCCGCCCTTAGTTTTTCCATTTAAATATCTCAGACGTTTATATTCTATAGCTGTTATAGGAACAATCAGTCAGTCCGTCTGTCTGTTGCAACGCAAATTAGTCCCCCAGTTATTGAGCTATCTTCATAAAAGTTGGCTCACAAGCTTCTTATTTCTGCCTTCATTAAATAAGTCGGAACGGGCCAGATCGGACTGATATATCGTACAGCTGTCATGGAGCCTATCGGTCGATTTTCGTTATATTTCAAGATATAGCTATCAGGCTTACCACATCCAAATCTAAGTATGTCCTTAATAATAAAGTTTCATCAAAATCGAAGTTTTATAACTTATAACGATCAACGATCGGCCGAATGAAGGTACCTGTTGCAATTTTATAAAAATCTGAGTACTATTACATATAGCTGTGTACAACTGCAAGGGTATAAAACCTTCGGCAATCCGAAGGTAGCCTTGCTTTCTTGTTTTTACTACACGTTAAGATTCAGCAATAGAATAGCTATATAAATGCCAAATTTACTATTTATAACTTCCATAAGGCCAGAGATCTACGTCATTAAAGATGAAAATGTATATTGGGACTGAGTAGCAGGAGAAAAGTAATGTAGGCAGCAACTAAAATCAAAAGAAATCTACTTAAAATCCAATACATCGAATTTTAATGCTACAAAAATTTCAATGTATACTATTTATTTATCATTCTAGTTTTAGTTTCTAGAGCTTTTCAGATAAGTTTCTGTACAAGAATATTAAGCACTAATACAGCAGCTATATCTGCCAAATTTACTGTCTATAGCTACCATAGAACCAGAGATCTATGACTTTAAAGATGAGATTTAATATTAGTTGCTTTGCTGACCGACCTTAAAGACAAGAATTGCTATAGAAACTGAGTAGGCGAAGGAAAGTAAATGAGGAAGCAATTAAAATTGATAAAAAATCCCATCTACGCAAACTCAATCAATATGCCCGCCCCTTCGAGTGTGTTTCCAAGGGTATTCAAAAAAAAGGACAACACATGCGTTGAGGATGAGTAGCAGCACTTAAGGAGCCGGCGACAGACACGGTCGCTGCCCGCAACAAAACACGCATCACTTGTCACACATACTTAGCAGTGCCAGTGAGTGAGTGAGAGAGAGAGAGAGAGAGAGAGAGAGAGAGAGAGAGAGAGAGAGAGAGAGTGAGAGGTAGAACGTGCTACCAATAACGCGCCCAAAAGGACTCACTTATTGTCATGTCCTGGTGTTGTTATTGAGGTGTAATACAATTTTTTCCATGATACCCATAACAATGGTGGACAGTGCGAAAAAGGCGGCGGGGAAGGAGATATAATAAAAATAAAACGAAGCAGAGTGAGAGCGAGAGAACGAAAACGAAACAAGGAAAATGAAAATGAAAATGAAAACGAAACGCAACGCAATCAGAAAAGGATAACGAGCCGGCGTCGTCCTGGTCACATATGGTGGTATTAGTTTTAGTCCAACAATGGACTGATTGCTTGCTGGGGGCGGGCGCAAGTGGGGGGAGGGCAGGGTGGACCGACTGGACACGACGCATAAAGTTGCAATTGAGCCAATTTGTAAAGTGCGGCAAGCCCATTAACGAGCGCCAGCTCCGCCTGTGCCTGTGCCTCTGCCTGTGCCTCGAAGGACAATGGCCAGTGCTGCCAATCGAATGTCAGCACCTGCTCCATCCGCAAGACGACCACCACCACGTCGTCGTCGACGGTATTGGGGTAGCAGGGATAAGGTTGACAGAACGAACCGAAAAGTTTTCTGGCGCGTATCCCTTCTTTTTTTGACTACTTTGCATTACAAGCGCCCACATTAAAATTAAAATAGAGTTCTGCAGGCAGCTTAGCCGAGCAGGGGGAGGTGGAGCTGGAGGAGGGGCAGCAGTAGGAGTGGCACAAAGTAGGTGTGGCTGGCGAGCATGTTGCCTTTTTCCTGCTTAACTACAAATAAATCTAAAACTCGCACATTCCTCAAAGCCGGCGCGGGACTGATGGATATGCGCAAAGCAAAGCACAAAGTGAGAGCAAGTGAGACAGAGAAACAAAGCCAGAGCGAGAGAGAAAGAGAGAGAGAGATCTCTCTCTCAGGATACGGGTCGGCCACATTTGGGCAACGCAGTTTTATTTTGCATTTACATGCCCACATGCATTATGCATATGGTATGTGTGTCTGCTCTTTGGGCTGCCCTTTCCGGATGCTCTGTAATTCGTAACCCTGTATTGAAGACTAGAGAGCACCATAGAATATACAACCTTATAAAGACTATAAAAAAAGGTTAAGTAGCTACAAAAAATGGAAGCAAGCCAAGCAGCAAAGCATTAAAAGTGAACTTCTGCTTTTAATTAGCTTATTACCATCTTATGTAATACATAATAATAATATAATATGCCGAAAATCAAATAGGGAGTTGGAAGACGTGCGGACACATTAAAACCCCAACTGGTTCCAGAGTTACACTTAACTCAGCTTTTGTAACTGATCTTAGCTCACACGCTCTGATAGCTTTTCAAGCATTACGCTACTGGAACTAAATTAGTTCATTATTTTAATTGTTGGTATATTAAAAAAGTCTGTAGATGAACTAGTTCCTGGCAGTTTTAGCGACGCTGCTACTTGCAGCTAGTTCCAGTTCATTTTTGTAGATCCAAGAACAGGCCCACTGAAATCAGTGCTGTATTTCCTTTTCTCACAATGTGATACTCACAATGGAACCGGAACTAGTTCCGCAGCTTTAAACGGCATGGAATTTCCTGTTCCGATTCCCCTTTTTAGTCACGCATTGGAGCCGAACCAGCTCACTTAGTTTTATACAGCGGAATCTCACTAGTTCAGTGCCAACTCCAGCACACACACACACACATTCCTTTCTTTGCCCTTAGGGTATCTCAAAGTCGACAACACACATCGATTGGGCAAACTCTTGTCGCATTTTCTTGTTCTGTTTTTTAGTTGTGCACTTAAGTTCCGTTCTCTGTTGTTGTTTCTTTGTTTCTGGCTCTTATTTTCGTTGCCGGCAGAGACTTTAAAATGGATACGAAGAGAAGAGCATAAAGTATGCAAAAAGTGAAACAAAAAGCGACGGGCACAAAGGATGCTACAATAATATCCTTAAGCTACAAATGCAACATGAATTTGTCTTTGCCCCAGGACCGAAAGCAGACCAGACCAGACCGGACCGTACCGGAGCAACCCACCCAACCCAATTGAAGCGAACCTAACCGCCCGCACTCAACTCAAATTTGTTTTGCTTTTCTTCGAGTTGCCTTGGCGAAAAACAAAGAACCAAATGGGGAATAAAAAATAAAGGATACTCGAACTTTACAAATGCATGCACCTTAGACCGAGTGTGTGTGTCAGTGTGTGTCAGTGTGTGTGCGGGAAGTAATCTTATGCGTATCATGTGAACTCTGCATATGCCTGAGCTGCTCCCCGGCTCTCCACTTCCCAGTTCCAATTCCAGTTCCAGTTCCTGCGTCCTTTTTCCTTTTTGCCTTTGCTTCGACACTTATTTTAATTTATTTCATTTTCATTTATGTACGCTTCAAATGTCCTTTGTGTGGCCTTCTCTCCTCCGCTCTCTCCCTCTCCTCTCTCTCTCTCTGTCTCTCGCTTGCATGTAATTAAATAAAAACGAATTCCCCAGTAACTTTAAAAATATTATATACAATATGATAGTGTCCTTACCCTCTCATGCTGATGAGGATGAGGATGATGATGATGATGATAGCAACATGGTGCAAGCTTTTATTTTAATTGCGAATGGAAATTAATGCGTAACTATTTACTAAAGAAAGGGTATGGCTGAAGCACATCTTGAATGCTCATATACCCCACACAAAATGCACAGGGTGTTTGTTACTCCTGCCCCATCTGAAGTGCAGAAGGCATAATCCCATTATATACGTATACATTCATTCTAATTAGCATAACTGTTGCATTTAACAAAAATAAAAAAAAATAGGTTTATTTATTTATATTTACACACACAAATTTAAATTTAAATTTACTATCTATTGCTACTATAGGACCAGAGATCTTAGTCTTTTAAGATGAAAATTGATTTTGGGACTGAGTAGCAGGAGAAAAGTAATGTAGGCAACAACTAAAATCTACTTAAAAACCAATACATCGAATTTTAATGCTACAAAAATATAAATGTATACTATTCATTTATCATGCTAGTTTTAGTTTCTAGAGCTTTTCAGATTAGTTTAGCGACCCATTTCTGCACAAGAGTATTAAGCACTAACACAACTATATATCTGCCAAATTTACTGTCGATAGCTACCATAGAACCAGAGATCTAGCTATGACTTTAAAGATTAGATTTAATATTAGCTGCATTTCTGACCATCTTTAATGACAATAATAGTATTTACACACAAATGTGTATCTCAGCAGTAACAAAAGTAAAGCTAGACATTTAAGCTATCGCTGCACCAAATTTGATCAACCTATCTTTTCCGTATGCCTACTTAAATAACAAATATATGACTTGGTTAGTAAAGTATATTTTATAAAAAAAAAAAACCTTTAAACTACTTGTTTAACATGTTTTTCATAATATTTAATTAACATGAGTTTTTTAAGTAAAACGTACAATATACATACAAATGTTTCTCGCTTAAAACACCAAAATACCCCGCCAAAATTTGGCATATCTTTTGCTAGTCATATCATCCCAACGTTATCAAAGCTTACAATAATTATTACAAATCGAAAATAATATATTTAATATTCAAAATAAAATACAGCAACTATTTGTTAGACATCAAATCGTGTTACATAATTTATGTACAAAATTGAGAAAATAAATTATAAACATTTTGTGCAGAACGTGATATGAAGGCAACACTTATTGAGTTAAAACAGTGATGTTTCCATTTCCATGTCTGAGTTCTCATTGCGACATAGGAGTTCCCAGTAGGATATTTTCGGGAATGTCATTGAATGGTTTTTGGGGGAATAAATTTGTTGATTTATATCATTTGTAAACTGATTTGTACCTGGGTGAACGTAATATCCATCCCCGGTGGCTCCGTTAGTCACACACAATTGCGATGATTGATAAGTTAAGTGAGTATCGTGGTTTCCTTTCGATCGATAGTGATGGGAGAGGGATGATATAATAAGAGGTTTTAATAAAAGAAATTGAGAAGAGAAAGACAGAGAGTTAAAAGGAGCTATGAATGAAGATCCACAATCAAATGATCGAACAATATCGAAATGTTTTGAAGATAATAGTAGATAGCATGAGATTGATAAAAAAAAGAATCCATAAAAAATAATACTTATTAAAGGAACAATTGATTTCTAGAAAAAGATCGATAACAATTGAGAGAGATAGAAATTCGAACCAATCGAAAGCAGAGAGAAAATAAAACTCTACAAGACTGCATAGAGATCGATAGATCATCCTCAACCCGGGTAAACTCACCAATGAAATGCAACTGTTCTTGTAGCGGGCGATCCGGAATCATGGGCTCGGGTGTGCCATATTCAGCCTGATGCCAATAGTCAAGATGTTCGCCCAGCAGCTGGCGTGTCCGATTGGATAATGAACGTTTGCCCGGCTTGAAGAATCCAAAGCCGGGTGGCGGCGGCGCTAATCGGAGAGCAGAGAGAGAGAGAGAGAGAGAGAGAGAGAGAGAGAGAGAGAGAGAGAGAGAGAGAGAGAGAGAGAGAGAGAGAGAGAGAGAGAGAGAGAGAGAGAGAGAGAGAGAGAGAGAGAGAGAGAGAGAGAGAGAGAGAGAGAGAGAGAGAGAGAGAGAGAGAGAGAGAGAGAGAGAGAGAGAGAGAGAGAGAGAGAGAGAGAGAGAGAGAGAGAGAGAGAGAGAGAGAGAGAGAGAGAGAGAGAGAGAGAGAGAGAGAGAGAGAGAGAGAGAGAGAGAGAGAGAGGGAAGAAAGAGAGAGAGAGAGAGAGAGAGAGAGAGAGAGAGAGAGAGAGAGAGAGAGAGAGAGAGAGAAGAAGTTGGAGAAGAAAGAACCCATCGATAGAGCTGGAGGAACATCGATACCTTCAATGTATCGATCGATGTTCCTCCAGCCTTTCTGCCCTTCGTTACTCACGCATGGGATTGCTGGGATCTTTACCAAGCTGATCGGGTAGCAGCGGTTCCCAGACCTGACTAGAGTTGCCCACCATTTGCCATGAGGTGGCGCTGAAGTCACCATTAACGAAATCCACCTGGCAACGGTTGCGTTCACGGAACGCAGGCAGCACTGATGGACGCTTGATCGGATCGGTATCCTGTAATCCATTGATATGGATGTTGTTGTAGTCATTGGTGTTGAAGTTGTTGCTCTGAGAGTCGTCGATGTCATCGAGTTGACCCATGCGCCTGTCCGAATAGAATTTATCCGACTCCAGCGGGCTACCAAAGCTGTTGCGAGGCATTTGTACACGTGCACCACGTAGCCGACAGTTCATCGGAGCCGGGCAACGTGGATGACGACGTGACCGATTACCCATTGGCTGAGAATTAATCATTGGGAATGAAGTATCATCCGATTCCATTGTATTCATGCTGCTGCCCGGTTGCTTCTCGATCCGCTTAGATGTTGGCAACTCTGTGCCACAATTTGGATGCTTTCGACGATAGGCGTTGCCTTGTGGATTCACTGTATCATCCAATTTCAATGTCTCTTTTTCTTTGGTTTGCGGTGATGTTGCAGGGTTGCGACCCGCCGACGCCTTAGCTGGTGGCACCACTCGATTCCCCTTTGGCACCGACCGACGCATGTGCCACTGCAAATTCCAGGTATTATCCGGCATGGGGAGGATCGTCGGATATGTGGGACCATCTCGAATGCCATTCGCGACCACAGATGCCCAGGTTGGTGCGTTGCTCGACATTGCTTTTGTGTTTTTCATTGTGCTGTAGACTGAATTAATAAATTATTGTATATATATATATATCAAAGTATATATTCACGTATATATATAATGGTATATTTGTATATATATATATATATTGGTAAATATAATAATGAATACAATAATAAAGTAATAATTGTAAACT
The DNA here is from genome assembly GCA_018904105.1 of Zaprionus tsacasi. Classification (NCBI taxonomy): domain Eukaryota; kingdom Metazoa; phylum Arthropoda; class Insecta; order Diptera; family Drosophilidae; genus Zaprionus; species Zaprionus tsacasi. The sequence goes on from JAEIFR010000003.1 coordinate 121,387, forward strand.
CTGACTCTGACTCTTATAATATTGCACGATTGCTTTGTTTACTAGTTTCTGATTTTCGTTTTGTTGTTTCCGTTTAGTCGATTCACTTTCCCAAAACAAAAGCTTTGAAAGCTTCATCGGGTTCTTATCCAACTCAACTCTGCGGCAAAGCTTTTAGCGCTTGCAGCGCACTCTAGCGCCTTGGCGGAGTAAACTGCAATTTTCGAACCTTATTAAATTTTGTAATATCAATAACGTTTTGTATTTTTCCAAGAACGTGTGGTAATTTTTTTTTACTTCGATATTTTAATTACTTTTATTATAAAAATAAGAAAGAAAGCTTTGTGCTATTATAAATCTTAAAAATGATTCAATCAATTTTGAGGCATTCTATAAGAGAAGTATCAACAATTCACAGTGAGTATGTTAAATATCCAAATTGTGCATTAGAGAAATATACCAATAGAAAATAAGTGAAAAATAAAATGTAGTTAAGTGCAAAACAAGTTTAAATAAAATGACAAACAGCTGTGCAAGTGTTGCAAAATGCTGCGCATATCGCTTGCAGCTGTTCACGATATGCCGCAACAGGCAGCAGCACGTTTGCCAACACTGACATAAACTATTTATATACAACGATATCTCTACATATAAACACACACTTTCTTTCGACATGAAAATATTGTAAGACACATGCACGCAACACACACACTCACACACGCACGCACGCACCTACACACACTCGCAGAACACAACAATTTACAAGAAACTACAAGAGTCAAGATATATATACGTATATATGTACAAATATATGCATTAATTGATTCGACAAAATGTGCTAATTGAGTGAAGAGAAAATTTGGTAAAACAAAAAAAATTTAAAACCGTGTCCAAAATGCTGCACAGTGATGATGCTCATTAAACAAGAACAGGCAGCCAAAACAGACGAACAAAACAAATGAGAGCAGCAGATAAATATCAAAGTATTGAGGAAATACTGTAATGTGTGTTTGTTGTTGTTCTCGCACTCGCACTCGCAATCGCCAAGTTGTCAAAATTGTAAACAACTAAAACTCAACTCACCCTCTCCCTCTCTCCCTACCGTACGATCCGCGTTCCTGGCCAGTTCACCCAACTCCCACCTCTGCCCCCTGCAAAAAGGCATTTTGCGCTTTTTAGGCCCACTGTGCCTGCGATATCAACAAGTAATTCTACAGACAGTGTGTGAGTGAGTGTGTGTGTATGTGTGTGTGTGTGCGTGTGTGTGCATGCACATCGCTTATCACACCTACACTGGCCTACCCCACTTGGAGCATGCGGTCGTAGTCAGCGTCGCCGTCACCGTCACCACATTGTGTAAGGGTAAGGTCTCTCCAGCGAGAGTCCGCAACGTAGGTTTTGGTTGCGATAAGCGGCGGCCGTCGACATGTCCGCATCAGTCGCATCAGCAGTGACGACGCCAGCGTCAACGGCAGCATCAGCAGCAGCAGCGACATCAGCAGATTCAGCATCAACAGCAACGGCAACGGCATCAGCTGTTGCCGGAGCCGAGAGCAACTTGTTGCTTAACTTGAACAAGCTGCGCTCGCAGGGCAAGCTAACCGATGTGACGCTAATGGTGGAGGATCATGGCTTTAAGGTGAGTATGGTATATATGTACATATGTAAAAGGATGCAATCAAATCAATCTCCATCGTCCTTATTCATAGGCCCATCGCGTCATACTGGCTGCAAGTAGCGACTACTTTTGCGCCATGTTCGCCGACTGTGCCATGATCGAGTCACGCAAGGAGGAGATCACATTATATGGCGTCACTGCGGGCGCTATGGGTAGAATAATACTCTATATATATACATCATTGCTTGAACTGGATGAGGATAATGTGGAGGAGACACTGGCAGCGGCCACTCACGTACAGGTCAAGGAGGTTATCGAACGTTGCACTGTCTTTCTGGAGCAAAAGATCAGCATGGAGAATTGTCTGGCCATAGCGAGTATGGCTGAGATTTATGGCCAATTGGCACTGGCGGAGCGAGCCTATCGTTATATCTGTGCCCACTTCAAGGAGTTTGCAGCCAGTGCCGATTTCAAGGACATTAAACTGGAGCAATTGCACTACATCTTGTCCAGTAATTATCCCATTGATGTCAGTGAGTTGGAACTGGTGCGTCTGGTGTGTAGCTATGGATATGAACAACAATTGGAGGATAGCGCTTTGCGGGAACTCCTCAATCTCATCAAGTGGCAAAACGTGCGCTACGATGAATTGAAATCTTTGGGGCATTTTAACTATGCACTGGTCAAGGAGTATTTAGCCGATCTGCAGGAACAGAACAGTGCTGCCAGTGGCCAGGACACAGCCAGCGATGCTGCACTCGAGCAGGGACCCACAAATATGCGCGGCATGGAATTGAGTCTACTGAAAATCGGTGGCTTCGAGTCGAAGGGCTTAACCAATGAGATTATGTGCTTTTCGCCCACTAAAATGAAGTGGTACAAATTGACCTCCATACCGCATATAGATCAGTGTAAGTTGGAGCCAGCGAATCTACCTAAAGATGACTCATTACCTTATTTTTGTTTCCCTTAGGCAACTTCGGCACAGCCGTGCTCAATAACGAGCTGTTCATTGTGGGCGGCGCCTACGATGTCTGCCTCAAGGAGTATATTCATCCGTTTGGTTTTCGTTATTATCCGCTACGTGATTCCTGGGTGAGCATAGCTCCCATACAGTTGGATCGCTGTCGGTTCTCACTCAATGCAGTTGGCAAGCAGCATCTCTATGCTGTCGGTGGCGTCGTTGAGGTTGATGATGCCTCCGAGGAGGCGTTGAGTCGCATATCGAATGTGGAACGTTATGATATTGTCACCAACACATGGTCCTATATGCCATGCCTGATGGAGAATCGCAGCCAGCACGCGGGTGTCGTTGTTGGCGACAAGCTATACATATCCGGTAAGGACTCGCTTTGTTGCATCAAATGGAATAGTTCTAAACACTCTCTCTATCTCCATCTTAGGTGGCATTCAGCTGGCCAACATATTATCCAGCATGTGGTGCTTCGATACGAAAACAGAATGCTGGCAAGAACTGGAACCTATGCCCACGCCGTGCTGTGACCATGTGCTGGTGGCCATCGATAATCAAATCTATGCCTGCGGCGGTTGGCTGGAAACACAGCGTGAATCCCGTGTCCTTATCGAACATATCTATGTGTATGATATCGAGAGCAATACGTGGAGTGTGGAGACCAAAATACCAGCACCGAAATTCTACTCAGGCGTCACCCTAATGCGTCGCACCATTTTCTTTGTTGGCGGACTCGATTCAACGGAATCGATTGATCGTGCCAGCTCAGAGACCATGGCTTATGATCTGGATACCGGCAAGTGGTGGCATCGCAAAGATTCCTGGGATACACCCAACGACGTATGGGAATCAACATGTGCAGCCATCTATGTGCCCAGTTTTGATTCCTGACAGCGTGCTCGCTGCATCGATCCGTCGATGCCATCGCCAACGAAATTAAAATCTAAATCGAATTTTTAACTAATCTCTGATGATATACATATACATATATGTATGTATCATCAATCAACTTGGATCTAGTAAACGCCTCCCATCCATATGCTTGTGATTAACCCTATACTGCTGCCCTCCCGGCCCCCTGTTCATCCGTTGATGTGTTACTAGTACTGTACAGTGAATAATTGTGCCAAGCAAGGCCACAACAGAAAGTTTGTTAATACTAGAGAAAGCAGGTCAATGTTCGAATATGATGATAACTATTTAGGTAATGCTAAAGAGCAACACAACGTAGAGAATATAATATATTAATTTTGAATAAACAATTTTTGTTAGTAAACTTTTGGAGTGCGTCTTCATTTCGCTTTGCATAACTCGATTGTTTTATGATTATACCAAATTTAACAAGTAGAAATGGCTAAAAAGCCATGTACGTATATGTTAAATGATTTACCAATTGTTAATTATCTTATATTTATTCTGAAAATTGCATCAGTTATAACTGTGATTTCCTTTACTATTGTGCTCTCTCTACATACTAAATGCAATTCAAATTTTGGCAGCAAATCAGAGTGCACTGCTCCATATATCTTGCAACAGTCATTAAACTCGATATATTCATATTCATTCCATTAAGTGTGTGTGTGTGTCGATATATAATACCTCCCCTTTGTAGCGTAAACTGCGCATTTGTTATTTTGATGGGATTTTTTTTATTGCCAACGAACCGTCGTACCGAACTGAACCGAACCAATTGGCAGATTACTTTTTATATATTTTTTGGTAAACGTCTGTTGTTGTCACACACATAGTAGATTGTAGATTAAACATATACAGAGATATAGTACATATAGCTAAACGCTTACATAGCATGCATATACAGTACAGTATATAGTATACAAAATAGTATTGTATATGGATAAAATCAAGCCTTAAATCGAGGGGTCAGAATATGATCACGAGGTACACAAACGGAAACAAGAAACATGGCTAAAAACTATAGTACCAATCTAAATTCTATAAATAAGTGTAGTAGAATAGAGTAGTCTAAATTAAAAAAAAACGCAACTTAAACAGTTACAACATTAAGATACAATTACAGTTAAAGTTACAGTTAGAGTTACAATTACATTTAGAGTTGGAAGTACACAGCTATTGGTTACAGATGTTGTCATTCTCTCGTTCTTTCTGAACAAAGAACTACGTATTGTGATGCGGCGCTATAACAACCCATCCATCGTTCTCAACACTATCACCACCGGGTACAGTGGCACGAACACGTCGTGCAGGCGGCAATTTATCGCGCTGCTGTTGCAGATTGTTGTACAGAACCTGCAAATCTTCCTGCAAGAGATTGAAATGGCAAGCAATTAAATTATATAGTTAATTTACTAATTTGCAGTCTCCTCACCTTGTCTTTCATCTTGCGCAATAAATTTATTTTTTTCTCACGCTCGACACTATCCATTTCCTGTATCACCTTATCCTTAAAGTCCTGAGTATAGTAGATGTGCGAGTCGACCTTAAAATATTTTTTGGCCATTAGTTGATGTGCCCGATAGATCGCTTGCGATTCGGCATCGTTGGGTATGGGCGGTTCGGGCTGTAAGTCGGGATCCAATATATCGGCATAAGATTGTTCCGGTATACCGTAACCAACATCAGTATCCTCATCAGCATTGACATCGTCAGGGGGAATATGATCTCTGGTTGCGTGATTTGGGCCGTTGTTGTCGTGACGTTCGTTGTTGTTGCTGTTGTTATTGTGGGGGCCACTATTATTGTTAATATTATTGTTGCCATTATTGTTGTTGTTGCTGAGGTCTGTGGTTGCGCTGGGCATGATAACCGGCTTTGTATCGGTCACAGTGAGACGTTCCCGGCCATCGCTTTTGGCTGTATAAAGTGACAAGAAACGAGAAGAAGGATTAGCAGGGTTATTTAAATTAATTTCAGTAGATCAATATCAAATATGGCAGATCAATATATCAATATGGTAGATCTATATAGATCTAAGTTGAATACCAGCTTAGTTTCACCAAAACAATATCTATACAGAGAGATATATTAGAGTGATCTTGATACGAGATCAAAGGGGTTTCAAAAACTTAGGATACAGATAGATTACACATACTATATATAATCCAACAACTGTGCAGATCGCTTGTCTGCTTGGTGGTAATTAGGGCGCGCGTGTCGCACATTCTGATCGACTTCTGAGATGATCACTTTGCGTGGAATGATCACTTTTACCGGGATGATGATTTAGCGCGACGGCGAGATCATTGTGGTGATATTGGCGGCGTATGAGAGAAAATCCTTCACTTGGACGCGCATTTGTGTGTACTTTGTGATGACGTGTTTTCCACACACACACATATATAGAGCTGTTTCACTTGTCGGAAAAACAAACTAGAAACTAGAAACACACACACACACAAGAAATTTTCAATCGCTTCTCTCACTCTCCCACTCTCTCTTTCTCTCTCTCTCTATTTTTCTTGTCTTTTGCTCAATGTTTATTTGGCTTTTTTTCTGGGGAGGGGTGGAGCTAGGAGAGACTTTTCTTTTCTTGCTAATTTTCACAGTTACTCATAGATGGTCCCTACTGAAGATGGGATCAATTGCAAATAGTGCTGAATTTGCCATAACATTGCGGCACACAGAAACGGGTACACGGTACACGGTACACGGTACACGGTATACGGTACACGGTACTACGGCACAGCACGGCGCTCGAACTATGACTGGGCGTGTACGCTGCTGTACGGGGATCACACTCTGCCGCCACAGATCGTAGAAGAAGAACGCTCCGTCAAGCAGCAGCAGCAGCAGCAGCAGCAGCGGAGACTCTCCTGCTGCTGCTGCCAATGTGCTGTACATGTGTGTAAGAATGTGTCTCTATATACATGGACATGAGTGTACTATCTGCATATACATACATATATACATATCTATAGATATTTAGCTAGAAAAGTCGCTCCTGCTTCGGGCTCATAGTCGATGAATAATGCGCCTGGCATGCGATTGGGAAATCTCCCCTGTGAACTCAAAATGCCAACGCGCTCGCCTGCCCTCTCACCGGCAGATCCAAGTGAGGAAGCAATCAGTGGGAGTAGGGGAAGGAGGGGGAGAAGGAGAAGACGAAGATGATGGTCGGTCGGTGGTGGGTGAAGAGGTTTATTTACTTTTAGCCAACTTTTGCACCGTGACTAGGTCGCTACAATTCACTGGCAGCAGATGAAGATGCGACAATGTCGGCAGCCAGTAATGAGGGTTGTGTATATACGCCTATAAAATACCCTATAGAGAAGTGCTACTCATGCTAAGCTTGATCCATTACATAATTCTCCATAATGCGAGAAAAACTGCAAGCAAGCTTAGAAATTGAAAAGGTAATCAAATTGAAAAGTTCCTATTTTAAACTTAGCTTAAAATACATTTTTATCGACTCGTGTAGGCCTTAGGAAGCCTGGCAAAGTTCTAAAACACACTGCACTACATGGGAGTGCTGTTAAAAAATATCTTATAGCCATAGCCCCTATAATCCCAGAGATCTACAAGTTCATACAAACAGAAAATTAAACAAATTTAAGGTATTTTTGTTTTAGCTGCCTAGTTCTACCAGCATAGGGTACTTTTAATCATTTTAATATACCCGCTTGGACAATTCAAAAAACACAAGACCTAACAAAGCGATTTTCCCGATCGTTTTTGCTCGTGATTTCGTCCCCGTGCCCATTAAGTGAAAATTTCGCTCTTCTCGCTACTATATACACACACACACACACACACACACACACACACACACACACACACACACACACACACACACACACACACACACACACACACACACACACACACACACACACACACAGGGAGGCAGGCGTACGCGTACATCTCGAAATGAATCTATATATACATATATAAATATATATATATATATATATATATATATATATAAGTGGTTATGTATATATGCGCAGAGGCTGATACATCTGTACTATATGTATGAAATCAAAATAAAAGTGAGATTATTGCCGAATGACTCATTGCCCAGATTCATGTGTGCCGCGGGTGAGGGGTGGAGCAGACGGTTGATCGGGGTTAGGGGGCAGGGGTCTCAGAGGGGCTGGCACAGATGCAGAGACTGACTGTTGTCGGCCTCGTCATACGCGCGCGCGTGTGTGTGTGTGTGTGTGTCTCTGTCTGCGTTCCCTCTTAGCCATTAGTTGATTTCGCATTTGATTTTTCCTCTTCTCATTTCGTTTAGCGTGTTTATGCTGCGTCGTCGTCCGTCCAAGGAGGCCGTCTCCTATGCACGTCTATGGTGACGGTGCATGTCATGTCTATAAATCTGCCCGAAATTTCCAACCAACCAACCAAACAACCAACCAGCCAGCCAGCCAGCCAGCTAGTCAGCCAGCCGGTCAATCCTACACAATACGATAATTGTGCAACGCAATGTGCATCGCGGAGAATGAATATACCCTGTAATCTAGAGTGTTGTGCAGGTTGTTTGTTTGCGTAGTATAAAATATGAATCTTTCACTGGCAAAAATCGTTGTAAAACTGATAACTTGTGGAGGCTTAGATGTGAAAAGTAGTATTTTAACATTTTTCTTCTTTTATCGAGTTCCTTATAAACTACATATATTGTTTATAAATGTTAACATTTCTGAAATTACTTCAACTCTATCTTTTGGAAAAATGTTTATATTTCTGAGTTAAGAGAAAATAAATTTAAGCTTAAAGTGGGAAATAAATAGTAATATAAATGAATTTAGAAAATTGTTCATAGATTATTACAACATAGTTTTCCTAACACAATAACAATAATTATTAACTGAAGCATTGCATTTCTCACGATGTTGATGCAAGAAAAGTGATTTTATCTATTAATAATATATATAAACGAATCCTAACAATTTATAATTAAGACTAGCGACCCGCCCCGGTTTCGCACGGGAAAAATGTAGTTATTTACGACATATCATTAGAAACCTCACAAATAACAGTACTTCTCTACTATTTAATGGATGTTATTATACATATAAACCTTCATCTTGAATCACTCTATCTATTCAAAGGGACATAGGGACAGAGAAAACGACTTTGTTTTATACTATACTATGTAGTGATATTCCAATAAATAACCGCCAAGCAGCTTTCAAATGCTTTAAGCAGCTTTCTTAAGAGCTTTTATAGATTTCTACAGCTTTTCGAAAAGAATAATATGTACATATGCGCTATATATTATATATTAATTCTTAGTTGGGGGATTTATTAGCGCAGCTCATACATAGCAAGAGATCATCAGATCAGCATATCAGCTTTTGGCATCTTCGGCATCTACGTTCTATAGGGGGTATGCCATGGGGTACTAGAACGGGGGTATTCATGGGGCGAGTGCATTATTGAAATTGCACTTCTGTGTTCTGCTATTTTACTACTTATTGCATGAGCGCATCGCATATTTATAACGCACAGAGAGAGAGACGGAGAGAGAGAGAGAGAGAGTGAGAACCAGAGGGGGGGAAGCGAGAGAGATGGCGACATCATTGCCAATTGAAAAATGTTCTTAAAATGCATTTGCATAATAAAAACAACGCAGCGACTAATTAACCAAAAATCGAGCAATTAAACAATGCGACGCGAGACAGAGCGAGATGGCATGCACATTGTTTATATACGATTAAGATTTGCGTTGCTGTTGCTGTTGGCGGTGTTGCTGTTGCTGCTGTTGCTACTGTTCGGTGCGTCATGCTGTCGACCCCAAGATCTCAGGCAGCTGCCATGTAGCAGACGTAACTCAACAAAATGCAAAGCTGACAATGCGCTGAGCTATGCGCAACAACAACAACAACAGCAACATCTTGAACGAGAACGACAACAATTTACATGCCACAATCGTGCCCATCCAAAAGAGTGTGATAATGTGCGTGTGATTCACTCGCATAGACAACCAGACGACGACGGCGACGACGACGACTACAACTACGACGACAACATCTCGAGATCGACAACAGTTGCGAACAGGAACTCACCATGAATTGAACTGCTGCTGTTGCTCTCACTGCGACTCAGATCGAAGCCATTCTGCAGAGGGAAAAGAATATCAAATCAATAAATACATATATATATATATATATATATATATATATATTTGTTTAACGCACCGGCTCAACTTCCAAGACAAGCTCATCAAATTTGGTATTGGCATTTGCTAACATATCATTGCGTATGGTCTCCAAACGTTTCTCTGCCTCAGCAGATGAGCGTAGATTGAAACATTCATTGATCTGACTATCGCAGCTATCCTCCTCGGGTATGGCATCCCATCGATTGCTGCTGCCCAATTTGAACTTACCATTATTGTCTAATTGGCCCGAATTGGTGGGCGTTCTTTCAGATGAGGTATTTTCGTTATTACTAAAGCCACTACCAGTACCAGTACCAGTACTACTAGCACTACCAGTTCCTGTGCCAGTTCCAAACTCAGTCGCAGTACCGCGCACATTGGTGGGCGTCAATTGTGTGGATGCCATGCTCATGTCACTGGTGTCATGATTAAGGCTGTCATATGGCGCGGCGACAGTGCCGTCGCTATCTTTGGTCACAATCTGAATCGGAATGGAGGAGTACACAATAAGATGATCAGGTATATATATACATATATGCTTTGGCTAACCCACCTGTTGGTTAACAAACGCGTATTCCAACGCCTTGTCAGCGCCCACATAGTCTTTGATAATCTCATTCATAACACCAACAATATACTTCATTGAGGGTCGAACCTCTGGCTGCGTCTCCCAGCAGTCAGTCATTAGTTTCTCAATACGCGGTGGACAATTGTCTAGCAATGGTGGACGTACACCTGAAGGAAACGTATGTGTTGGGTTTATAAAGAAGCCATATTATAAGCTAATCTCTTCCTCACCCTTATAAATCTTCCACTGTATGGTGAGGGCATTGTCAATGTCCCTGAAGGGCTGCTTGCGGGACAATACCTCCCACAGGACAATGGCCCAGCTGAAGATGTCGCACTTCTCTGTATATTTGGAACCCTCAAACACCTGTAGGAAGGTCAGTTTGATTACCTTATGCAGAGGCTAATTATGTCTTCACTCACCTCGGGCGCCATCCAGGCAGCACTGCCACGATTATTTGTCATCATGGTGGATTTGTCAGCCACAGTGCCAAAATCGCAAATCTTCAGATTGCGTCCCTTGTTGGTGAGCAGCAAATTAAGTGGCTTCAGATCACGATGTATCAGCGGCTTGGGCGACATGCCATGCAGGTGAGAGACACCCTGGAAACAGAATCCGTATATTAATGGTCATTTTTTTACTTTCTACTTGCAGTTGACATACCTCGGCGCACTGAAGTGCCCAGCTAATCGCATGGGACAAGGTATACGCAGGCTTCACTTTGCCATGCAGGAAATTATGCAAGGAACCACCTTCGGCATATTCCATAATTAGATATGTGGCCTGCTGAAAGGATGTGTTGCCGTACAATGAAATTATATTGGGATGCTTGACACGCGACAACTGTTTGACTTCCTTCTCGATGTCCTTCTTCTCGGCACTGGCATAGAACATCTTAACCGCAACTTGCTGATTGCGCCAGATTGCCTTGTAGACAACACCAAAGGATCCATGGCCTACTTTCTATAAGGAGAACATACGGTGTGCGTGTGTGTGTTTGTGTGGTTTAGCTAAGCCGAACTGCGATAACAGTTGAGGAGGATACTTACCTCACCTATCGTAATTTCGCTAAAGTCCACATAGGCAGCTTGCAGTGCATCTTGCGAAGCGGTGGCCATTTCCAGCTGCTTCTGTTTGCAGTTACTGTTGTCCTTCGATGCTGGCGCTACTCCTGCTGCTGCTGCAGTCTCCGATCTGCCAGCTGATGCGTGTATACAATTTGCGTGACTGCCTGCGTGCGAGCGGGTGTGTGTGTGTGTGTGTGTGTGTGTCCTGTTGTGTGGGCGTGTATTGTCACCTGGTCTCACAGCGCAGACATTAAATTGCCCCGCTGGCTTCTGTTGTTGTCCTGTCTGTGCCTGGGGAAATGGTACCGTTTTGCAGTTTTTCTGGTTATATCGACCAGCAATGAATCGCTCCAAATGCAAAGGCAAACGCTGCGCACATCTTCCGTACGTCCAAACGGCTTACTGCGTTACTTGACGTCGACCTCAACTCGACCATTGGCGGCCACACCAAATGGAGTCCACTTTGGTTTTTAATATTGCGCTGCGTTTGGGGTATCCTTAATTTTTCCAACAATTATTTCTCATTTCTTTTTCGTTTTTGGCCTGTTCGTTTGTCGCTGTCTGGCTAGTGGTTGACATCCACACCATTTATTCGTTTTTTGTTATCGATAGTATCGATTGGTTTTGAGAATGTGAATTATGAATATTCAATTTCATTAAATCGCAAACTATTTTAAGCAAAAGTATGTGTAATATTTCATGTATGTGTAATATTTTAAAAAATTAAATAAAAAATAATGTATAATCCGTTTTGATATATGTCATACATATATGTCACTTATAATATATTTAAATATGTATAATTTAAATCGATGATATACATAAATAATATTAAGTCATGTGTTTGATTTTTATTATGGCACACCATCGCTTTGCCAAACGTACCGGGCAAAAATCAGATAGCTCAGCAGTGGAATTAAATATATATCGATATATTCGTGGCGCACATCGCACTTTATATCGATAAGAACACGCATGCATTGCATCTCCGATATATCGACAATGCTGACACTGTGTGCACTATCGATACGTTTATCCATCCCTAACTCATACGTTCAAGCGCTCGCTCGCAAAGCGGATGCAATTCCGGACAAAAAGAAAAGCATAATTTGTTATTTTTTTTTTACGCCCGCATTACACACTGCAAATGCAAACAAATAAGTTAACTGTGCTTAAACATACACATGCGCACACAAATACAGTTGTGATAACACAAATCGAATGCATCAAATTGCTACAACAAGTGTGCTGTGTGCTTGCTGCCTGTCGCCGCCACCCGCGTGAATCGGAATCGGAATCGTGAATTGTTGTGCGTGTGTGAAATTTGCTGGTAGCAAAAAAAGGCAAGAAAAAAAGTGCGTCTATATATATGAAGAGAGAACAAAATTGTAATGGTTGTGGGGGGTGTATTGAGGGAAATAGCAGTAGCTAGCAGCCGCATCAGCATCATTTGCCCACAATTTTGCCAAAGTGTTGGAGGCGACGCCGCCAATTAATGCTCGTGTGGCCGCCTTCGTCGTCGCCGTTGTTGTCGTTGCTGTTGCCGTTGCCGTTGCTGTCGTCGCCGCAGCCATTGATGCCGACGCCAGTGTCACCGCAGCAATAACATCAACAACAACAACAATAACAAGAACAGCAACACAAGCAGCAGAGTATAATGAAAACAACAACGATAAGAAGACGGCAACAACAAATGCAACGTGAAAGAAATGAAATATCAAACTTTTGCAAAGTTTGCATGTTGAGAAAGACGCGCATTAAAATCGCTTTTTGTTATTGTTTTTTTTTTTGCATATTTTTTTCGTCGTTCTCTTGTGCTTTTCATTGAAAATGAACAAGTTGAAGCAAAATACATAGTTACCAAAGCATAAGAAGAAGAAGAAGAAACTGCTGCTGCTGCGGCTGCCGTTGCTGCTACAACAGCGTAGGAGCAGAGAATGAGAGAGAGAGAGGGAGAGCGAGAGTCAACAATATTCTCATCATCAGCATCGCGTCTTCATCATCATAATCCCCATCTCCTCCACATTCTCTTCTTTGTTTAGGATGTGTGCGTGTGTTTTTTATGCGTGCCCGCCACATGAGGAAAAGGAGGAGGAAGCGCTACCAAAAATTACTGTGCGGCTCTCTCTCTTTCTCTCTGCGTACGCGTGCATGTTTGAGATAGTGTGTGTGTGTGTGTGAGCAAGTGTGTGTGTCTGCATTTTCATAGCCTGCTGCCGCTCTGGCCAATACTTAATTTGTGGCGCGTTTTTTAAGCACTAATCTTAATCTAGTTATCGGCTTTTTAACGCTCTTTAAAGGGAATCTACAACATCATCCACAACAACAACAATAGCAGTAACAACAACAACAACACACACACACAGTCAGTGCATGTGTGTGTTTAACTCAATTCGGGAGCACTATTAAAGCCGCCGTCGTCGTCGTTACATTGTTTTTTTGGTAAGTCTGTTTTTGAAATTATTCGGACTATTGTTTATTTGTGTAGAATTTAAATTGTATTTCTGTGCTTGTGTAAATATAAACAAGCAATACAAAACGAGCGTGCCACTCCAGTCTCTCTCCCTCTCTCTCTCTCTCTCTCTCTCTCTCTCTCTCTCTCTCTCTCTCTCTCTCTCTTTCCCCATGCTCCGTTAGAGTTAAAGAATCAGTTTAAATTACGTTCGCTCATTTTGGTACTTGTTCGATTTCAATGCACAAGTTGTTGTTGTTTTTGTTTAGAAGTTTTTAAGTACCGCTAATGTACTGAAAACGAAATGAACCAGTGCTGTGACCTGTTCAATTGAACCTATTCGTGGAACGTGGAACGAGGCGAGGCAACAACTGCACAACTCTATGGTGCATCGTTGGAGCTGCTTCTACATTCTGCATTGTTGTTGCTGCTGCTGCTGCTCTTGCTCTTCGCCTTTACACTCACACACACTCACTCACATTTCCCGTTGTACTTACAGCGAAAGTTGTCTTCCTGCTTTTTACCATCGTTCGCGCTTTGCATCGTTCCTTTTCTCCTCCGATTCCCGCTGCAATAAGCTTTTGCCTTGCTCACGCTCTCTTTGTGCTTTGCTTTTGCCTTTGCCCTGTGCCTCTTTCTCTCTCCTGCCAGCAAGGGCATATGCAAATTGAGTTTTGATCGACCTTCTGTGCGCTCACGCTCTTGCTCCTACTCTCTTTTTAAACTCTCTTGCTCTCTTTTTGATGTGTATAGATCAGTAACTTGAGAGTAACTTAATCCACACTGTGTACTAGTTGGTTCAATTGTCTGTAGAGTTTTTGGTAGATAAGATTCACAGCTTGAACTATTTGCGAAAACGATAAGGGAACACACATCTTGTAGTGTATATTTTGAGCAAATAAAATAGCGTTAATTAACCGAAAAAAATACATAATAACAATGACATCAAATAAAGAAAAGGTCTTAAGCTAATAAAATATACTCTTTTAAACAGACAAAATAAATAAACAAAATACGCACGGAGCGCGTGTACACAGCTATAGCAAACGTTATTTTTAAATGCCAAAAAAAGGGAAGCAAAACGAACAAGAAGAAGCATAAGAAATATAAAAGCCCATAGTCAGTCATAAATAACAATGGAGCTCCATATCCCTTCACTTTTCATGCCTCTGCATACACATTTCATAATTAGGAATACAAAATGCAATCCAACAACAATATTTACTGGGAATGACCCTGAGATGTTACGTTCTGAAGGAACGAGAAAGATAGAGAGGAAGAGAAAGAAAGCAGTAGGGAAAACTAACTTGAAAATTAGCTCCTTCTTTAAGTTATCGTTAGCAATTACAGGGAGACTGAGACGCATAATTACCCGATGTGTACTACTCATATTCATTTCCTATATGCACTCTGCACCTTGAACCCCCTCACTAAACCTCGAAAATATACTTAAATATTGTAATCAAAAAGAAGGTTAATCAAGCAACTAGTAGAGGCAAGTTTGCTCGCTCGTTCGTCCATGGGTTTTTATACCCTTGCAGAGGGTATATTAATTTTAGCCAGAAGTTTGCAACGCACCTTAGGAGACATCTCCGACCCTATAAAGTATATATATTCTGAATCAGCATAAACAGAGGAGTCCAAAAATGGATGTCCGTCTGTCCGTCCGTCCGTCCGTCCGTCCGTCTGTTGCAACGCAAACTAGTCTCTCAGTTTTTGAGCTATCTTCATGGCTTCTTGGCATACAAGCTTCTTATTGCTGCGCGCTGTAAATAAGTCGGAACGAGCCAGATCGGACCGATATATCGTATAGCTGTCATAGAAACTATCGGCCGATTTTTGTTGTTTTTCAAGATATTGCCAAGATTTGGCAAATCTTATTCTTATTACGTTCCTAATGTGCTGTCAAAATTGTATCAAAATCGGACCACTATAACATATAGCTGCCATGGGAACAATCGGCTGAAATTAGGGTTTTTGTATGCAAACCTGTTTTGTTCTTGGAAATACAGCACATTATCAATACTTTTTAATGTTATACAGTAACCCGCCCTTATTTTTTCCATTTAAATATCTCAGACGTTTATATTCTATAGCTGTTATCGGAACAATCAGTCAGTCCGTCTGTCTGTTGCAACGCAAATTAGTCCCCCAGTTATTGAGCTATCTTCATAAAAGTTGGTTCACAAGCTTCCTTATTTCTGCCTTCTTTAAATAAGTCGCATTGGGCCAGATCGGACTGATATATCGTACAGCTGTCATGGAGCCTATCGGCCGATTTTCTTTATATTTCAAGATATAACTATCAGACCACACAAAGTATGTCCTTAATAATAAAGTTTCATCAAAATCGAAGTTTTATAACTTATAACGATCAATGATCGGCCGAATCAAGGTACCTGTTGCAATTTTATGAAAATCTGAGTACTATTACATATAGCTGTGTACAACTGCAAGGGTATAAAACCTTCGGCAAGCCGAAGGTAGCCTTGCTTTCTTGTTTTTTTTTTGGTTGGGGGGGCCTCCTCATCGCTTTGTTCCATTGCGCGCGCTCCCGTTCATCGGTTCATCGGTTGATTCCACCGCCATCAAAGAAAAGAGGCGAAGACAGTTCCCATGCCCAGTTAACTCAAAGCAGACTGGGCCGCCGTACCATATGCCATGAGAGTGTAGCGACTGCGACTTCAAGGTTTTATGTAATTGTTAATTTTATTTTGCTTGCATTGTCGGTTTTTTTTTTCGTTTATACCCTGTACTTAAGTGACCGTTCCGCTTCCCAAAAGTGCCTTGGTATGCCGAAAAAAAGACTTAATTGAATTCATTACAATTAAGTCTTTTTTTCGGCAAAGTTCTGCCAATAATTTCAATAGGGTTGCTCTACTCCATCAAACATTCTTTTTACTATTTTAATGAATAATACAAAGAAATTCGTAAAACTCCAAGAGCTTTATACACTAAAATCAAGTTAAAACTCAAGTAAAAACGCTTATGTTGATTTACAGGGTATTTAAACAGTCGCACAGTTATGAAATTCATGCATTCTCTCACTAGTTTTTTCGGTTTTACTTCATTTGTGCTTCTTTGCGTGTTGGTCGTCGCAACCGAAACAAAAACAAAAATAAAAAAAAAAAACAATAACAACATAAAGTTGATTTCTTACAATCGTGATTGTTGTTGTTGTTGCTGCAAGCAGGGTCCGTCGTTGCTGCCGTTATTATTGAGCATTAGCCCGGGACCTACTCTACACTCATAGCATTGTTGCAATAATTGTAATTGTAATTCTTTGCTCATTATGCGTAATTATCTATTGACTTTTACCACTACGGGTAGCCCCAAAAAACTAGTAACAAAAAAAAGCTACAATCCTCAGTGCTCGTATATCAATATACCCGCTAGCAAAATCCATATTGCTTTAAACCTTGTAATGCGATTGTAAGCAAATTTATATTAATCATTTACTTGATCTTAAATAAGCGTGGCCAAATTTTGAAACATACTTGAGTTGTGTGTTATATTAATACATATTCCCACTAAATTTGATAGCTCTAGCTTTTGTAGTTCCAGAGATCTAGGTGTTCGAACAAAGGTAAAAAATGTAATTTTCTGCTCTTTCTATTCCCCTTTTACATGGCTTTTTTGATTGATACCAACTTTTAATACCCATCCACCCTTAAGACACCCACAATTCGTTGCGCTATCCACTTAACTGATTATTTTGATGCTTCAATTAAGTCAGATTTATTTTCCAACTATTGATTCGGCATAATTATCTATGGTTAAGCTCTAATCACACATGGTAAATGATGATGAATGAAACGGAAAGTGAAGAATATGTGTGTAGTGTGTATAAAACCCGCATTCAAGTTAAGAGTTCTTCGTAGTATGAGCTGAAACTTTTTTTTTTTTACATAATAATCGTACATATCATTAGTCGAGCTTGAGGTAACATCGGCTTGCAATGAGGTAACTTCATGTGGTTTTCACCCGAGCGTAGCGTATTAATTTGCCGGCGACAATTGCGATCTAATGTGCATAGTGTATCTTGTATCTCTCTCCCGTATCTCGTCAGAATGACGAGTGCAGTCGGGAACCCTTTTTTGCATTACTCACTGTCGTTCTTTAGTTGTTGTTGT
The DNA here is from genome assembly GCA_018904105.1 of Zaprionus tsacasi. Taxonomy (NCBI): domain Eukaryota; kingdom Metazoa; phylum Arthropoda; class Insecta; order Diptera; family Drosophilidae; genus Zaprionus; species Zaprionus tsacasi. The sequence continues at coordinate 139,258 of JAEIFR010000003.1, forward strand.
CATTATTATTATTATTGTTGTTGTTGTTGTTGCTTTTGCACTTGCCAGCACTGGCCATTTGTCAACTGTCCGCAAATCGCGTGAAATTTACAACGTTATACAATTTAAATACTAGACTTAACAATTTGTTACTGCCTGTGGCTGCTGCTGCTGTTTCTATTTGTATTTGTGTTATTCGCATTGCCTGTTGTATTGCATGACTGAACAACACGATAAAGGTATGATGACATAACCTCACATGCGCTTTATACCACATGCAAACATACTGCAAAAAAAAACAAGTGGATATGGCTACAGTCGAGCGCTCGACAGTAAGATACCCTTCTCCCAATTTTTAAAATCCGTTACAAACGTGCAACCACACTCATAATTTCAAACAGAAATTTTGCACAAATACTTCTTCTACATATAGCTTTCTCGCTCACACTCACTCATTGACGCACGTTAAGAGTGACGTCGACGTCGGCGTCAACTACTGATAGCAGCGCGCAGGCTGCTGCTCGTACATTTGTACTGAAAACGTTGACTTCAATAACTTCTGTGTTATTGGTCCGATCAAATTGTAATTTGGAGAACATGTTCGTATGGTATATAGCTTTATACATACCAAAGTAGAACTTTATAAGTTTAATAGTTTGCTTAATAATCACAAATTACCGATTTGCGGGGGCGGTGGGCGTGGCATCAAACATTTAACATAAACTTCATCTGCCTATTATATATAGGAACTTCCATACCAAATTTGGTGTCTCTAGCTTTTTTAATAGCTGAGATCCGTTCCCTCATACAGACGGACATGTCTCAATCGACTCGGCTAGTGATCTTGAGCAAGAATATATATACTTTGTGGGGTCTGCCACGCCTCCTTATGCCTGTTACATACATTGCACAAAGTTAGTATACCCTTTTTTGACCATTTTCAATGGTCGAAGGGTATACAAATAACAATAAGTACGATATAAAAAATGCAAAAGTAAAATATCTTGTATTACTTTTGTTATTTTATTTGATTTTTTTCTTTCATACTTTTTCTGTTGTTACCAGTGCTGTCAATTTAGCTTTTTTCTATAAAAAATCTGGCTTTTATTGACGCCCAATTGGCGCCAAAAGTGACTTAAATAAGTTAGGTTTTTTTCGGTATTTCTAAAGTATTAAATTATCAAATTAAATTTGTTATTGTTTGTTATTATTTAACATTTCTCTTTGGTATTTAAAAATTACATATTTTATGGTTAATTTCCAACATTTTTCTTTGATATTTAACCAAAATAAAATGTCTTAGATATTTTTCAAATTTTTCCTTTATTTACAAATTTCATATTTTACCGAAAACTTCCAACATTTTTTTTTAACTTGTTATCGATAGATAGTAATTAAAAATATAGATAATGTACCTTATTCACATAGTATAAGCTTAACTTTTTTTAAAATAATAAATTTAAAAAAAAATAATAATAGTCTTGCCTTTTTTTCGTTTATTCTCAAATGTTGGCAACACTGTTTGTTACTATTGCTTTTCGTTGTTGTTCTTCTTCTTCTTGTTCTTCTTGTTGTTGAAACATTTCCGGAGTGTCGTGTGTGTGTGTTCTTCTTACTCTCTAATAGCTCGATTGCTTTTCCAAGCACTTGTTGTCGTGTCTTGCACTTGCCGCAGTTCCGTTAGTTAACCAACGTTTGTCATTTCATTAGAATTTCACCTTATCGCCAAAAAGGTAAAACAATACCAAGTAAGAAAGATAGAGAGAGAGGTAGAGAGAGCGAGAATAAACAGGCGAATTATGAAGGTTACTAAGCATTTTTAGCGGGAATTCATAAAGAGCATAGAGTGTATAGAGTAAACGAACTAGTTCCAGCTAAAGTGGCTATGAGTTTTCTTGCTAGACTGATCAAGACTTTCTATGTATATACCAGTTAGACGACTATAATATTGCTAAAACTTCGTATAGGTCTTTAGCTAAGATTTTAGCGGGAATTCATTTAGATTAGTTCTCTTGAGTTCTCTTGAGACTTTAGCGAGAATTCGCAGAGATTAAATAGGTATTTTAAGGTTTAAGTAGAACAAATAAAGAACATGTTGTATATAAGGTATATACGGTTTTAATCGATCTAGATTGGACTCAAGTATTTGTGGACTTCTTCAAGAGTTTATTATAGATGCGATTTATAAAAATTTCATGTTTTTCAAACATGACAATAAACATTTCTTAACTAATAAAACATATTGATGCCTATTAAGCATTTTAGTGGGAATTTAGAGAGTGAACAGAGGGTTCCATACTTTAAGTCTAAGTACCTATGGGTTTCTTTGCTAGACTGTTAAAGAGCTTCTACCAGAAATGTTTGAGTATATAACGTAGCTAAAAAAAATAAAGATTTTGGCGTAAACTTATGTATTCTGGTTAAAGCTAGAAGTCCGTTTTAAGGGTCTACAACCTTCCTTTCTATAGAGATATCACTGTAGTCTCTGACTAGATCTCTCTCTCTCTCTCTCTCTCTCTCTTTGGGTAAACCTGTTAATGGGCCGCATCAATTGCATAAGAGCAGTAACTACAGCTTCCTGTACTATCGTTGCTTTCATGGTCAGGGATAAGAGACGACGACGTAGTCGAGTGATAAACTTGGCACTGGCCAAACAAATGGGACAAGCCATCGCAATCAGTGCGCTTATCGCCTGAGACCAAACAAAGGGATTGCAAAAATGGGAAGAGCGAAGAACGAGAAGAAGCAAAATACATGACAACTGAACCAAGGAGGGGAGAGAAAGGGAAAAAGGGGACAATCGCCTGCAATCGGACACCAACGGGCATACAGGGAGAGACATAGGGAGACACAGGGGCACGCACAGGTATCCGGCATAGGGTGACTCTGATTGTCGGTGAAGTCAAGTCGAGTCGTGTCGAGGCTTTGTCAACGTGATTACATTTCACGCGGGGCCGGAAGAGTTTGAGTAGAAAGGAAATGCAGCGCGGAGGAGCAAAGTGGGCGCTTTCCCTCCGTCTCTCGCTCACTCTCCCGCTCCCTCTCCCTTTCTCTCTCACACTAAGCTGCGTTCCTAGCCCGCTCATCAACGTCGCCATTATCAACTCAAGCGCTGTGATTATCTGATGATTGTCAGAGGCGCAGGCCAGGCTCATCATGGTATCAGTGTTGCTGCACAGTGGGTGGTGCTGGGTGGTTGGTGGGCAAAGACACGTGCACAGACACAGTGGGAGAAACAGAGATACGGATATGTAGTCAGAGATGAAGATACAGCTACAGATAGAGAAATACATATAGCTACAGTCAGGGATACAGCTACATATGACTGTCGGACTGTACAATAAAACAAAAGCGAACAGAAACACAACAACAACAACAACAGCAGCAGCTAAAAACAACAACAATACAAAAAAAAAGTGCAGAAACACATCGAAACTGAACAAACAGAGAGGGCAACACTGCGTGCTTGAAAGGGAAAGGAGAGTGAGACGGAGAGACGGAGAGAGAGAGGGAGAGAGAGAGAAGTGGGGCTAAAGGAGCAAGAGAGCAGAGCAACGCAAATGCGTTGGAGGACAACACTCGACGACGACGACAGCAACATAAACAACAGCAACCACAACAATGGCAGTGTTGCTACTGTGTGTTAACTGTTGTTGCTGCCGTTGACGCTGACAACGACAACAGCAACAACCACAAGCATAACAAGAACAACAGCAACAGTCAGTGTTGCCAACTCTGCTAAGTACAAAGCTATACAAAACAAGAAAGCAAGGCTACCTTCGGCTTGCCGAAGGTTTTATACCCTTGCAGTTGTACACAGCTATATGTTATAGTACTCAGATTTTCATAAAATTGCAACAGGTACCTTCATTAGGCCGATCGTTGATCGTTATAAAAAAGTTATAAAACTTCGATTTTGATGAAACTTTATTATTAAGGACATACTTAGATTTGGATGTGGTAAGCCTGATAGCTATATCTTGAAATATAACGAAAATCGACCGATAGGCTCCATGACAGCTGTACGATATATCAGTCCGATCTGGCCCGTTCCGACTTATTTAATGAAGGCAGAATAAGGAAGCTTGTGAGCCAACTTTTATGAAGATAGCTCAATAACTGGGGGACTAATTTGCGTTGCAACAGACAGACGGACTGACTGATTGTTCCTATAACAGCTATAGAATATAAACGTCTGAGATATTTAAATGGAAAAAATAAGGGCGGGTTACTGTATAACATTAAAAAGTATTGATAATGTGCTGTATTTCCAAGAACAAAACAGGTTTGCATACAAAAACCCTAATTTGAGCCGATTGTTCCTATGGCAGCTATATGTTATAGTGGTCCGATTTTGATACAATTTTGACAGCACATTAGGAACGTTATAAGAATAAGATTTGCCAAATCTTGTTACAATATCTTGAAAAACAACACAAATCGGCGGATAGTTTCTATGACAGCTATACGATATATCGGTCCGATCTGGCTCGTTCCGACTTATTTACAGCGCGCAGCAATAAGAAGCTTGTATGCCAAGTTTCATGAAGATAACTCGAAAACTGAGAGACTACTTTGCGTTGCAACAGACGGACGGACGGACAGACGGACATCCATTTTTGGACTCCTCTGTTTATGCTGATGCAGAATATATATACTTTATAGGGTCGGAGATAAGGTGCGTTGCAAACTTCTGGCTAAAATTAATATACCCTCTGCAAGGGTATAAAAGCCAAAAAAAGTAATTGTAAAAACGCGTGTAAAGCCGAAAAGAAGAACAAAAATTAAAAAAAAAAGCAGAAAATAGCTAACGCTTTTCGAAGAAAAAATAAAATAACTAGCTAAGCTCATACATCAATTTATGGTAAATGGAATTCCGAAAAAACGTAGAAAAAATCTTAATTTATAAACGAAAAAAAAAAAATGCAATTATATCAATGAATTCCTAAAATATTGTTTTAGTAAATTTAAAATTAAATTAAGTTCATAGAAAAATGTTTATGACTTCAGAAAAAGTGATAGAGCTAAGAAAAAGTTATTTCAACTAAATTTCAAACAAAAAATGTTGACAATACCGAAAAAGAGCTAACTCATTGAAAAAAAAAATCCAGAGTTACCCCTTCATGGAATACGTTATTATTTTTTCCGCTCTTAGCCTACACAAAAAAAAGCTAAATTTGTCGATAAAAAAGCGCAATGGGCAGCACTAGCAACGGCAACAACCACAACAACGACAAACACAGTGCAAGAAGAAGAAGCAGCAGCCACATTAACCCACAAGAGCCCACAAAATGTTGACAGTAAAAATATCGATCGAAATTGTCGAAAAAGGAAACCGAAAAAAAGAGGAAGGCGCGTAGTAGGAGGAAAGAAAGGCAGAGAAATGGAAAGAAAGGAAGTGGGAGACAAAACGAAGACAAAATATGTAAAAGTATTTATGATTAGAGTTGACAGTTGGCTCGAAGGGAGAAATCTTCTTGATGATAAATTGCAGTGTGTTCGCAATTGAGCAAGTACAGTAGTCACTGGCTATGAAGAACGGAAAGAAAATAAGGAATCATAGAAACAGGAATCATAGGAACCGGTTCAGTAGAACAAAGTTACGATACATTTATGGCAACAGAACAAAATGAACCGGTTCAGTAGAGCGAATACAAGGCACATAATAAAATCGGCAAAATATTGTAATACAATGTACCGGTTCAGTAGAACCAAAATAAGGTTCCATGTACAGTAGTAACTCGTTGCAAAAGATGTTCAATCCCAAAGAACGTTTTCAAACGCCATTTAAGCACAACGAGCCAGTTAAGTAGAACCAAAAGAAGTACAGTAAGAACTCGCTATAAAAGCAAAGAAGGTATCAAAAACCACAACGAACCGGTTCAGTAGGGCTAGGAACTAGTTAACAGTCAGTGGGGAAGGGGAGACAACACTCGACTAGTTCAATAAGCACACTCATTGGATGCGTCGTCGTCGTCCTCTGCTGGCTGAGTGCGTATCATTAAAGGTCCCTTTTGGAGAGGCGAATATAAACAATCTGTTTAATCTGGGCAGCAGTTGGCAATCCTCTCCAGACTACCCACCATCCTCCCTCCCTCGCCTGCCTCTGGCTCTGGCTGTGGCTCAGCTGCACAGGAAATTACTCGAAGCGAATCAATAGATAAAAGCGTTTGCCAATTGCAATCGGAATCGCATCCAAATGACGCGGCGCAAAGTGTTCCACGTGTATATCGATTCGATTTGATTCGATGCGAATGCGATTGCGATTGCGATACGACTTGGATTGGATGGTGACTACATCTCTCCAGCTCTGACTTGGGCCCTGACTTCAGCTCTGACTCTTTGCTTGTGACTTGGCGTTTTATGTGCGCAATTTCCGTTGTCTGACAATGTAACTACTTTTGCCAGTTAACAACCACAACAACAACTGCAGCAGGAACAGCAGCAGCAGCAGCAGCAGCGACTGCAAGCGGAGTCAACTCAAGCAGAGGCTGCGCTGCTGTTGCCTCTGCTGCTGCTGCCGTTGCAGTTGCAGCATCTGCAGCTTCGCTTTTACGTCTTTATGAAATATGCATTGTGTTGTTGCTGTTGCTGCTGCTGTTGCTGCGACTGTTGCTGGATGCGCCTGCATCCTCCTCGCAGTGTTGTCGCTGCTCGAAGCCGGTTTGCGGCCTCCGTCTCAGTTGGCCTCGGCCTGTTTTCGCCATACTCTTTGGCTGCCTGGTTAACTCTCCCTGCCTGGTAGCCTCACGTAGGCTCCGCGCACCCTGCTCCTCTGCCTACCTCATACCCTGCTTGCTTTTCCCTGCCTGACTGCCTCTCTCTCTCTCTCTCTCTCTCTCTCTCTCTCTGACTGTCTTCTTCTTTGCTTGGATCAACCAGGCTCTCCCTGCCTTTCCTTTTCTCTATTTGAGTGCTTGGTTGGCTCCCTACTTCTCCGTTTGTCTCCCTGACTGCCTGGTTGCCTTCTCTTTCTCCCTGCCTGCCTAACCTGGTCCTTGAACCGTTCAACTCAGCTGGCTCCACTCGCAGTCAAAGTCGCTGCCGATGCTGCTGTCGCTGCCTCAGTCTCTGCCGCTGCCACTGCCTCTGCCTCAGCTGCAGTTGCAGTCTCCTGGGGAGCAGGGGGAGTCGCCATCTCAGCTGTATTCTCCTGCTCCCTCTTCATCTTGGCTGCAACCTACTTCTACGGAGAAGGGGAAGGCTCCAACTCAGCTGCAATCTCTTGCTCCTTCTACAGCTCAGCTGCAGTCTCCTGCTCCTTCTCCCCTTTCCCAAATCTGCTTCTCCTCCCTATCCAACTCAGCTACAGTTCCCGTCTCCATCTCAGCTTGAGTCAAACCCTTCCCCTTTGCATCTCATCTCCAGTCTAGCCCTCCGCCCATCTCTCTCCCAGTTGCAGTCTCAAGCTCCTCGTAGTAGTAGCTGTCGCTGCCGCTGCTGCTTCTTCATCATCTTCTTATTCCTCTGCTTCTCCGTCTTCTGCTTCGCTTGCTTCTTATGCTGCCTCAGCCTCCGCCTCAGTCGCATCATCATCAGCTTCTCTCTTGCAATTGCAAATTGCATTGAACCGACTGCAGCAGCAGCAGCAGCAGCGACGTGGCCTCGAAAGAAAGAGACAGTCAAGCTGTGAGGTATGGCATGGGATGGGATGGGTTGGAAGGGGATAAGAGAGATGGATAGCACTGCACAGAGAGAGAGACAGCTTGGCCATCTGTGTGTGTGTGTGTGTGTGTGTGTGTGTTTGTGGAGCTGCTCGTTTAGTTGTGCATCCAATTTATCAATGCCCGCGGGCCATAAGCGACGCGACGACTGTACCCAAACCCAGACAGAGAGGCACAGACCCACAGAGCAGAGTTGGAGACACGGAGACGGAGACGGAGACCAGGACAAAAGCAGTGCGGGTAGCCCAGTAGCTTGGTTAAGTCTGCTTCTATTAACTGTTTTGTTGTTGTTGCTGCTTATTTTGTTTTATTTTATTTTATTTTTTTTTTTTTTGGGCGCCGCTTCATTATGCATGTGCAGCATGGTGGCAACCCTTGTGGCTAAAGAAAAAGTCGCAATTGCATTTTAACACTCATTATTAATGGGCTTTGCAGGCAGTTGGCAGTGGGATGGGTTGGGAGGTAGTTGGGGGGTTGGGTGATCCTACTACAGCAACCACCATAGCATACCACACCCCCCCATAGAAAAAAACCCAAGCTGGGCAACCCCTAAAATGCAAAAATCCACCCCGCGCGCGCTGTGCTGCCAACCCCCCCGGTGGAAAAGCTGCTCTGCTTTTGGGCTTTCATTCATAAATGGATTTTAAAGTGGATGCAATCCTGGCCAGCCTGAAGTTTGCCCCTGGCTAAGCTCCCTTACCTCCCCTCCCCTCCCCCACTGTTTGCGCTACCCCTGCACCTTCTACTGCTCTACCTTCTAGGGGAGGTTGTTAGCTACTCAATTCGCATGAGGAGTACTCGCCCGCACTCAGGGTCTTCATTATGAAATTAAATATACATATGCGTGTGTGTGTCCCTGTGTGTGTATGTGTCTGTGCGTAAGTGTGTTTGCTACAGATTCCCATTGTGTCCGCGTACAGTAAACACTTGAGACAGACCCTTCCAAAGCGTAAGATAAATGACAAATGCCAACTGTGAATGTTCATAAATTATATCGAGAATCGGCTGTGTAATCGATTACATAGCCACCCCACATCCCAAAAGACCACCCTCCCTCCCCCCCCCAATATTCCTCACATGTAAAGCAGATTAATCCATTTAATGATATCACTGAAAGTAAGCGGATTAAACTGACGAACTAAGCATTAATTATTTGCTGCTACCACCTAAGTGCATTGAGCTTATCTAAATCATTTGTAATGATTAGCGAGGATTATAGAATATATCTGTATAGATATAAGGAAAACTGAAATTGCAGGCTGTCGAGTTAGTCTTTGATTATTCAGTTAAGCTGGTTATATCTTTGTAACTCTGTATCTTCGTTTGGTTCTTGAGCTCGTATAGCTCAAACTTTTGAGATGAGCTCGAAGCTTTTACACGATTGTAAAGCTAATTGAACAAATCAAATATGCAAGCTTTAATGCGCTTTTAGGGCTTGAATCCTTTAATCGACTTGTAAGTGCAAACTGAACTACGGCATCAGCTTAATCCTCTATTCTTATTAGTCTTTAAAGCTCAGATAGAAACGAAGATGAGAGCTTTAATGTGCTTGAGTGAAATATGAAGTTAGATTAGTTTATCTTGCTGAGCTTTTAAAGCCTAATCAGAGCTTTCCAAAAGTGGTAAATTGTATAGTTCAATTTCTCCTTCTGCTCCTGCTATTCTATTGAACTCAATTAAAATTGTCCATCCCATACCACCCTACCCCTTAATTATATTGATAACCTTCACCTTTGTGGTCTGCAACAGTGAGAGAGGAGGGGGGGCGGGGTCCTATGGTATGACACGTGCATCTGTTTTCGTTTCGCTCATAAATACTTGAGTATCTCTCGATGTTGTCAATAATAATGATTCATATTACTGTATGCAGTTACAGTTATATAGTATACGCCCACAATGATCCAAAGGTCAGGCTAAACCGCAATGTGAATACGAATTGGTAGAGAGGAGAAGGTGGAGTAGGGGGGGTCTGTTTGCAAGGCTTTAATTGCGCATTGTTTCGGTTTCAAAAAGGACAACACACGGCAATTTGATAACAACAGAGGAAGTAGAAGAAGAAGACATGTAATTGCGGCAATTTTGTAATTATAAAATCAATATTACATTCGAAATTTGATTAGTTCACGAACGTGTAACGTTATGTAATGTCGTAGAATTTTTGTAATTGATTTATTCATTATACTCGTACGATCGATTCAAGGCCAGTTGGCAGAGTTGGCTTAGTTGGCGGTTTCTTATTGTTTCTTTAGACTGTTTTTTCTTTTTTTTTAAAGGGGGTTTCAAGCAATTACAACAAGTCAAGTATTTGGATACTACTTGCTATGGTAAATGCGATGACTATTCGTATGGCATTTGTTTCTCGCCATTTTCGCAGTTCACTTCAATTGAACTCGAAATCATGTCAATGAAAAGAAAAAACAAGTCGGAAAGGCTACAGTCAAGCGCGCCCGACTATGGTATACCCGCTACAACTTTGCGAAAAAATACGTCTCACAGTCTCAAATTTGTTTTTCTAACTCGCCTTATCGTTATCATCAATTTTAAAAGAAGATGTATCATAATGCTAAAAAAAAAAAATAAAAATAAGAACAGAAGAAAAAACAAAAAAAAATTTATGCCTCTCAGGGGATTCGAACCGTGGACCTCAAAAATCTTGTATATGCAGATGGCAACTATAACCACTCCGCCATAAGCACACTATCTTTTTGGCCGGCAAAGTTGCATTATGAGACCATTCAGCTTGTCGAACAGGACAAAAACTAATACCAACTCACTTCCCATAAAATTCCTTTTAATCAAATGCATTAAATACTAAACTTAAAATATTTTAAATGCTAGAAAAAAGAAAATTTCAAAAAAACCCACTAGAATCGAACCGGACCGAGTAGGATTCGAACCCGTACCCATTCGCTTCACAGTCAACGACCACATCCACTCGGCCACTGCATCTACTATAAAATTGCAATAATGATCAGTGCAAATAACTTTAGTACATATAATTGAAAAAAAAAGTGCTTGCCGCCGGAGTTGAACCTGCATATTTTGCATATCTAACATAATAAAACAGACAAAACACGTGGTCACATGGCACTACTATTTCTTTAATATCTTCCACATTTATAGTCCAATCTTACTGAAATTTTCACGACGTCCGCAATATGGTATTTATTATAAAAAACTGTTACTGTAGAGCTAATATTGCATCTGTAGTCCATTTTTTTTCAATTTATAGGGGCGGGTGGAGGCGTGGCAAAAATCTAAAATAAACTTGATAAGCGTGCAGCACTAACATATATTGTCACAAAATTTGGTAGCTCTAGCTCTCATAATAGCTGAGATCCAGGTGTTCACACGGACGGACGGACAGACAGACGGACAGACGGACATGGCTATATCTCGGCTGTTGTCGGAGATGTCTCCTTCTGCCTGTTACATACATTTTCGGTTTGAACAAAGTTATAATACCCTTCTACTCTATGAGTAGCGGGTATAAAAAAAGAGCAAAGTTGTTGTAAAGTCTGGACACGACTTTAATTTTTCTGTTATTATTTTTTTTTTTTTTTTTGTCTTTCTACTTCTTCATCATCTGCTTGTGCGCCTCTTCTGCTGCTTCTTCAGCTTGATCTTTACTCGTTTTCTCTATAGTAAATTGGTCAAAGGCCTGAATAATTGCAAATTAAATGCTTTAACAAGAGCGCGCTGAGAGATTTCTCCGGGTTGATCGTTCGCTCGTTCGATCTCTGTTTCTTTTCTTTTTTTGCACACTTTTTTTTGGGGCAGGTCTTGGCGGCAGCATTATTTTTATACTTATTATTTTTATTTATATTATAAAGGTGTTTCTTTTTTTTTTCTGTAGCTCTCTTGAGCATCAGTTCCAATTGTCTCGCACGCTTCGAACTTGCGCCGGGGTCGTGCCAGGGCCTTGGTATTGCTTTCGTAGTCGCAGCACACGGCACGTTTAACCGCTTCGTCGGGGTGTGTGTGTGTATGTGTGTGTTGGGGTTAGGGAAACAAGCATCCCCGCCCCTAAATATGCTGTGTGTATAAGCGTGTGTGTGTGTGTGTGTATTTTTTCTATATCAGTTCGGTTCAAGCAGTGCGCGCGTACAATATCATTTTTGTTTACTTATAAAATACGTTTGTTTATTCAGCGTTTGGGTGTCGTCCATTTTTTATACCCTTTACCGGTAGTGCAGGCTCAAAAGAAAAAAGGGAGTATAATACAAGGAGTATACAAAAATTAAAAAAAAATAAAATGGAGGGTACCTCAATAAACATAGATCATACGAGGATTTTTCTTGTTTCTAACTTTTTTTTATTTTAAATTAACTAGTTTTCTTTCATTTTGATAGAGAAAATAAATGAATAACATATATGACTAAAACGGAATTTACTTATTTCCGAACATGTTTATTTTGTGTTTATTTCATCTAGTTTTCATTCATATTTTTAGTGATTTTTCATACTTAACTTTTTATTTATATTTATTTTTTTTAGTTTATTTCATCTAGTACAGAGTATCTTTTGGTCTAGTTAGCTTGCACATGCCATATGTTGATGTTTGTGTTGCCTTCTGCTTCGCATTTGTTTCAGTTTCACTTTTTTCCGCTCCGATCATCACATACTTATAAGAGGTATTTTATTTTTCTTTAAAACACAAAAAAAGAAATATTTGAATAGAAACAAATTTCTTGATGTAATTAAGCACGGACATGAGGGGAAGAAATGTTGTTTAAATGAAAAGAGCCGATGATGGAACTGACTCAATCCCAATGGTAATCGATGTGGTGGTATCTATAATTGGGGTCAATTGGGTTTGGGTATGCACCTGTTGCAGAATTCCATTGGAAAAATGCAAACAATTGCATAAAAATAAAAATTGCAAAAACTAATAATATTTTAAATAACAATGATTTATGAGAGTAGTTTTGCCCTTAAGATCCTTGAAATCTCAAGTTTCTTTTTTAGTTTTTCTTTTCTTTCCTTATCACATACATATGTACATATATAGTACACACTCAGCTCACTTCGCTTGCAGTTCGATTCTCATTAGTTTGCGAATTTTTTCCACTTTGTTATGAGACAGAGAGAACCATATCCCGAAATGATGATAATTCTAGTTTTCCAGTTACCCAACTCCCCCTTCTCATTACACCCCCTTTGCGAATGCTGTGTCATGCGCGTCTTTACGTCGATACGTCGCAATTGCTCTCTACAAAAATAAAAAAAAAGAAGAAAAATTGATTATTTTGTGGGCATTTGCAGTATGTGTTTATTTGCTTACGAAATACGTTTTCATAAATATCGACAATTGACAGGGACAGAAAGAGAGAGAGAGAGAGAGAGAGAGAGAGAGAGAGCGAGAGAGCGAGAGAGCGAAAGAAAAAGGGAGGGAGAAAGGGAAAGAGAAAGAGACAGATAGAAGTAAAAAACAGCTCGGTAAAAGCAGCAAATAAACAGAAAACAATGGCGAATTTCTAATTGCTTCCTTGGCGCATGTCTATGTGCTCTATTGATGCCTTCGCCTCACATTTCGTATACCCTGTAAAACTATGTGCGAGTGTAGGAAGCTTATGCTGCAAAAATATTTATAATAACGCAGGTTTAATCGATCGATTGTTTTTCGTTAATTTTTAATACTTTAATAATAGCCTCTGCTAATAAAATTAATATAATCGAAAAATTAATAAATTTAGATAAACAGACGGCTCTCTAAAAGGTGGAAAAAAAGTGAGGAATAGAAAAAACACTCATAATTATAATTAATATGAATTACGTATACTTTACAGCGCATCTTTTAGTCACGTATACGCTATAAGCTTGCGATTGTTTTCTGTTGTGATGTATATATATATTCACATTTTATATGTATCTTAAGTTTTTTTTTTTTTTTTTTGACGGTAAATGTTAAAACCTTTTGATGATGCTGCTGTTGTTGATATAAAGTCTATATAATCCCAAAACGATACATCAATTGCCTAGCAGCCCATATAATCCCAGTTTTAGTTCACGCAACACTTGCACATTCACACGCACACACACACACAGAGATACAAAGAGATACACACGGATACATAGGCAAAACATAGAACAAAGCGCGTTTATCTTCCTTTTGGGGCATAGAAAAAGGTCGTTGAATGAGGTCAAGGTATCTGCGCACATGCTCTCTCCCTTGCTCTCGCTCTCTGTCTCCCTCACGCTCTCTCCCTCTCCCTCTCTGGCAAATTTGAACACTTAACTTATTGATTGATTTGCCGTCAATTGTCAGAAATTTGATTATTAAGGCTCGACTGGACCAAGTGTTATGTGTGTGCGAGAAGATGGTGGAGAGGAGACTGAAGGTGGAGGAGGCGCAAGTTAAAGTTTCATTTCACTTGCCAACCTGCTCTGCCTAACTAAATGGCAGGCAGGAAGAGAGAGCGCGAGCGCGAACGGGAGCGGGAGAGAACATTAAATAAACAATTCGAAAATAAACGTAACAACAAAACAAATTGAAAAATGTGAACCGCGAGTCGAGTCGAGTCGAGTGCGGCGCATCGTAGCGCAGCGCGTACATTGCCTCGCACGTTGTATCTGTATCTGTATCTAAGTGTATCTTTGTATCTTTGCGTATCTCTCTCTCTCTCTCTCTCTCTCTCTCGCGTTCTCTCTTTCTCACTTGGCAACAAGTTGAATGGCACTGAGAAATGAGGCCCACATTATAACCATGGCATGGCACCAACCCATCCCATCCCATGCCATCTTGGCCCATCGTGTAGCCTCCACTTCTAGTCATGCTGCTCCTGGCAACGTCAACAATGAGAGACAGACAGACAGTCGGATGGGCAGACAGACAGACGGAGAGACAGATAGCTAGCCACATACATGTGTATATAGAGATATATAAAAATACTGACAAGCGGACAGAGAACTGACCGATCAAGCGATCCATCGACTGTTTGAGTTGTCGTTTTTATACCCTTCGACCATTGAAAATGGTCAAAAAAGGGTATACTAACTTTGTGCAATGTATGTAACAGGCATAAGGAGGCGTGGCAGACCCCATAAAGTATATATATTCTTACTCAGGATCACTAGCCGAGTCGATTGAGCCATGTCCGTCTGTCTGTCCGTCTGTCCTGCTGTCCGTCTGTCTGTTTGAGACAACGGATCTTAGCTATTAAAAGAGCTAGAGACACCAAATTTGGCATGGAGGTTCCCATATTTCCCAAGCAGATGAAGTTTATTTCAAATGTTTGATGCCACGCCCACCGCCCCCGCAAATCGCTAATTTGTGATTATTAAGCAAAGTATTCAATTTATAAAGTTCTGATTTGGTATGTATAATAAAATTACAATCTGATCGGACCAATAACACAGGAGTTATTCTAGTCAACGTTTTCAGTACAAATGTACGAGCAGCAGCCTGCGCGCTGCTTTGAGCAATTGACGTCGACGTCGACGTTGCGTCGTGTCGCTTTACTCTTTACGCGCGTCGCTGTATGAGTACGAGCGAGTAAGCTATATGTAGTGTAGTTACACATTTATAACAGATTTAGAAAATTGGGAGAAGGGTATCTTACTGTCGAGCGCTCGACTGTAGCCATATCCACTTGTTTTTTTTTTTGAATCGGCAAATGCTTTTGATGATGTGCGTACGAAAAAAAAAATGAATACGACTGTGAATAATACGAATACGAGTAAGAAAAGGAAAATCAATACCAGTAGGAATAAGAATAAATATGAAAAATAATATAAATATGAATATACATAAGTAAGGGTATGAATGAGTATAAAAATGAAAAACAAATATTGAATTTGGAATACCAATATGAATACCCATACAAGTAGACACACAAAAATGAATAGAAATATGAATACAAAAAAATACTTAAACGAATATGAGTGCAATTATTATTAAAAATATGAATAAAACTTGGAATATGGCTAGAAATATGAATACGATTAGGAAAACGAATAGATATAGGCATACATAAAAATATGAATTCGAAAACGAAGATAACAATGAATACAAGTACGAATAAGTCTATGAAAATTATTAGAAATATGAGTAGTAATTCGAATACCAGTATAAATATGAATATGAATGATAATTGCTTAAAAAATATCAACAAATTTTAAAATCAACCCAAGTTTATTACGTTTACACGAAGCAAAATTCATTCAATCATATCATGAATTCTGTAAAAAGAGGTGCGTGCCTTGACTAACGAATTTAAATTATAGATACCTATTAAAGAGGAAAATATCTTCATATTAAATTTATATTCAAGAATTCATATTCCACATGGCATAAACGTGGTTATAGAAAGTGACGAAATGCTGTTTCAAGTGTTCTCAAAAAAAAAAAAAAGTTGCGCATCTCAAGTTCCTTTCAAGTTCTTCGCCTTCGTCTCTCTCTCTGGGCAATTCAGTCGAAATGTCCACACTTATGAATGATTTATATATGCTATATAGAACATTTCTTGGCTACAAATCCAAAACAAATTTGTCAACATTTAATGATGCATATTTTCAGAAATAGACGAATTGAATTACTGAGTATGTGACCACCATGTGTATGATGATCATGTACAGAAAGAATAAAACACATACTATATGTATAATTCATTCAGTTTTGTGTGATCGAAGCAATAAAGCACGATATAGCATATAGTTTATATAGTGCGCACTTAAAAAGGACAAATTATATAGCTGATATCCGGTTGATTGTATATCTGATCAGATCAGATCAGATAGGTTGAGTTCAGTTCACCTGCCTCAGCTACCGCTTGCTTCCTTCACGCGTCAGAGAGTTATTTATAGATATAATGGCTCTTCCTTCTGTGATTTATAGTAGGAGCTTTCCATAGTCTCTGCGTAATATGGGGTACTTTTTTCCCCTCTCCTCTGTCTTCCATGCTCTTTATCTAGCATAGATAGATAGACAAAAACATAAAGAACAAAACAGATACAAGTGATAATTTAATTATACTTTTTTTCCTTTTGTTTTAAACAAATCAAAAGTATTATGTTTCCTTCTGCCTTCCCTTTCGCGCAGACAAAGCCCTTGTTTATCAGAAATACGTAAACGTTTGATAGGTATATGTATGTATGTAGCATATAGGGGGAAATACGAAACAGGCCTACATAGATGTAAAAAGCTAACTGTAATCGTAATCGCGTTACGATAAGTGCTATTGTAAATATTCGAATCAGAAATGCGATATGCCATCAATTTATGACACCGATGCGAGTGTAAGAGGGAAACAGAAAGAGGGAGAAAGAGAGCGGCATAGAAAGAATGAAAAATATAATAATAATCGCAGACAAACAAGTGATATTGCTAGATGTAGAGCTGTGGCGGGGGGAGGTACCCATTTGCACTTTGAAGGGTTTGCTTACGTTGGGATCGATTGAGTTTTAGCTCGGTACGGTACGATGCGATTATAGCTAATCTCTAGACCTGTCAGGGATGAGCGAGTACGCTTATCTACAGTTCTTTTTGCAGCTGTGCTGTGCATCAGTTAAGCAATGTTGTTGGGTTGATCTAACGAGGTCTGTAGGGCAAAAGGTTCTCACCCTACCAGAAAAACACAAAAAAAAAAAAAAATGAATCAACATGCCATGGGTTCTGAGAGCTCATCAATCCCCCACAGCAATTGCTACAGCTTCGTCTCGTTTTGATCTGAATCCCAGATTCATTTAACCCACCCATACACACACGCACACACACACACAGAGACTTGAGTCGTGCGTGTTTTCCTTTATTTTGTATACGATTTAAGCTAATGTTGTTTCGGCTTTTTTTTCATTTTCTTTTTGGGGCTTTTTAGCTGTGATTTTGATTTTTTCTTGACTGGTCGCGCACCGCCCCCAAGACACAAACGCTTTGATTGATGTAATGTGCGGGATTTTAGTTGGATTTTTCGTTACTTTTACCGTTTGTTCGCTCATTACACCCATGTTCTGAGCCCTCCTGAGCTCGACCCCAGGCACCTCCCCCTACCCTGCCTCTGCTGCTGCTGCTGCTGTTGTTACGATTTCATTCGTTTCGATTCGATTCAATTCGTAGTGCAAAACAATCAATTTAATTGTTATCACGAGTATTTGAGAGAAGAACAGAAGAAACAACAAAAACAACTGATGAACTGAGAAATAAAGAATGAAAGAAAAAAAAAATAAAAAAGAAAGAAAGAAAGAAACCAAATGTTAAGTATAGTCAATAAACGCGATTCCATTTGTCGCCGCCGTCGTCGTTGTCGTGATATCATCGGCTCGTTTTCTATTTACAATTTACCCCCTTGAATAACGAGTCGATGGTACTGCAAGAGATATCATGCATACGCGATCGAGGTATGCGGCGATATCATCTACCTTAACTGTGGCTTACTTCTTATCACTCATTGCAATCGTTTAATTGTTACTATCGATTGTTCTATCGAATTTTTGGCTAAAATTTCCTTTGAACTTTAATAAAAACTGGGAATATCCCTTTATTTTAGAGCCGGAAGGCTTTAAGAGGAAAGCGCGTTCTTGCTTATCGCCTACATATCGATTACGATATGATCGATTGTTATTTCGATTATAATGAAATCTATAGATAATAATGTGGTAAGCTATTATAGTAAGGATTACGGCATAAAAATTGAAATATCAGTCGATATGACTAGCGATTTCAGCTCAAACTGAAATATCAGTGATGGTATTATATAGATGATTCTATCATAAATTAAGAAAAACATAATTATTATTTACGTCTCGTAATCGATAACATAGATTTTTGTATCGATCTTTAAGAAAACCCCAGCGGTATACATGTAATTAATAATGAGAGATATTATATTATCGGGGTTCCAGCTGTAAATGTAACGAATGCAATTTCTATCACTTCTTTTAATCGATACTTTCGATAGTTCTATTGACTTTTATCAGTATACTTCAAAATTGTGCAAATCGTTGGAGCAATGTACTCTATGTAGCAGTCAGCTTGTGTCCGCCTGCTGGTACGACGTGCAACCTTACAATGTTTACAATTTGTTGTTGTTGTTTTATTGATATAGTGTTGTACAATGTGTGTGTGTGTGTGTGTGTGTTTTTTTTTTTTTATATATTAGAGCGTTCACGGGAAAAATCATAAAAAGACACCGTCCTAGTGACGGTAGTGTGGGACATGCACCCACTAAAAAACCCGCTCACGAACGCTCTCTTCCTACGGCTCGTTTTGTGTTATCCCTTGCGGCACCACTCCTAAAGTATAAATCTTCGCAAGGGATCGAGCTAGCCCTGTGGTGGCTCTACCTGGTTATTGGCTGCTGCGAAGGAGAGTTTCGCAGTCTTTCTAGCCTACGCTGCTCTACCATAATGCACACACACATTTGTTTAATGCATTCCCAGTTTTCTGGGGTCTCTAGCATAAGCCCTATAATATTTGCTGGACTAATATTAGCTCCTAAGCGTCTATTGACGATTTCCCGTTCGTTCGTGTAATAAGGGCAGTGGAAGAAAATGTGTTCCACAGTCTCATCGTCTCCATTGCAAAGATAGCACACAGTTTCAGGATCATGGCCGTACTTGTTCAGATAGCGCCTGAAACAACCATGTCCTGTAAGAAACTGGGTCATATAGTAGTCCACTTGTCCGTGTCTTCTTCTGACCCACACTTCTATATTCCGCACCAGTCGGTGTGTCCACCTCCCGCTGTTTGTTGCATCCCATCTTTGCTGCCAATCCCTGATGAACTTACCTTTATCGTAAGCAGTAGGAGTTTGGCTGTGCCTCTTATTATATTGCGCTTGGTACTCTTGCGCGATCAAGTCAGCCGGCATTATGCCTGCTAGAACTTGGATGGCATCACCGGATACCGTCCGGAAAGCGCTGCAGACTCTTTGACCGCTACGCCTCACTACAGCATTATAGTGTCGGGCGTAAGTTGTCCTGCCAAGCGCTGATGCCCATATAGGGGCGGCATACATTAACACCGATAGGGTGACACGTGATACGAGTGACCGCATCACTTGCCTTGGGCCCCCGATGTTTGGCATTACTCTTGCGAGTGCCATTTGTACCCTGGCTGCTTTTTCGCTCATTGCGATAATATTCGCCTTAAAGCTCAGCCTGGCGTCTATGAGTATGCCTAGGTACTTTATTGTAGCGCCCGTTCGGATATTGAATCCGTCAATACTGAGCGTCACATCCTCAAGTTTCTTTCTACTTGAGATGAGAACCGCCTCAGTTTTTTCCCCGGCTAATCTTAAGTCGTGCTCGGTCAGCCACTGCTTTATCCTTTGCGTGGCATCGGTGCTGTTGTCTTTCACCTCCGCCAGGTGCTTTCCAACTATGATGACAGCAATATCATCAGCATATCCGATGATCTTAACTTCATCCCTTAGTGGAAGGCGTAATACCCCATCATATACAATGTTCCACAGGAGCGGTCCAAGAACCGATCCTTGCGGAACGCCGCCTGTAACTTGGTATTGTTTTCGCCTTTTCTCTGTGTGTGTGTGTGTGTGTGTGTGTGTGTGTGTGTGTGTGTGTGTGTGTGTGTGTGTGTGTGTGTGTGTGTGTGTGTGTGTGTGTGTGTGTGTGTGTGTGTGTGTGTGTGTGTGTGTGTGTGTGTGTGTGTGTGTGTGTGTGTGTGCGTGCGCATACATAGATAAGCGTAGGCAAGATCTAAATATAAATATGAAACTCATTTGCGGTTCTCCTTGAGCTGATTTTGCGCGCGCGCTTCTTCAATTGAGAACAAAGTGCTCTATGTAGTACTACCTCTCTGCCCTTCCAAATGTGCGAGCAATGACAATGGAATAATTATACTATATAGAGCAGCTCTATCTGTACTATCCTTTCCTTTTTTTCGATTTCTATCTCTCTCTCGCTCTGGGGCAAGTACACGTGTATTAATTCGCCAGTTGTCATTGTTGAGTTGTCGCTATTGTTGTTTAATTACGTCGCATTACGATAAAACAATAAAAGACACACACACACACACTCGCACACCTACAATCGCACACGCACGCACGCAAGTGCAACTAATCCATAGTTAAGCTGCTTCGACCCTACGACCTTCTCTCCCCTCTTCCTGTCCATAAAATCGCATTCAAGGTCTGCACAAAAAGGGATTGTGGAGGGGAGGGGGGTTGGGAATGGGAGGAGTAGGAGGAGGAGTATTGCTAATGCAAATCTCTTCAAACTAAACACAAACGTGCCACTGCCTGTGGTGTGTGTGTGTATGTGCGTGTGTTTATTTCACACCTTAACAACACTGCTACTGCCTTTGACCCCTACACAAATCCCTGCGGGGCTAATGGAATTCAGCTCAACGGGTGGCTCCATGGGTTGAGGAGCTGTGGTCAAGCTTAGCCCTGTTGTATACCCTATAGGAAGTGGAGATTTAGATGAGTGTACCCTATAGTCAAGTAACTGTAGCAAGGCAGATTAAAAAATGTATAAACCTGACTAGGTAAACCGCACCCGAAAGGGTGTATGACAGTCGTATATATCTAAAAAAAAGGCTGCATAAAATACGAGGGTCGTTTGATAAGTCCGTGACTTTTTGAATAAAATATATTTTTTTCGTCAAAGAAGCGTTTTATTTCTCAACATAATCTCCTTTTAGCTCTATACATTTAGTCCAGCGTTTTTCCAATTTTTTTATTCCTTCCAAATAATAGGTTTTCTCAAGGCCCTCAAAATAGTCGTTTGTTTCTGTGATGACCTCTTCATTTGACCCGAATCTCTTACCGCCGAGCCATTTCTTCATGTTTGGAAACAAAAAATAGTCACAGGGGGCTAAATCTGGAGAATATGCTGGATGGGGTAGCAGTTCGTAGCCCAATTTATGAAATTTTGCCATGCTGACTACACACGTGTGCACCGTGCATTGTCCTGATGGAACAGCACTTTTTTTTCGCCAAATGCGGTCGTTTCTGCTTCAAATCAATATCGAATCTGTCCAAAAGCTCTGAATAATATTCGCCGGTGATCGTTTTACCCTTTTCAAGGTAATCGATGTGAATGATACCTTGTGCATCCCAAAAACTGTGGCCATGACCTTGTTGGCCGACAGACCCACCTTGGCCTTCTTTGGTGCACGTTCACCCGGAGAAACCCACTGTCTTGATTGTTCTTTGGTCTCTGGTGTGGTGTGGTGGATCCATGTTTCGTCTACGGTAACGAAACGGCGCAAAAATTCGTTTGGATTGCGGTTGAACATCGCCAAACACTCCTTTGAAATGGTCACACGGTTGCGCTTATGGTCGTGTGTGAGCAATCGCGGCACCCATCGCGCGGAAAGCTTTTTCATGTCCAAATATTCATGTAAAATGTGATGTACCCGTTCAGTTGAGATGCCTACAGCCTCAGCTACCTCACGCACTTTCATTCTCCGATCATCCAATATCATTCCATGGATTTTGTCGACGATTTCTGGCATGACGACCTCTTTTGGGCGACCTGAACGTTCGGCATCACTTGTACTGGTACGACCACAACGGAACTCAGTAAACCATTTCTTAACCATTGAAATTGATGGTGCAGAGTCCCCATAATATTTATCAAGTCTTTCCTTGGTTTCGGTGATGGATTTTTTACGCAAAAAATAATGCTTAATTAGCACACGAAATTCACTTTTTTCCATTTTCGTTAAAATTCACGAGATCGTCTGCTTTCAATGCCTATAAAACGCAAACCAAAAAACGCAGCTTTCTCAAAATTTTACAGTCAGCTGTTAATCGATAACTGCTGACAGGAGCAGTGTTGTATTTAGAGCAGGTGCGCGGCAAATACAAAAAGTCACGGACTTATCAAACGACCCTCGTAACTAAAAAGATCGTACAAGAAACGATAATATCGTTAACAAGCAATAAAATAATTTCTCAACAGTGTTGCTTAAAAAATCAAAAGTAGGGTATTCAAAAGTCGCCCTAATTTATCGTTTATTAGGCTAAAGTCTAATAACGAAAAAAAAAAGAAGTAAAAATAAATTACCTTATGTTAATTACCAACTGAAGTCGCAGGAGCGTAGTAGAAGGGGGTAATAGGGAAGGGGTTAAGGGGCCGTCAAATGCGACTAGGCGTGTTACACTTTTCAACTGCCAACATTTTGACGGTCAATGTTCACACATACACACACACACGCTCGATCATTTATTATTATTATTATATTTTTTGTTTCTTCAAGTTTTTATTTTGTTTTGTTTTGTTGACTTTATGACGACGACGGAGACGACGACCTGCCTTGTAATTAAAGCTGTAAAATGTGTTTTAGTCTTTAAGCTTTTCGGCTTTTATAGTAAAAAGCACTTAAGTAACTGTACATCGACAGTGTGAGAGCCATGAAAACGCAGTTACAGTGCAGCCACATAGTGCCACTTCACATAGAGTATATATAGTATATATATGGTATATGGGGGTGGGGGGGCTTACGAATTGAAAAACAAGGCAATAAAATGTTGAGTACTGCCAAAATGATTAAGACGTTTCGCTTAACTCCGGTTGAATGCCCTACGTAGTGTGTGTTTAAATTCAACATAAGTTTTTATACCCTTGCAGAGGGTATATTAATTTTAGCCAGAAGTTTGCAACGCACCTTAGGAGACATCTCCGACCCTATAAAGTATATATATTCTGAATCAGCATAAACAGAGGAGTCCAAAAATGGATGTCCGTCTGTCCGTCCGTCCGTCTGTCCGTCCGTCCGTCCGTCCGTCCGTCCGTCCGTCCGTCCGTCCGTCCGTCCGTCCGTCTGTTGCAACGCAAACTAGTCTCTCAGTTTTTGAGCTATCTTCATGAAACTTGGCATACAAGCTTCTTATTGCTGCGCGCTGTAAATAAGTCGGATCGAGCCAGATTGGACCGATATATCGTATAGCTGTCATAGAAACTATCGGCCGATTTTTGTTGTTTTTCAAGATATTGCAACAAGATTTGGGAAATCTTATTCTTATTACGTCCCTAATGTGCTGTCAAAATTGTATTAAAATCGGACCACTATAACATATAGCTGCCATAGGAACAATCGGCTGAAATTAGGGTTTTTGTTTGCAAACCTGTTTTGTTCTTGGAAATACAGCACATTATCAATACTTTTTAATGTTATACAGTAACCCGCCCTTAGTTTTTTCATTTAAATATCTCAGACGTTTATATTCTATAGCTGTTATAGGAACAATCAGTCAGTCCGTCTGTCTGTTGCAACGCAAATTAGTCCCCCAGTTATTGAGCTATCTTCATAAAAGTTGGCTCACAAGCTTCTTATTTCTGCCTTCATTAAATAAGTCGGAACGGGCCAGATCGGACTGATATATCGTACAGCTGTCATGGAGCCTATCGGTCGATTTTCGTTATATTTCAAGATATAGCTATCAGACTTACCACATCCAAATCTAAGTATGTCCTTAATAATAAAGTTTCATCAAAATCGAAGTTTTATAACTTATAACGATCAACGATCGGCCGAATGAAGGTACCTGTTGCAATTTTATAAAAGTCTGAGTACTATTACATATAGCTGTGTACAACTGCAAGGGTATAAAACCTTCGGCAAGCCGAAGGTAGCATTGCTTTCTTGTTTTCTTATACCCTTGCAGAGGGTATATTAATTTTAGCCAGAAGTTTGCAACGCACCTTAGGAGACATCTCCGACCCTATAAAGTATATATATTCTGAATCAGCATAAACAGAGGAGTCCAAAAATGGATGTCCGTCTGTCCGTCCGTCCGTCTGTCCGTCCGTCCGTCCGTCCGTCTGTTGCAACGCAAACTAGTCTCTCAGTTTTTGAGCTATCTTTATGAAACTTGGCATACAAGTTTCTTATTTCTGCGCGCTGTAAATAAGTCGGAACGAGCCAGATCGGACCGATATATCGTATAGCTGTCATAGAAACTATCGGCCGATTTTTGTTGTTCTTCAAGATATTGCAACAAGATTTGGCAAATCTTATTCTTATTACGTTCCTAATGTGCTGTCAAAATTGAATCAAAATCGGACCGCTATAACATATAGCTGCCATAGGAACAATCGGCTGAAATTAGGGTTTTTGTATGCAAACCTGTTTTGTTCTTGGAAATACAGCACATTATCAATACTTTTTAATGTTATACAGTAACCCGCCCTTAGTTTTTCCATTTAAATATCTCAGACGTTTATATTCTATAGCTGTTATAGGAACAATCAGTCAGTCCGTCTGTCTGTTGCAACGCAAATTAGTCCCCCAGTTATTGAGCTATCTTCATAAAAGTTGGCTCACAAGCTTCTTATTTCTGCCTTCATTAAATAAGTCGGAACGGGCCAGATCGGACTGATATATCGTACAGCTGTCATGGAGCCTATCGGTCGATTTTCGTTATATTTCAAGATATAGCTATCAGGCTTACCACATCCAAATCTAAGTATGTCCTTAATAATAAAGTTTCATCAAAATCGAAGTTTTATAACTTATAACGATCAACGATCGGCCGAATGAAGGTACCTGTTGCAATTTTATAAAAGTCTGAGTACTATTACATATAGCTGTGTACAACTGCAAGGGTATAAAACCTTCGGCAAGCCGAAGGTAGCCTTGCTTTCTTGTTTTTTGTTTTTATCTCTAGAAATATGTGTGTTATTAATAGTTACTATTAATAATTACTAATAATTACTATTAATTAATTATATTAACATAATTATTGAAATTTATTTTCTAACTTGATCTTCCCTTTTCTTTCTTTCTTCCTCTCTTCAGGTTCCAACTCGAGATGCATTAGATGGTTGCAACATTCCACATTAGAAGGTGCTATGCTCTCCTAGAGCGCTACAATGGGCGTTCTGACGCCCCCAAATAGGCGCACATACTGTGGACAGTAACCGGAAAGAGAGGGAGGTAGAGCGAGAGCGAGAGAGGGAGAGAGCAATTGTCTCGACAGCAAACCAAATGAGGGTGCAACACGTAACTAGCGTAGCAGCCGCAGCAGCAGGTTGAGCAACTAGACCAAACCACCAGCAGCAACAACAGCAACAGCACCACCAACAACAACAGCAACACCGCCACCAACAACAACAACAGCAGCAACACCACCTTCTCCTCCCACACCAGCAACAGCAACTGCAGCAAGCATCTTCTGCAGCTTTAAAGAGAGCAACAGCTAAAAAAAAAGCTAAAAAAGAAAAAAAAACGTCGATCGTCGATCGAAGAAAAAAACTCCCCAGAAAATGTTACAAAACTCGAATGCAGCAGCAGCAGCAGCGGCAGCGACGCCCAGCACAGCAGCAGCTGCGGCAGCGGCAGCTAACAATGCGGCAATAGCAGCCTCATCCATACAGCCAAAGCTGGTTGTCATACAGAGGCGTCCGAATCAGGGCTTCGGCTTTACGCTGCGTCACTTTATTGCCTACCCACCGGAAGATGATGCCGCCAGCTGGCCTCAGGTAAGCAGCGCTGCGCAGTCGCAGAGAACGGGAGAGCGAGAGAGAGAGCACGCTATGCCGGTCAGCAAAGCTACTTAGGAGTACATTGCCTGTGCCCGGTCCAGTCCGGTCCGGTCCAGGCCTGTGCCTGGGCCTGACTTCTTCAATTAGTCATCGATTGCCTTTGCCACTTTTGCTTTTTGCAGCTGCGCAGCCGCAGTCGCTGTCGCAGTCGCAGCCGCAGTTGACACGTTGCTGGCGTTACGTGAGCGCAACGCACGCGTCGCATATTCAAATAGCCAAATGGCTGCTTTCTTTTTGCCCTTGCCGCGCGCGTGGCGAGCAACGCAGAAGAAAGTCCATCGATTGTGTTGTGCAGTTTGCAACATATGAAGTACAGTGGGCAAAAGGTGATTTGTTTTGAGAGAAAATTAAGAATATTTAAGGCGGCTTAAAAATATTATTTTAATTTCTTTATTGTTTAAAATTGCAATATAAAATATTCATATTTTATAATTTTACCAATTTAGATTATCTACATCAAATTTTCAGTTTGAAACACTGGGTATTGGAGCAATAGGATATAACCAAAAAAATGCTGTGTAAATGTAGTACATAAAGCTATAAAGCTAAAACCGTAAAGGTTTAATCTTGGTTAAAAAAAAAACAATAGTGCCGTTTTTTACAAGTATTTTCATATTTTATTATCATATTTTTCTTACGATTCTTGAAAAATGAACTCAGTTGTAGATGCTGAACAGAAATAATAATAATAATACACCCTATGGTTTATTGATGTATTATTCTGTGTTGTTAATTATATTATTATTGTTATACCTTAAAGTATGTCAGAGGAACTTGTCTACATAAAGGGTAGAGTAGCTTATGCATTAAAATACCCTCCATATTTCTTAATATTAATTAAACTTTAGCAATGTGTTCCACTGTAGAGGCTGATCATGAATATATATAAAATAAATTTATTATAATATGAGCCAAAATATATTAGAACCTTTCATAAGAAGAACTTTGCTCTATTATCATTTCTTTTATTTTTGTTTTTGCTCCGACTTTAGTAGAGTTTTGAGAGTAGAGTATGCCGAGTGCGTTGTGGCAATTCAAGTCAAGCAAGAGATTCCCTCTCTTTGGCACGCTCACTCTTTCCTCTCTCTCTCTCGGTCTCTTGCTATTTCTCTGCACTAATTTGCGTTTTGCTCACTTTACGTTTATTACAAGCGACATTTCGTTGCGCTCTCTGCAACTGTTGCGCTCTCTCTCTCTCTCTCTGAGCCGCTCTCCTTGTTGCCATTAATACTGACGATGTTGTTGTTATTTTTGTATATTTTTTGCACTCTTTTTTATATTTTGTTTTTGTTTTTGTTTGTGTATTTTCTGTGTGTAGGAAGCGACGAACACTGGAGGCAGCAGCAGTGTCAGTGGCAGTGGCAGTGGCAGCGGCAGCGTCGTCGGCGGCGGCGGCAGTGCCTGCGTCGGCATGGAGCCAACGTCACCAACGTCGCTGCCGCCATACCAAGTGAAAGCGATGGAGACCATTTTCATCAAAGAGGTGCAAGCGAACGGACCGGCTCACTACGCAAACCTGCAAACGGGCGATCGGGTGCTAATGGTGAATAACACGCCGATCGCTGGCATCGCCTACAGCACAATTGTATCGATGATCAAGCAGACGCCGCAGATGCTAACGCTGCACGTTGTGCCCAAGGAGTG
Organism: Zaprionus tsacasi; assembly: GCA_018904105.1. NCBI lineage: Eukaryota > Metazoa > Arthropoda > Insecta > Diptera > Drosophilidae > Zaprionus > Zaprionus tsacasi. Next base: position 166,995 of record JAEIFR010000003.1, read on the forward strand.
CGATGTGCTACAAATGGTGAGTAGCTTAAGCGGGGTGGGGTGGGGTGTGAACTGTCTTTAATCCCATATGGTATATTACGGTTTATTTTTTCTCATTCTCACACACAGCACTACACAAGCATTGCCCATACGCCGGAATCGAATCGTTTGACCATGTCCAGCTCCTCCTCCGCTCAAGCAGCAGCGGTAGGGGCAGCGACGGCGCCTTCATTGGCCAATGGTGGCGCCATCAAATCCACATCATTTCCACAGCAGCAACAGTTGATCTCATATCCCGCTGTTGCCGCCGCCCAAGCATCATCATCGACAATCTCCGGAGTATCACCGGCAGCGACGGGACCAGCACCGGCACCGGCGCAGCTACATGGCGGCAGTCGCTCTGGCAGCATCACCAGCAATGCCAGCGGCAGTGGCAACAATGGCCAACAGCTGCAACTGCAGCATCAGCTACAACAGCAGCAGCAGCATCCGCATCCGTCGCGTCATCCGGCGTTAAGCAGCGGCAGCAGCAGCATTGACTTTGGCGACATGGCCCATGGACTGCGACAGCATCAGCAGCAGCAGCAGCTCTACCAGCAGCATCATCATCACCAGCAGCTGCTCTCGAGCAGCTTTATGCGGTAAGTCAAGTGCAAGGACAACGCACGGGGCTGGGGGGGCTGGTAAGGGGAGAGCGGAGAGATGCTGCCAGGTTAGGTTAATCTTATCAGACGGCAGTCGCCATCGTCGTCGTCGCCATCGTCGTCGTCCCACTGGCGTTTCTCTTTCGAAATGACAGTGTTTAGTGCAATTAGACAATGTTGGGGCAGCGACCGCGCGTTGCACAGTGGTGCGATGGTGTTAAATTTGTGCATCACACAGACGGTGTCTTAACTAGTCCCACCGTAAAATGAAAATGGATGGGGTGCGCTTTGATATATCGTAATACTTATTCAGCAATATTTTTCTACGAATTTCGATAAGAACACGTTTTTTTTTTTTACAACTTCATAGACTCGCGACAGATCAAGGAACCAAGCGAATATATCAAGATATCTACGAGTAGATTTTGTATTTTTTATTGGAAAATTTAAGTCAATAATATAAAACAACTTTGGAAGTGTGTAAAGGGTTTTTTGGGAAACCGATTGAAGGGAATTTTTTTTTTTTAAGAAATAATTCGATTCAAACGAGCCTATAGGGCGTAGGCATCTACTCCTTTGCAAAATATGACTAGGGGGAAACATGCTTAGCGATTGGAATCTCAGCGTCCTCTGTTCTGTACTTAAGAAGGGTGATCTATGGATATGTGCCAATTATCGGCGAATCAGTCTAATTTTCATCTCATACAAAATTCTATCGAGCGTAATCTGCGAAAGACTAAAGCCGTATGCCAACACACTATTTGGACCTTATCAATGCGATTTTAGCGCTGGCAAATCCACCATAGACCAGATTTTTGTATTACGCCAAATCCTGGAAATAACCCACGAAAAAACAAGTGCATATGGCTACAGTCGAACGCCCGACAGTAGGATACCCTTCTCCCAATTTTCTAAATCTGTTACAAACGTGTAACTACACTACATATAGCTTTCTCGCTCACACTCACACAGCGACGCACGTTAAGAGTGACTTCGACGTCGGCGTCAACTACTGAAAGCAGCGCGCAGGCTGCTGCTCGTACATTTGTATTGAAAACGTTGACTTGAATAACTCCTGTGGTTGGTCCGATCGAATTGTAATTTGGAGAATGTGTTCATATGGCATTAAGCATTATACATACCAAAGCAGAACCTTATAAGTTTAATACTTTGCTTAATAATCTTAAATTACCGATTTGCGGGGGCGTTGGGCGTGGCATCAAACATTTGAAATAAACTTCATCTGCTTGGGAAGCATAGGAACCTCCATGCCAAATTTGGTGTCTCTAGCTCTTTTAATAGCTGAGATCCGTTGTCTCAAACAGACAGACGGACAGCAGGACAGACGGACAGACAGACGGACATGGCTCAATCGACTCGGCTAGTGATCCTGAGCAAGAATATATATACTTTATGGGGTCTGCCACGCCTCCTTATGCCTGTTACATACATTGCACAAAGTTAGTATACCCTTTTTTGACCATTTTCAATGGTCGAAGGGTATAAAAATCGACACACCATCTTATTGTCAACTATAAAGCTGTTTGCCACCATATATGATTATGGATTGAAAGTAAAAGGATAAGGAGAAGGATATATAATTATGATTTATAATGATATACACATCTGTCGATATTCATTAGGCTTAAAGATGGTGCAATAATAGTTTTGTTTACAGTAAACTTAAATTATTAACCTTCTCATGTACCTATCTATTTCGATATAAAATATTCATCTATTATTGCGCCTTCGCGGCGTTGACGTTGCAATGTTGATTATTGGCCCTTTGATTATTGACCCTCGCAGCGAGTTGCCAACTTACTTGAAAATGCAAAAGGGGGGAAAACTTGCCAAGTTGTTAATGTCAATAAGAATTTGCATTTGAATATTTAAACATGTGTGTGTGAGTGTGTGCACAAAGTGTTTGAATGTTTTGTAAATCGTTAAATTATTAATTTGCACACACGTCGACACACGGACACTCATACTCACATTCACACTCACTCACATTCACATGCACTCAGACAGTCAAATTGACAGTTTACTGGCCAACTGCCTTTGGCGCCGTCGTCGTTGTCGTTGTCGGCGTTGGCGGCGGTTTCAATGAACTTGATCACACTGTGCGGCATTTGATTTATGGCCCCTTCCATACCTGTATATGTGTACGTGTGTGTGTGCATTATTTCACTTTCATTCAAGTCACAAAAAAGAAAAAAAAACTCATTGCGTTATCGATTCATCGACTAATCGAAAACTAGGTTCATGCTCTGCTCTAAATGTTGTAAACAAAACGATGGCCCAGACAAGTAATAATAATAATTAAAAACAATTGTAAATGAACTTTTGCCAGAACGGAACCAGTTCCCCCTTCTACCCTCATTTCCCTCTACCCCAGAGAGCATGCGTTTTTCGCATTTGGCATATTCGTTTCGCAAATTCTTCAGTTTTCAGAATTTTCACTGTCGTTAATTAAAAAAAAAAACATCACGCAAATTACAGTGTATCTATGCCATGTTTTTTTTTTATACCCTTGCAGAAGGTATATTAATTTTAGCCAGAAGTTTGCAACGCACCTTAGGAGACATCTCCGACCCTATAAAGTATATATATTCTGAATCAGCATAAACAGAGGAGTCCAAAAATGGATGTCCGTCTGTCCGTCCGTCCGTCTGTTGCAACGCAAAGTAGTCTCTCAGTTTTTGAGCTATCTTTATGAAACTTGGCATACAAGCTTCTTATTGCTGCGCGCTGTAAATAAGTCGGAACGAGCCAGATCGGACCGATATATCGTATAGCTGTCATAGAAACTATCGGCCGATTTTTGTTGTTTTTCAAGATATTGCAACAAGATTTGGCAAATCTTACTCTTATTACGTTCCTAATGTGCTGTCAAAATTGTATCAAAATCGGACCGCTATAACATATAGCTGCCATAGGAACAATCGGCTGAAATTAGGGTTTTTGTATGCAAACCTGTTTTGCTCTTGGAAATACAGCACATTATCAATACTTTTTAATGTTATACAGTAACCCGCCCTTAGTTTTTCCATTTAAATATCTCAGACGTTTATATTCTATAGCTGTTATAGGAACAATCAGTCAGTCCGTCTGTCTGTTGCAACGCAAATTAGTCCCCCAGTTATTGAGCTATCTTCATAAAAGTTGGTTCACAAGCTTCTTATTTCTGCCCTCTTTAAATAAGTCGCATTGGGCCAGATCGGACTGATATATCGTACAGCTGTCATGGAGCCTATCGGCCGATTTTCTTTATATTTCAAGATATGTATGTCCTTAATAATAAAGTTTCATCAAAATCGAAGTTTTATAACTTATAACGATCAACGATCGGCCTAATGAAGGTACCTGTTGCAATTTTATGAAAATCTGAGTACTATTACATATAGCTGTGTACAACTGCAAGGGTATAAAACCTTCGGCAAGTCGAAGGTAGCCTTGCTTTCTTGTTATAATATAAATTTACACATTTTTATACCCTTGCAGAGGGTATATTAATTTTAGCCAGAAGTTTGCAACGCACCTTAGGAGACATCTCCGACCCTATAAAGTATATATATTCTGAATCAGCATAAACAAAGGAGTCCAAAAATGGATGTCCGTCTGTCCGTCCGTCCGTCCGTCCGTCCGTCCGTCCGTCCGTCCGTCCGTCCGTCCGTCCGTCCGTCTGTCCGTCCGTCTGTTGCAACGCAAACTAGTCTCTCAGTTTTTGAGCTATTTTCATGAAACTTGGCATACAAGCTTCTTATTGCTGCGCGCTGTAAATAAGTCGGAACGAGCCAGATCGGACCGATATATCGTATAGCTGTCATAGAAACTATCGGCCGATTTTTGTTGTTTTTCAAGATATTGCAACAAGATTTGGCAAATCTTACTCTTATTACGTTCCTAATGTGCTGTCAAAATTGTATCAAAATCGGACCACTATAACATATAGCTGCCATAGGAACAATCGGCTGAAATTAGGGTTTTTGTATGCAAACCTGTTTTGTTCTTGGAAATACAGCACATTATCAATACTTTTTAATGTTATACAGTAACCCGCCCTTAGTTTTTCCATTTAAATATCTCAGACGTTTATATTCTATAGCTGTTATAGGAACAATCAGTCAGTCCGTCTGTCTGTTGCAACGCAAATTAGTCCCCCAGTTATTGAGCTATCTTCATAAAAGTTGGCTCACAAGCTTCTTATTTCTGCCTTCATTAAATAAGTCGGAACGGGCCAGATCGGACTGATATATCGTACAGCTGTCATGGAGCCTATCGGTCGATTTTCGTTATATTTCAAGATATAGCTATCAGACTTACCACATCCAAATCTAAGTATGTCCTTAATAATAAAGTTTCATCAAAATCGAAGTTTTATAACTTATAACGATCAATGATCGGCCGAATCAAGGTACCTGTTGCAATTTTATGAAAATCTGAGTACTATTACATATAGCTGTGTACAACTGCAAGGGTATAAAACCTTCGGCAAGCCGAAGGTAGCCTTGCTTTCTTGTTTTGTATAAGGTTTAACAGTTTGTTATGGTGTAATTTGATATGCAGCTTTATCAGTTCGATAAATACATGTGTACGCACAGTATATCGATAGACAATAGTCATACTAAATAACTAAACAACAACTTTTCATTCTCTTATGTTAACGGCAGAATCGTTTGTTATTCTCGATATATATATATATATATCGATTTAGGAGTAAACAGATTGAATTTGGCATATCCCAAGGTATCCAGTGCACAGTGAACATCTTCTGAGCGTGTGTGTGTGTGTGTGTGTGTGTGTGTGTGTGTCTGTGTACGGGTGTTCGCTGACTTTACGACCGCGTCTCGATTTGGCAATGACGACGACGACGAATGCATTCATTCAATTCATATTTCTCATGTGTGTTCAAAAACAAAAATAAACACATGCATAAAAATGCCATTGGCCATTGGGCGAACTTCCCCTTTTTTTTTTCTCTCTCTCTCTCTCAATTTCTCTCTTTTTATAGATGAATGTGTCTTGGTATATGTGTGTGTGTTTGTGTTGGCCAATAGACAATCCTCCAGAGCATCGACCAGAGCCGATGCAAATGGAATGCGATAGTTTTGCCATTCTTTGCAGAACTGCAATTGAACCATAAAATAAAAGAAATGTAAAGAAAAGAAAAGGAAACTCAGTGGGGGAAAACTCATAAATATTAACGGTTGTTTCCTTTTTCTAGTTTATGTAAGTGTTGTTCAATTTCGGATCACACTTGTCTAACAACAGCAGCGACAGCAACAACAAGTGTAGTATCTGTTATGCTGCATGTTTGCATAAATTAGACCATTAATCAAAAAATATATTTGATTTTGTTGGCCAAAAGGGGATCTCCCTTTGATTGATCGAATATCAGCATATTCCATTGATACCTTACAGTTTCTTAATAAAAATCGCATAATTACTACAGGTTGCTCAACAAGAGTAGCGAATTTTTAACATCTTTGCCCATATATGGTTTTTGTTTTTTTGGTTTATAGTTTTTCGAAAGCGACATAAGAATACTTGTGTTATTGGGATCTGATCGAGCGTGGGAAGTAATGTAAATGTTGAGCTGAGAAATGAGGTTACCATAATAACATGTGTGTTTTTATGTGTTATATAAGAAGTTTTCAATAGAATGTTAATTGGTTTTCTGCTGTAGGAGGTGTAGTAAATTTATTAGAATTTATTTTTATGAAAAACGTATTTAATATCACGTATACGTTCAAGCAGAAGACTTGCTAAAGTTTACCTGAATAGAAAGAGAAATTTTCTACATAAAGTACAATCGATTGTTGTTGTCATACTATTGATAAGCATAATTAATATGCATAAATATGCTCAGGAAAAATAAATAAATATGTAACAGTTTGGTATAACTATCGTTAAACTTAATTAGTATACATTTAATGACAATCGATAGCTGTTGTCATACTATCGATTCAAAGTAGTAAAAGACAGAGAGAGAGAGATTGAGTTTACCTATCAATAGGATCATTTCATTTGCTTGGTTTATGCGTAAGCTGCATCCTCTGCCCACAGTGGGTGAAGGTGAGATCCCACCTCGAGACCCCCCGTCTGACGTTTCCAGCTGATACCGCCGCCCCCCGTCCCCGTTGAATAAACTGTTTGTTTGGCACGTGTTACGGATGCGTCGTGTCGAAATTTTACGTATATGAATGTTTATTCTCGTTTCTTTTTTTTCTTTTTTTTGCATTTCATTTTCATATACAACGCATTTTTTGCTATGCTTCGTTTGCTGCTGTGTTGTTTCTTTTTTTTTTTTTTCTTTCTTTCTTTATTTCTCTCTCTCGTAGTTATCGTTTCTAATTACGTGCTAGCCAAGTTGGCTGCTTGTTGCGAAAAACTTTCGCGTCGCGTTGATGATAAGTGCCCCCAACCCCCTAGTACCACCCACTTATCAGTGTGTTACCTGTGTCTGTGAGCGAATTTCGATTGACTTTCTTTATTGCAGAGTGCACGAATTATTTTATTTATATTTTTTTGTTTTGTTTTTCTGTCCATTCATTCAGCGCTTTTATTCTGTTTTGTGACCCATTAAAGATGACAAATAAATCGAGAATTGTTGAAATTCAAATCACATTTGGAATTTTTGCAGTGTATACAGTGGACATTATTGACGCCCACATTTCGACATGGGAATGTAGAAGAGAGAGAGGGAGGGAGAGAGCCAGAGAGGGAGTGCTGATTGAGGGGGTAGACAAACAGTAAGGCAGACAAACAAACAATTGCGTATACGCAGCGTTTGTTGTCGCTTTTATGCGATGTAAATCATATTTCCACTGTGCACTGGTGTGTGCAATCAATTATAGTGCGTATGTGCAAGTGTGTGTGTGTGTGTGTGTCATCAACATCATTGACTAATCGAGCAGTACAACAACAACAACAACGATAAGAACAACCTGCAAACCACAAAATGCAAAAAAAAAAAAGCAATGTGTTTTTATATGTACATACATATATATTTGTGCATCTTTATACATGTGTGTGCATGTCTCTGCCTGCAGTACATATGTATGCATAGGCCGAGTGTCAAAGCAGCAACAAAAGCAGCACACGAATATTTTGTTAACGCGCCATTGTCAAATGATTACGACAAATTTAATTGAATTTTATACAGCACACACGCACAGACATGCACAAACAGGCACATATGTACATGCATGTGCACGCACAAGCAAAGAATAAAAAGCGAATGGCATTTCAATATATACGACTGGGCAAATGGATAAACGGACAGAGAGACAGAAAGATGAGAGGACAGACAGAGAGACGAGTAGACAGACAGAGAGACAGACGGACAGAGAGAGAAGCAAGCAGACAGAGAGGCAGACAGACAGATAGAAAAACAGATCGACCGACAGAGAGACAGACAGACAGAGAAATAAACCGACAGACAGACAGGCAGGCAGGGAGACAGATAGACAGACAGAGAGGTAGGCAGACAGTGGATGCCACGCCCACACAGTACAACACTCCACCTTTTGACGACACACGCGCACAGTTTCCGATGTCGATTGAGTCGTTGTAGCAAGATGAGATGAGATGAGAGATCAGCGACATAAGATAATCAACTCAGGGATGGAAATGAAACAGATGAGGAGAGAAAAGAAGAGATGGGCGGATGATACGAAAATTATTGGCTACTTGAGCCAATGCAGAGAGAGTATTGTCAATTGTATTATGCAGACAACAAGTGCGCGATCAACTTGTAGATATCAGATAGAGCTGAAGACTCAGCTTTAAAGACAGCTAAATATACAGATAGAGATATGCGAATGAGAAATGCGAAAGAGACACAAAGATGGGTGGGATGGTAATGGATATAAACAGTTTGATAAGGAGGGATATACTACTGTAGAAAGAGCTGACGAGCGATGGCAGATAAAGATATTAGCTATAAAGAAAAACAAATAAAAGAATACAGGAAGATATATTATAGATAATGTTAAATAAACAATTGGTGGTATATATAATAGATAAAGATACATATATCAAGTTTATTGATTGATACAGTTATAAAATTATATATTTATAAATAAAGATAGATAAAAATATCTTGAGAATAGGGAAAAGATAGTAATATGTAGGACAAGAGATAAATTTCAAGCTATATATACATAGTTATTGATAGATATGCCGTCATACGCAGATATAATAGATACAATATCAAATATCTATAGATAAATTTCGGAAATTATAGATAGACAATTGGTTGAATAAAAGCTATATATGCACAGTTATTGATAGACATGGCGTCATACCAGATATGAAGATATTATATCAAAAATATCTATAGATACAGTTACCTAGATAAAGATATCTTGCGTATAGATAAAGTTTTTAGATATTGATAGCGATAACAGTTTTAGATATCGTATTACTATGTACCACGCACACACACACACAACAAATATAAGATAGACAATTTTCTAATATAGATAAAAGCAGAACGTCCTTTGCCTGTTTGACCTTTTTATCCCTTGGAGCGCGTTTTCTCTCTGTCTCTCTCTCTCTCTTTCTATCTGTGTGCATTCGCATTTTGACTCACATGATTGATGGATGATGACGATGACAATAACGACATTGATGGCGCAAATGTGGCGCAAGTTTCACTATGGTGTACACTCATTCACCCAGACCAAACCACTCCATCCATACCCATACCCAACCCAACCCATCCCATCTCAGTCCACTCGAAACCACCCACTCATCCATCTATCCATCTATACATACGCAGTACACAGTGCAATCACTGAGCGCACACTGTGGGACCAAACCTTTGTTGATTGAGTAACTTTGCTAATCATATAGTGGGATTATCAGTTACTGTTAGTATTGAAAAAGAAAACACCAAAAATAGTATTTTTAAACGCCTGCTCACATAAACTAAATTTATTCTCAATCAGAAGTCAATGTAGCCATAACTGTCTGTATGAACGCCTAGATCTAATAGACTATATGAGCTAGGGCCAGCAAATTTTGTAAAAATGCTTCACTGATCTAAAGTAAGTGTAAGAAATGGGCCACGCCCCTACTCAAATCAATAAAATCAAATTGCAACCGCAAATTTAATGATAAAACGTTTATTTTGTATATATATAATATATATTATGAGCCTAAAAATTATATACAAATCTTTAGTTGTAACCTCATAATTAACAAAGCATTGAATTACAATATTTATAAAGTTAAAGATAAAGTGAAATTCAGGCTTTATATAGACCAAAACTAGACTGTAGACGTTCTAAGTTATTTTTCACATATTGCCATAAATTATTTATATTATTTATTCGCATTTTTGTACCACTGTGCCAACTTTTTGCCAATTTTTGACGGACTTTGTGCTGACAATTACACCCGCCGCACGCAGGAGTAGGCTCTTGTGTTCTCTGGACAGAAAGGAAGATAGGAAAAAAAACAGGGCGTGGTGGCTGATGGGAGGTGGGAGTATTAGGAGTGGGAGGTACAGTAGCGTAGGGTAGTGCTGGTCAGGGCAGGGCAGGGCCGGGCGGGGGGGTGCCAAGGTTAGTTGTAATGTTTGGTCAGCTAGATGACTGATACCGATATCGACAAGTGCGCCGACCCCCTAAAACCACTCTCTCTGGGCTGGACTAGCTAGCTCTCCCTCTCTGTGTCTGCCACACGATGCTCTGTCTCTCTCGCTCTCGCCCTTTTAATATTTCACACTCCTGTTACTCGTGACCATCGAATTTCGTTTTGCCCCTGAAATAAATCCAACTACTTTCAAATACATATGTATGAGAGATATAGCTAAATCTATGTACAATCGGGAGAGCGTGTCTCACTGTCTGTCTGTCTTTGTGTGTGTGTATGTAAATATGTGGGCAGTGTGTGGTAGATAGCATATCCCAATTCAAACCCAGCGTCGTCTCCCATTGCAATTCAGCGTGTGTGCTACTGTGTTTGTGTGTAGTTGCTGTGTGTTTGTGTGTGTGTGTGTGTGTGTACAATGAAATATTTTTGCGCTATGCGCGTGGCACAATTGGTTATAAAATAAAAGGAAGAGCGTCGCTGCGTCGGTTCGTCACTCTGTGTGTCTGTCTGTTTGGTTGGGTGGGTCGATTGGGTTGTTGATGGTGGGTTGCCTGTCCGCCTGTCTCTCTCTCTCTCTTTCTTTCTTTCTCTGCCCGTTTGCCCACTCAATAGGCTGGGGGGCTCTTTTCAATTGGCAGCGTGGCCCTCTCTCTCCTTCTCCCCTAGTTCCCGCTTAATATGAATTTCATACATGGCATACAAAGTGGATTTTTCTTTATTCCCCCAGTTTCCATTTTTTTGTATTTATTTATTTTGTTTTTTTTTTCATTTTTTTTTTTTTTGTTTATTTTTTTTTTTTTTTTTATTCGTATTACAGTTTAGTCGCATGGACTTTGCGTTGTACTTTAGTTTAGTTGCTGATGGCGAGTGGAGCGCGTAGATTTTATTTCGCCAGTCCCGTGAAAGCGCGATCTGTGTTGTGTGAGTTTGTGTGAGAGGGTGCCCCCTCTCTCTCTCTCGCTCTGTGTGTGTGTGTGTTACATTTTGGATGCTTTCGAAATACACTTATCATTGATAGTGCTGTAGCAATTGATACGAGAACTCGAGATGCGGGTGTAGTTGGGGCCGCCTTTGCAAGTATTTTTTTTCTGTTACCATCGCTGCTGCTGTTGCTGCTCGAGAGACCTTGAAACATATTGTATCTATACAAGGTTCAAGTGTTTCCAATGGGAGCAGCAGCAGCAACAACAACAAAAACAAAAACATTCGACATTTTCTGTTCCTGATTTTCCTATGCAAGAAGACAACAATGCGCGATTGTCTCAGAGTGTTTTTTTTTTATTTCCTGGAATTTTTTTTTTTTTTTGAATGCGATTACGTTTGTTTAGTGTGTTTCCGTTGCGTATGCCCCAAAACAATGCGACGCACACACTTGTATGAATGTGTCGCCATCGCGTTGCTATCATCGTCTCCATTGGGCGCCGTCGCCGCCGCCACCAGCAGCGAAATCGATACCAAAAAAAAAAAAAAAATGCAATGCGAATTCCACAACAAGTGGGGGCAACGCATAACTGTTTGGGGGCATGGCACATAATATATATGTGTGTGTGTGTGTGTGTGTGTGTGTGTGTGTGTGTGTGTGTGTGTGTGTGTGTGTGTGTGTGTGTGTGTGTGTGTGTGTGTGTGTGTGTGTGTGTGTGTGTGTGTGTGTGTGTGTGTGTGTGTGTGTGTGTGCGTGTGTTGACAGGTTCGGCCTGTAACTGTTTGCGGCTTATCAAATGTGTCAACATTTTTTTATTTATGACTTGTTAATTGCAAAGAGGCGAAAGAGTTGGCAAAACGCAAATCAGACAATAACAACGACAGCAACAACAACAACGACAACAACAACAACGACGACGACAACAAGCAGACAATAAAGCGCGAAATTCCACGCACACACAACACAACTAGGCAGGGCCCAGGTCCACTTGTAATGTATCTACAGCTATAACTATGTGCCGCATGCAGATACAGATACAGCTCATTTATTCGGCTGACTTTTTATTGATAAGCAAGCGACAACAACAACAACAGGTGACAACACTGGCAGCACTGACAACAACAACAACAACAGGGGCAACACCGGCCGCTAGAGCCGCAGCAAATCAACAGAATTGGAGTTGCGATTCACATCGTGTGGAATCACTTGTGTCAATGGATCTATTTTTGTTATTGTTTTTCGTATAAGCCCAAAGCAAAGATAACAAGGCACAACAACAACAACGAAACCACACATATATACACTCATCACACACACACATAGACAAAGACGGACAGTGGCGAAGCAAATACATGGTATTAAAAGGTTTCCAGCCCTATAATGCGCTGTCTCTGCATATTTTGCCAATCCTGCAAATTACTCAACTATATATGATATATAAAAAAAAACGTATATATGCATATATATTCTTGAGCAGCATAGATTTAACCCGCAAATATTTTTAAATAATCTTCAGAATTGCTAAATTTCACGTAGAATGTGATTATCTTTATGGATATGCTTTCTTTCTGATTTTACCGCAAGTTCCTTACCAGTTTCTCGACTTTTCATAGCCCCAACTGATTCCCATTAATATAGTTTTTCTATACTGTCCATTTGCCATCGATAGATTAGATTAGATAGATTATATCGTATCTCTAAGCTGAACTGAATCTTTCTTATTTTTTGCTTATTCCAAGTGTTTCTCAACCCTTTAAAAACAGAGTTAAAAAATCTTGAAAAAGTGTCGTATATTGAAAAGAACAATTGTTTTGAAAAAAATGATTAAATTATTGGTATTATCGATTGTGCTCGTAATATATGTTACTCTTTATTGCTCCAGGTTACTTTAAAAAAAAAAACGGATTTCTTATTAAAAATTGAGATTAGAGAGATTAATCTTTCATAATTTGGCATAGATTATTATGTTTATAACCTATTATCCTATTTCTTTTTATTTCCTAAACCAAAAACAAAATTTCAGCTGCATTATTCACTTCAAATCGTTAAATAAATATATAATTTGATGTGCAAATGAGTTTCCTATAATGAATAATAATATATCCGTTTGCAACCCTCTTTACACTTTAGTTTCCACATTTATTTATCTATTAAAGTTCGCTTCGGTTGCTTCAATCTTTGAGCAAGTCAAGTGTGGCCTTTGGCCAATTTGTTATAGATACCTGTGAGACTGATTCCACTTAAGTATGCATCTATTTGCCATGTAGAGCTGCTGCCACTAGTTCCATACAACCCTTAGCTATGGCTGCACAAATCGAGTTAATTAATTAACGGGGAAACTCAATCAGGAACTTTGATTTATTAAAAGCTCTGCCGGGCTAAGTAGCCTCGGTAGCCTCTGGCAGCGGTGACCTTTTGCCTTTTAGTATCCCTTGACAGGTGTGTCCCCCGCCCCTCCCCTTCACGGCACCTGCTGCTGCTGCTGCTGCCTTGGCTCTTTGTCTAGTTGCACTTAGAGAAAGCAACGCATCACACCAAAGTTCAACGAAGAACATGTTTGTGCAATAAACGCGTTGCAAAACTAATTATTATTGCTTTTCCCTCACCCCTCTAATCTGCCCCCTGGAGGCTGTGGTAACTTTTGCGTGAAACATGCTTTTACATTGCCAATCTAATTTGTAAGTTCGATCGAGAGAGCTAAGTGCAGTCAGCTCTTTGTGGTCACACAGACACGTGTCTGTTGTGTGTGGGCGCCAAGTGCTTGGTCATGTCATGGTCATGGTCATTAGGCCGACTGACAGGCCCATGCCCAGGCACAGGCACAGGCTGCACATTTGCTAAACCACTTTATTCACGTCATGGACGAACGCCTGCAGGCATGCTCCCTTCTCTCCCTGTCAGCTCTCCCCACTTGTTGTCCAGTTTGTTTTATATACATACGATATTTATAGAGCGCAAGCACACCTGTAGATCAGCTCATATACTGCTCAGATCTGTTTTATTCTTAAACAAATCCATTATGAATTTTCATAAACAAACAAATAATTCATGGAGTGACAGCTTGTATGGGAGGGGGAGGGTGGGCGTGGCCCTTGTGCCCAAAAATTGCGCAGCTTACGCATATTTGGCAACGATGTCGTCGTTGTCAGTCATCGTGACCGGCGTATCCAATCGGCTAACTACGTCAAATCGGATTTACTTCCATCTGCCCTCTCTATCATCCACCAGCTATCCGTCTTCCTTCCACTCCCCCCACAACGCTAACGGCACGCGCCATAAGTGCCAAAGCGTCTCAGCGTCTCTGACGACGACCCTATTCGGTATTCCGTATGGCAAGCAGGTGCCGTCGCCTTTTTTTTTCTTATATGAAATGCCTGGCATAAGTATTTCAATATCATAGATTAAGAGTACGCGCCAAGCCGACAAAAGCGAAACGAGCAACTTAAATTAATAGAAAATATATATGATATTACGAAATACGAACTAAATTCAATTATAGTAAAATGGGAAAGTTAAGATGAATATAGAGACAAGTGAGTTAAGTGTAAAATGCTTTAAGAAATATCTAGAAAATTTTTACTTTAAAATTTTACTTCTATGTTGATTATTATCCTTGAGCTCTCTCGCACTTGCTTAGCAGGTTTTCCTTGATTTTCTTGCCACTTACACTCTTTTCTTTTGCTGACTCATTGACACCATTTGCAATGTTTCTTTAATGTATGTTTTTTCTCTTTTTCTTCCTTCTTCGGTTTGCAGTGCTAATCAGCCGCCAAATCTAACAGTATTAGCCAACACTACAGCGTCCACGCCCACTGGACGACAGCCCAAGTCGGCGGTGGCACTGTATGCAGTGAATGCCAGCGGGCCAGAGAACAGCGACCTGATGATACGATTGCGCGAGTCCATTAAACAAAAAGAGGAGTTCCTCAAGTCGCCGCTACCCTCCGGTGTGTTATCCGCCTCCGCCTCCGCCTCAGGTGGCGCTGCCAACGGCAACGCAGCAGCAACGCAATCGTCGCCGCAGTCACAGGCGCAGCACTTTTTCCCTTCGCATACGCCACCAGGTGGTGGTGGTGGCAACGTTGCTGCAACTCGTGTCCGGCATCAGGTGCTGATTAAGCAGCCACAGCAACCGCAGCACCCGCAGCACCATCACCCGCATTACCATCAACAGCAGCAGCAGGTTGTCCTTGGCTACGACATGTACAACAGCTACGTGGGCAATAAGCTGGTGTCACGGCCACTGGGAGCGATGCCCATGCAGCAGCAGCAACAGCAGCAGCATCATCTACAGCAGCATCCCCAGCAACGGCAGGTGGCAGTCAGTGTGGCCAACAATAATGCCAAATACGCCAAGGAGCTGGACTACTTTGAGACGCTGCAGGAGACGGGCGTAACCAACAAAGTGTAAGTGACGGCGTTGGCGTTTGCGCCAGCTGCAAATCTCAATCTCAATTTCAATTACAACGCTTCAGTACTAATTTGTGTACTTAATCCCTCTTGCAGATTTGAAAGCAAATTGGTATCGCATATGTCCAAGGGTTTTGATCCCTTCAAGCCGTTGTCAATCAACACAAGCGCCGCCGCCAGCGATTCAGCGAGCAGCAGCAGCACATCGAAGAAGCAGAGCGTGCTATATGAGTCACTGCAACAGCATCCGCTGCATCAGATGCAGGCCAAGTACCAGCAGAGCAGCAGCTCCTCGATAAGCCATGCCACGGTAGTGGATGGTCAAATCATCAGTAGCAGCAGCACCAGCGGCCATAGCAGCAGCAATCGCATGGAGCTACACAAGGCGACACTGGCGAATGCCACCATCGAGTCTACGCCGAGCAGTAAGTGGCAACATCATGGGTTTCCTTCCAAATGTAACATTAACTAATCGTTGTCTATTCTCCTCCTTTTCCTCCTGCATAGAATACACCAATGTGTCGGAGCATACACAGCAGCAACCTGGCAGTTCCTCCTCGCACACAGTGGCCACATTGGCGGACATTGCCGAGAGCAGCGGTAAGAATGCCGGTATAGAGCGTGTGATTTGGAAAGATCGCTAGAATATATATAAATACGTATATAGAGCATCTAATATAGGGAGAGATCTCTAGCATATACCCACGTATAAAGCAATTTAATATCGTAGAGATTCCTTGAATCTACATACACACATAGATCATGTAATATAGAAAGAGATGCCTAGCATATACCTACGTATATAGAGGATGTAATATAGAGAGCGATTCCTTGAATCTACATACGTTTCGTATTTCGAGCATGTATTGCGGAGAGATCCCTGCGAGTAACGCTCACCTGCTGCGCTCCCAAGTGCTCTCTGCTGATATCCACTGTCAGGCTGTACTATGTATATGAAAATCCGATACCTAGCTCGATTATAGCTTTGTATTAAATTTGAATTGACGCCACCGCATTATAACCTTGTGGCCTTATCACATTTATCTTATCTGCTGCTACTGGTTTTCTTTTTTCTTTCTTTTTTTTGTTCTGTTTATTCTGTTTTTAACTTCATTGTGTTTAATCTGTTTCTTTTTTTACTTCTATTATTTTTATAGCCGCTGCCATTGTGGACTCAACATCATCGACATCGACGTCAACGACGGCAAGCAACGTTGTGCGTCGTTATAAGCCACCACTGGCGTCCAGCTCTTTTGACGAGGGGAAACCAATGCGACGCATCTCGTATCTGCGTGCCACCAACAATGAGACGGAGTATCATGCAGAGCCAACGGCAGATGGTGCTACTGTTGCTACAATTGCTGCTCCTGCTGCTGTTGCTGTTGCTGCTCCAACTGTTGCTGCTGCTCCTACTGGCATTGGCAGTGGCACTGGTGCTGCTACAACTTCTGCCAGTGCAGCAGCAGCCGCTGTTGTTGCTGTTGCAGCGGCAGCAGCAGCTGCCGCTGCTGTTGTCGAACCGCACAAGACCAAAGCACTGGTCGAAGAGCATCCAGATCCAACATATGATGTTATTGGTGGCACCGGAGCGGGACATGAGTTTATTGAAACGCCCAATGGACTGGAGGATGTGCGTCTCTCCACACACCACGGCAGCAGGCGTGCCTCGATGAGCAGCGACATGCGCAGCAGGTGGGTGGAGGAGCAAGCAGCTGCTCAATTGGGGAAGCCAACTTATCCTCTTCTCTCTCTATATTCACAGCATTCACATTGATGCCGAACTGAACGGCAAATATGTGCCCAATGAGCTGGAGGCCTTTGAGACGGAGATTGAGATCAAATCTTCGTGCATCAATGGCAAGGTAAGTCGTCCTCGTTGCTTTCCTCACTGATTTTTCAGACATGATTGAGAACTTTCTTCTTCTCTTTTTGCAGCGCATGTCCGAATATCGCTCGTGGCGTCAGGTAAAGCTGGAAATCAAAGGAGATTTGCTGCGCATTTACTCTGGGCGCCATAGCAAATCGGAGCACAATGTAGGTTGCAGCACGGCGCATGGCGGCAATGCGGAATACATTAATCAATTCCATCTTCCCTTCTCTTCCCTTCAGGTGATAGAGCTTGATATTAGAAATTTTAAATTCTACGATGAGTCGCTGGACAAGAAGAAGTATCTGATACGAATGCAATCGAAGCCAAGTGCCAGTGGGGCACATCTGGCAACATTGGGCAATGAGCTTAATCTGGACGATGCCCATGAGAAGTTGACGTCGTCGGGCAGCAGCAGTGCCGCCGAACCGCAAACACCGGCAGCGTCTACGGCACCCTCTTGTGGTCCCTACACGGAAATCCTATTCAAGACCAAGAGTAGCAACGAAATGAAACGACTGTTTGGTCTGTTGCAGTGGAAAGATAGCCTCAACTATGATGATAACGTAAGTTCATCTCAGCAAAAATTCTCTCACTCTCTTTATATTACAATTGTCAATCTTCTTCTGCAGGAGCAGCCGGCGGGTAAGCAGCTAGCGGAGCCACAGAAAACTGCAGCCACTTCAAGCTATTTGGATGATGTTGGCGCTGGCGCTGCAGACAGTTCGCCTCTGAGCTCCCACTCGGGTGGCGGTGGTTTGGCCGAAGGATCTGCCGGAGCTGGCAATACCGGTGGTGACTCAATATCACCGGTGATGAAGCTACGCAAACCCTCGTCACATAAAAATGTACCCGAAAAGGATTTGGGTTCGCCCAAGTCGAAGAACTGGAAAGATCTACTATTTCGACGTGGTGGTGGTAGCGGCGGTGGCGTTCCCCATGCAGATCTTGCATCGCCTTCGTTGAGTGGATTTGCGGGTAAAACAGGCGGTTCCATTGGCCTACCCCTTCGTGCATGTCCCATGTCCAAGAACAATGCATATGTGCCGCATTTGGTAGAGATCTGTACGAACATTGTGGAAACCAAGGGCCTGAGCGTTGTGGGCATCTATCGTATACCCGGCAATAAGGCAGCCATCTCAGAGCTGTCGGAGCTGGTGAATACCAAGGACTTTCATTTCGATAGTTGTGCCACCGATGTGCGATGGGAGGATGTGAATGTGGTTAGCAGTCTCTTGAAGCTCTTCATACGCAGTCTGCCCGATGCCCTGATGCCTGCAAGTTTCTACATTAATTTCATTGAGGCAGACAAGAAGGTGGGCTTGGAACGTATTGTGCTGCTCAAGGAAATTGTTGATTCGCTGCCCAGGCATCCGTACGAGACAATGAAACATCTGATAAGGCATCTATGTCGTGTTAGCGATAACTGCGAGGTGAATCGCATGGAGCCAAAGAATTTGGCCATTATCTTTGGCCCTTCCATAATACGTACACCGAATGATACACTGGAAACAGCGGTCAAGGATATGAAACATCAGTGTCGCATTGTTGAGCTGCTTGTCACACAGGTGAGTGCAAAGTCTCTGTGACCCAATGAAGTGGCTCCTTCTCTAACCGAATCCTTCATTGCAGTACGAATATTTCTTTGAGGGCGGCAGTCTGCCCGATGTGTCGGAGCTGAGGGGCGGTGCAACGGCGCCATGTCCAGCACAGCCACAGCAGACACAAGAGGACCAAACCAGCATGCTGTTGCATAATCTTTCCAAGATTGAGCGCATCACTGAGCGCGAGACGCGCACCTCAAGATTCATTCCGCATCTGCGACGACGCGCGCATAGCAAACGCAGCTCGGACACATACTCCGGCGAGAGTGTACTGGTAAGCGGCAACTCCCACTGCACCACCACCAACATCACCTCCATCAACACCACCAACATCACCAATACCACAACCAAAACTACCCCAACCAACTCCACCTTCACCACCACCACCATTCGCACCACAGCCAATCACAATCAGAGACGTTTGCAGCGCAAGGCTGTGCAGAGTATTTGTGACTTTGGCCTAATCCTGCCCGCTGTTCACTTTCAGTCGCTTGAGCTTGCCAAGGTATCGGCTAGCAGCACCACCAGCACCAGCAGCAGCTCAACATTGCATAGCAGTAAAATGAGCACCACCAGCAAGTTGCTCAGTTCGGCCATCAGTTCATCCTCGTCGGCAATGTCGGCAGCAGCAACGGCCACGTCATCGTCATCCTCGTCGACGACAAAGACAGCAACGGCGAGCACCAAAAAACGCAGCACAGGCGGTTTCCTAAGTGGTTCACGCAACTCGCAGACCCGCAAGGCCAGTCTGGATGAAAAGGATTCGGGTAGCGTTGACTCGGCCAGCAGTGTGGGCAAACATGAGCAGCAACAGCGTAGCAGCGTTGATATCTCCATATTGCTTACCGACGATGATTCCAGTAGTCGTCTCAGTGATACGGGTAAGTTGCCCTTGCGCTGATGGCAAACATCTTCTAATCTCGCTGCTTGGCAGGTTCCATGTCACTGACCACCATCACAGATACACTGGACAGTAAGTTGCGTAACTTGCGCAGCGGTTCCGAGTCAAACGATGAGAATGGATCACCGGAGTTTCCCAAGAATCGACGTCATACACTTGGTCAACCGTTGCACTTGCACTCTGAAAACATTCCGTTTGCGGATGAGTCGCCAGAGCGACTATTCCATAATTTTTGTCCACTGGATTCACCACATTCGCTGCTGTTGAGTCGTTCGTGCACAGCAACCAATACGCTGGGCGACAGCAAGGAGGATAAGCATCACCATCAGCAGCAACATCAGCACCAGCATCAGCAGCAGCAACAACAGCAGCACCAGCAGCAGCAGCTTCAGCTGATGATGAAGCCGACAGTGGCTCCACTACCCGCCAGCGTGCTGAAGGCTGCCCACAAGCTGCAACATTCGGCCACAGCACCCATACACCAGGGTAGCTCGACGGCACCAGCAAGTGGTGCTGCTACACCCACCGCTGGCACTGGTTCAAGCAGTGCATCTACTCCGCTTGCCGGCACGCCCAGTTCGCAGACCTCGTCGATTGTGCCCGTGCAGCGCAACTCGTATAGCAGCAAAAATCTACGCTTTAGCAGCTCTCTAGCCTATGAACGTGGCATCGGTGGTGGCGGCGGCGGCGGTGGTGGTGGTGCTGAGGGATCTGAAGATGATTCCGAGGGTTCCACAACCAGTGATCCCAAGGAGAAGCTACTAATGGCAGCACCATCGCCGTCGTTTTTTCTCGAGCGCTACAATAAAAAGCGACGGGATCATCGACTCTTCCGCAGCGCCAGCTTCAATTGTCGCAACTATTCGACACGCCACATGAGCAGCAGCAATTCGAACAGTGCAGCAGCTGCAGCAGCGGCCGCTGCTGCTGTGTGTTGTTCCCCAACATCGTCGTCGTCGCCATCGTCGTGGGCGCATGCCGCAGCTGCCTCACTGACCAAGGACGAAAAGACTGACATGAATCTGACCAAGAAACGGCAGATCCAGAATAAGCAGAATCGCTCGATTAAGCGACGTCACACCGTGGGTGGACCACATGATTATAGCTGTAGTGGTGGTGCAGGAGGTTGTGGCGGTGGTACTGCCGGTGGACACGATCTGGCAGCTATTAACTACAATCATCACAATCGGCATCATCAGCAACAGTTGCTCAAGCTGGGCGGTGCTGCTGCTGGCGGCAATGGGGCCGCTGCTGAAACAACAACCACGACAACAACAACTACCACAGTACTGCGACGTTTGGGTGGACCAACTGGTGGCAATGGCAGTGGCACTGGGGCCAGCACGAGTGCAGGTGATGGCAATGTTGCATTACCCAACTCTGGTTCCAGCTCAAGCAGCACCAGCAGTAGCAGCAGCAGCAGCACAACCACAACGAATACAAATAACAACAACAATTCGCCACTTAGCGATGGCAGCAATGGTAATGCCTGCTCCACTGTTGGTGGCAATGCGGGTGGAGGCTCTGGTGGTGGCAGCAACAGCAACTCATCGAACCACAGCAACAGCAGCAGTGGCGTCACATCGCCAGCTAGTGGTGAACAGGTGCTCGAAGTGGGTATACGCATCAAGAACATCAATCGAGGACGCTACTAAAAAGGTGCAACAACAGCAACAGTCGTCTTGCAATGAGTAAACTAATTGAAATAAATTAATACATGTATTCTTTACTTGCAGACAGAGACAGAGATAGCAAGCGGTGCGAGAGAGAGAGAGGAATTGCATATTTAAATGGACACAACAACAGCAAAAGGCTCTAGTATTAGCACTGAAGTATATCGAAAGAAACCACTTGCAAACAAAACATATGTATTTAGATAATGCAGATATGTGTATTTTATATACCGATATACATGTATATATGTATTTGTGCAGGAGAAAGTATTTAATTCAACCAAGTGCGGCTCAAGCGCACAACCAATCCCCAATACACACAAACACACACACAACGCGGGAACAAAGTTAAAGCAAACAAAAGAGAAAGAGATACATACATAGATAGAGAAAGAGAGATATATAACTATTTTGTAAAACGTATACAGAGTACGGAATATGCTTACCCCATCTACATGCCTATATATATTTGTAAAATAACCATATACAGCAGTATGTGTATATCTAAAATGAAAGTATAACTTGGCGCAACAGTTAATCTAACCGTATATAAAAAAAAAAAACAGAAATGGTATACAAAACTATATCTATACAATACATACATATATATTTACACTTAACCAAAACGATGACGCCTGCCCTCGAGTGCAAGATAGACAGAGAAAGCAAGAGAGATAGCGAGAAAGAGAATAACATGGCAGCTGCTGTTTTTGCATGTTTTGACACAGAGTTTGTACCTGTGTCCCCCCTCATACCACTACTCCCCCCAGAAACCGTTTGCAACAGTTCCGGTGCCTTAATTTGCTTTAAATTGAAAATTTTAAAAATTTTATAAGGGATCTTTAGTTTTTTGTTTTTGTGTTTAAGGAACATATACAGGGTGCTCCCTCCCTCTAAGTTAGGCTGCAGCTGCCTGGGCTCGAAAGAAGTTTTAAATTCGATGGGATACATCGACAGACATGGGTGCAAACGATATACGCAACAATCTAGTAAACATTTCGTTCAAAGTAATCAATCCCTTTTGGCAAGAGAAACACACACACACACACGTATTTCAACAGTTTACGGATAAGTCTAGAGAGAGCATAAATATTTTTTTGAGTACATACGAGTATCCAACATATATATATATTTATATATATACAAACAAACCTATATACAAATATATAACTAAATATATATATATATAACAACTAACTGTATGCATACATACATACCTACATACCATACAAAAGTACATATACATACATATACACCGATGCAGTTGTATATTTTTTGGTATTATTTAAGTTGAATGCAAAAAACACAAGAAAACAAAGCAACAAAAACGAGAAAATCACGGAAAAAAAGGAATTATTCAAATATAATTAATAAGTGAATGTAGCCTATAGTTGTATCTAGTTTTATATATACACCCACACACACACACGATCACACTTCTGTGTGTGTTAACACACATATTAGATATACAAACATACTTACATATATATTGTACTATAGCAGTTTTCTTTGTATATACCATTTATTATATGATTTTCCGCCCCCCTCCTCTTCTGATTTGTTTTATCATTTTTGATAATTTCTTTATATATATGTATATGTATTTTTTCAAAACCGTACATTAACTTATATACATATTATGTTTTGTTATCGCAGAAACAGAAAAAAAACTTGTTGCAAAATGTTAGAAAACCAAGCGCGTAACGTTGCTATATACATACATATATTATATTATATTATATTAAATATTATTACTATTTTTTGTTAGTTTTAGGTAGTTATTTTTTAAAATTGTATTTTTTTTAATAAATGTGAATTTATAAAAGCTATAATGTCGACACAATAAAAGAAAAATAATAAGAATACTTGTAAAGCGAAAAAAAAAACCAAGTGTATTTCTTATTTACATACTCCATCGAGGTTTTTTAAATTCCTCTTTACAAGCATTTCTTTAATGTAAAGCTCAGTTCCAAAAGGTTTTTACAATCTATAAATAACTAAACCGTAACAACTTAACAATATACGAGACAAAAGTATGTTACTATGTATATGTACAAAACGGATAGACTGTTCCCAATCCACTCTTATAGCTTGGCCTGTGGTCCTGTACCGGATATCTTATAGACAAACGCATGGGCCACATCATAGTGGGGATTACAGGTGTATCGCACACGCTTAAGCCAGGCGCGTATTTTCGGATACTTAATACGTACATCGTAATCGGCCATGCCTAATCGAAAGGCCAAAAGTCGTCCGTTTAGATAAGAGATATATTATTTAAATTCTATACTTGACTTACGTGTCTGTTCGATTTCGCAGGCTGCAAATATGTCGGCAACTGTGATCGTGGGTCCTGTAAGGAATTCACTCTTTGCCAGCCAGATCTCTTCGATAATATCCAGATTACGTTCCATGTGTATGCGTAACGTTTCGATCTTGCCCTCGGTGGGCGAGCGACCGGTAAGCAGGGGATCCAGCCAGATGGTGCGGAAATACAGCGCACAGGTGACACGCAGCGTCATATGTTGCCATTCGAGGAACTCATCGACACGCGCCTGTTCCACAAAATATTTGGGATACAAACTCTCCGGGATCTTGCCCTTCGCGCTCAGGTAACGCAATATGGCCACACTTTCGGCCAGCTTGTAGCCATTGTCATTGATGCAAGGTACACGCTGGAATCGATTGATGTTCTGCTTGAACTCATCTGTCAGATGTTCACCTATAGCGTGCAGCGTGCAAAGTCGTCGGCAATTAGATAATAATGTTATCGATAAGATTAACCCCTTTGTCACCCAACACCAACTTACCATTGCGCAGTGCCACCACACAGTCCTCGAACTGCATGCCACTCAGCCGAAAGATGATGAACAACGCCCGCGAGGGCTGCGACATCAGATCATAGTAGAAGCGTAGCGATGACATTGTCTCGATGCCCAGACTTGTGACCCGTCTCTGAGGAACTGCAATTGCAAGCAAATATAATCGATTAGCTAAAACACCCAAAGCGTGTAAACAAATCCCACATACAGTCCAAAGATCGTTGCGCCCGCACACTTTACGCACCTTAAAATCAACACAAACAGATCGATAAAACCGATCGACCCAACCGAATCGCTAAACGTGACCTACTTGCTGCGAGCACAGCGCTTTGGCGACTGTAGTTCGCACTCTACGCATGGCAAGATTGAAAAAAGAGTAGAGAAGCTTTCCCGCTCTACCGGGAGCGAGTGACCGCAAAGAGAATTAAATATACAGAGATTGCGGTACCCCTCACCTCCCGCAAACGTGGATATTATGAGGCCTGAGCGGAGCTTTTGCGGGCACCAGCTGTTTCTCCGCTACTTCGCATTGGGATATTTCTTTGCTTTTCTTCTCAGACTCTTTTCTAAACAAGCAAACAAACAAAATTTTCCATTTTCCGTCTCTCAAAAGTATCCCGCGAAAGCTATTTTGATTGCTAAACGAGAGGTCCCCAACGTGTACCACTAACTTCTCGTTCGTTCGGAGAGACGAACGGCCTAATGCAATCTCTGTATATTTAATTCTCTTTGGTGACCGCATGAAAGAGCGTCAGCTGACGATAAGCGTTCATTGAGCTTTCGACTCTGGAACCGCAAATCAATTCTTCAAAAGCTCTACGAGTTAATTCAATTATTTACTTCCCGCGCTTGGGAAAGCTTCTGCTGATTTGTCGAGCTTTTCGTAAAGTATTTTCATCAGTGGGTAAGGCATTCTGATTTACAGAATAATAATTTTTTAAATTAATATTTATTTGTACACTGAGCGAAAAGTTTGATAAATAAATGTAAAAATTGCTTTAGTTTTTATATTAAAACATGCAATAGATTTATTGTATTAGTTTTTTTTAAGATTCTTTCTGATTGCAATTATTTTTTCAATACCTTAAGCACTTTAAAATTGTAGATAGCTTCTTTAAATCTTAAAACATATCTTGTACCTACATACATACTATATGGACTGCAAAGAATTTCTTGCACTTGTTCCCTACTTTTTCTTTGTCCAATCATATTTTTTTTTGCCTTCTCATATTTAGTCTTTATAGAAGCCATAGTAAACTACGCAATTGTTTACTACAAAAAAACTATTGTTAGGTTGGCTGAACGAATACAGAAGAATCACGCCATATTCATGGAATCGCACAAAGAACTTTCGCAAAAATTGAACAAATTATTTAAATTATTATTAAGCTAAGCTCACAGCGTAATCGCGTACCAGATTGAGCGGGACGTGCTGGGTCCTCATCAATGCTCAGACCCAATAGATCGGCCAAGTGCGACGACATCTTGTGTACGGGCTGAGAATCACGAACTCAATCACGTCGCATGCAGCTGCAGCCTTTTATACTTTCTTTTATGCTGGTCGCTGGATGCCACGATCCATTGATCTGGCACGATACAAACACGAAATGCGAATGTGAGGCAAATAAACAAAAACGAGTATAATCGTATCGGCTATATATGTAGGTAAGTACAATATAGCTACTAGGCAAGATAACATAATGCGCACATTTATGGATTGGGCGTTGGCAACTGTCCCGGAATACCCGTGCACTACGCAATGTATTATAGTAGCTGAATAAACACCTGAATATATATTCTTATATATATACATATATACATATAACAAATAGTATATATGCAGTTTCTGCTAATCGTACGACTTGCAGATATCGACGTGTGCCCGTATATAAATACACATGTTGGGGCTTCCTCTTGTTTATTGCCTTTGGATCAGCCATGGATCAGCTGATGAACAAATAAATAGTCTTCATACCATGTCTGTTCATTGGTATATAGCCGGCAATGCATGCAATCATTAAGTGGATTAGTTTTTATGCGCATGAATAAAAAACCATTGTTGGAAATAAACCAAAGTTGTTAATCTACGAGTCGGAAATGTTCAGTTATCAGGGAAAGAGAATACGGCGTCATAAAAGATATGAAAAATGTATAAAAATAAACTCCTTTTCCGCTTGCCCTAAAAAGTAATTGTTTTCCAGTAATTCAATTAATTAGATTTTTGTTTCAGAACAGTTAAGATAATTATGAAATATCGGTAAAATAAACCTTTTCCCATTTGTTTGTAGCTAGGGGCTTTTTCCACCTTCAGTTTATCAAACAATATTCACGCACTTGGTTGATTGAACTTTTGTTAACTTATCTACAAGTCAATCAACAAATAACTGAAGTGATAATTGTGGAATCTCTAGCGATAAGCTCAACTTCAAGGAGATGTTTTCAGATGCACGATATCAATACTGCAATAGAAATCTAGTTAATTTTAAGCCCCCACCCGATTTATTTCCCAATCAAGCCCAAAGCAAAACGAAAAGATTTTCACATTTTCATAATTATAATATAAGCAAAGACAGTTAAGATATACACAATAATTATTATACAAACTTAGGTACATGTATGTGCAAGTAGAAGAAGATAAACAAATAGGTTCATCTCATTTTGGTCAACTCAGGGTACAATTTGTTCATATAGTACATTTATATTTGTATACGAACGATTATTTATGCATCTTAAAATCTCAACGAAATTGTTGATTTATTTCAGTTAAAACTTGCATCGAGCTCGAATTTTGATAATGATTTATCATTTCAAAATTGGTTAATATCGAAAAGCTCCCACGATAACGATATCCTTTCTTGATTTCAATGTATAACAGTATACATAAGGTACTTACATACATATTACATATTACGATACTTGACTTATAATTAACTGATTGTTGCAGTCAATTTATCAATTCATCAATTCGTTCAATTTCATTTTGATTTGTGCCTTGCGCTGATAGGAAAGTTACGATTGGTACAGGTCCTAGTTGATTTCTACAACAGATTTAATTTCGATAACATTTGGTAGATTGTACGATTAAGTTATACATAATATATGTATGTACATATGTATAAATTTATAATTTCATGATATCTGCACTCTAATTTACATACATACATTTTAATTGATTTATTATATGATTCCATTTTCATTTCGGAACATACAGAAAAAAAACACCTTTATCTAGATTTTAAAGTTACGATCTGAAGTTTGAAGAACTGATTTATCAGATTTACATGGTAGTCTTTCAAATTATTGACCCCTGTCCGTAATATTCGGGGATATGGGAGTAAAATGTGTATATGTTTAAATATTAATATACATATATAACAACAGTCACAGTTACAGTTACAGTAAACAGTTAGAGTCAAGATCGGGTTGGGTTACATCTTAGGTTTGATATAAATAATTATGGTATTTGTGCCTCTTGGGAGAATCTGTGGCTTTTGGAGCTTTGGCAAACTTAGGTAAAACATCTACGGCTACAATTTATATATTGATATACCATATACTTTTTACGTTTCTATTTATGTGAGGAATCGTCTCGGGAATTAATCTACTTGTTCTCAATAATCATCTGTAATTGCAGCACAAGACTTCGCGCAAGCTGGAGCACCGCTTGAGCATTGTGTCGCTCGGCCATTTCTGAAACGAATCCAAGAATCAGAGATCGAACAAGATTATATTAGCTTATCTGCTCACCATTAAAGAACTTGATGACATCGGTGAAGTCCATGCTGTTCGATAGTATAATATCCCGATAGGTTTCAAGCAATGCCAGCGCCAGGAAGAGCACGAAATGCCCTGAGGCAATGTGCTTGGCTGCCCAAATGACTTCCCACGTGGCAAAGACATCGTCGTAGATTAGTTCGCGCTTAAAGTCGAGCAGGAACCAACGGTAGCAGAAGTAGAAGTGGGTGTAGTCCCCGTTCGAGTCCATCAAGTCGTACATCTCCGAGTCGAGTATTTGAATGAGAGAGCTGAAAGGGAAAGAGACAGAGAGAGGTTAGTTAGAGTTTCGAAAGTCGACTGGGCCTCTACGCTAAACCCACCGCATGTTGGCGAAGTGCATGTCCATGGCACCGCCACTGGGGAAGTTGTCGATCATGCGCTCCATGAGCTTGCAGAAACAGCTGTAGCTGAGCGACTCGTCGTCGAAGATAACCAGCAGTGGGGCAACCAGATCGCACATGCCCTGCATGTAACCAATGTCCAGATGCTCCCACACATATGTGGATATCACGTTGCGCAGCTTGTCCAGGTTCTCGTTGGCAAAATACCAATAATTCCTATCGCAGCGCTGTACATCCTTCTCGATGCGGTGTAGATTCAAGCCGAACTGTTCCAACAGTTCGCTCTGAAAATGTAAACGCAGTTTAGAGCAAATGAGCAGAAGGAATATGTATGTTTATCAACTCACACTATAGACGCCTCCATTGGAGCTAGCCGGTGACGCGCAGGCCGATTTCGGCTCCTGAAGTGCATCAAGGTTTGGCGCATTGTTTTCCGGCTGCTCTGTCAGTGTTGCCATTTGTTGTCCACTTGCCTCCTGCTTTGGACTACGCTCCCAATTGGCTATATCCAGCGAGGCGTTCGTTATGATGACTGCAGCTTGTTGCTGCGGCTTGGCAGCATCCTCGTCGTGCGGTAGCTGAGCCTGCAGATCGTCGGCACTAAGAAACTCCGGACTAAGCACAGATTGCTGCGGGGCGCCTCCAACAGTCTCGTAGGAGGAGGCCGTCGAAGTAGAACTACTGGGTTCCGGTTCCTTTTCAATTAACTTGACTACAATTGGCTCATCGAGTGGTATTGATTTCGGCTGTGTCTGCTCTTGCTCGCGTGCCTGTTCTTGCTCCTCCTCTTCTTCGTCCAACTCATCCAGTCCCTCATCGACATGACCAGAATCGGTGCTGGTTTTCATTGCACGCGGTATGGGCTTCACGCTCAGGTGTGTGACGCTGACTGCGGTTGCTTCCTGGTTGTGTTGCTGCTGCTGACGCTGCTCATCGTCGAACTCCAGATCTCCCGGATCAGATATGTCTGAAATGTCCTCGAATACTTCGTTCTCTAGCTCGCCTCCAGCATCAAGATCCGCAGCGCGTACTGTGCGCTCATTGCCGCTGTTGCTGCCCGAACTGAGCTTGGCCACGGCTCGTGCTGTCTTCTCTTTCTCCCGTTGCTGCACAATGGCATCCACTGCTAACCACTCACTCATCGTGGTCTCATAATAATGCTTGCAGGTCTCATCCTGCTTCTGACGCTCCTCCTGTGTGGTGCCAAAGGCATAGTGTCCTAGCAAATATGGCCAGACCTCCTTCCGCAACTCCGGCTGCACTCCACCAAAGTAAATCAGGCGATAGAATTCTGTCGGATTCTGTAGCATGCCATCGGCATTAAGCAACTCCCAGCGTTCCTTGGTCAAACCTTCCTCATCGGCTTTCACTTTGGAAAATGAGAATAAGGAAACAATAGAGTAATGTTAAATATTTCGATTAATTCATTAGCATTCTCACTTTCTGGCGTTATGCGACCATGGACAAGCCCTGAGAGATGTGTGCGCACCGTGGAGAGATGGCGACAATAGGCCAGCCAACCATAGAAGGCGCGTGAGATGATTTGCCGTCGCATCGTCGAGCACACCATCTCGATGCTGGTATTCTGGTTATGCTGCTGCAACAAGGGCGACTCCAGGGGATATTGATCGATGGATAGGCTCTTGTTGGAGCAGTCACTACTGCCTGTGGTCGAGCAACTGCTGAGCTGAGCGCGTCTTGGTGTACTGCGTACGAAGTCTAGAATCGAATGAGCTGCAGCTGCAGAAGAGAGCCGAGAGAGAGTGAGATAAGAGGAAAACCAAGTACAGTTGAGGAGCTTACCAAATTCTTCGTGTCGACTCTTGCTGACAATACGAAAGACATAATCGATGGGTGTTTCGTCCACAGATTCCATAACCGAAGGCAGAATGCGACGACGCATGCTTTTCGGCCATAGAAACATTTTGCCAATACCACGCTGCGACCAGAGCGGCGGATCAAGTTGTCCGTGCGGCAAGAGACCGGTCTCCAGGCAGCTGAGAAACTGCTGCATGTGTCCACCCTCCGGAAAGTGTATTGGAGGACGCTGAACGCCATCCTGACCGACCAGAATGACTGTGCCGCCGCTATCTTCGCCTCGACTCTGATGACAGTGGACATACACAATGTCATCTACATTGATATTGAGCGCATATGCCCAGTAGGCTTCCTTATCGATATCCTCCTCCTCCTCGGCCTCGTTGTAGCCGTTCATTAGCTGATTGGGTGTCCATTTGATGGTCAAAGTTTGTATGTGCTGATGCAGACTCAAATAACCTGGCATTAACTCGGACACATCTTTGGGCAGCACCTGTACATTATTCTTGCCATATAACAGTGTAGCCTTGGCATTCTGATGCAATGACTCCACATAGTCCTTGGCAACGGTGGCCGATGCCATTGACTTAAATGAGCAGCTACTGGCATCGTCCGAACTGGTATTCAGGCTGCGCTTAAAGTTTATGATAGCCGGTCGCGAGCAGGTCGACGACGATCGGCGGCAGCTTATTCGATGGCGTTGTACCTGATGGGAATAAACACATTATAAGCTATATATTAACATATTTTATGTGTTTAAAGAAACTTAAATTGTGACAGCAACAGGCGCGTTATCGATAACTGAAGTACACTATCGATATTACTCATGCGACAATGCACGAAAATACTAAATCGACCTGTGCTGCATACTATTCAGAATTTCGCATTTCGATAACTTATCGATTGCGAAATTGGTTTGTACATTGGATAGTTAAAAAAAAATAATTTTAAAATCGCGCTTACCAACTCATCAGCATGCGGATCGGTCCAGTAATGGTCTGCTGTCTTGGCTCGCGTAAAATCCAACGCACAGGGACCCACAAGCAAGGAGCTAAGTATGGAGCCATAATCAGGATCGGCCACCAGCGAGTCACGATCGTAAAAACTTTGTGCATTACTGACCAAATACTCAATAATCTTTGTTAAACGTTTTTCGTAGAGTGCCAGGCGTATCCAAAGATATCTGAAGAGTGTGAGAGGGCAAAATGGTTTAGGTAGTGGAATAATCCTTGCGACTGCTTGGCTTGCCGACTTACTTCATGGTTGCCAGTGACATGCTGGAGTTGCTAGCGCTGACCGAGACTCCAGCTGTGGTTGAGCCTGTTGCTGTCGCTGCAGAGCTACCTGTTGTAGTCGACATGGAATTGCTACTGCCCTTCTTAAGCATTGGCGGTCGATTGAAGCTATCGCTGCTCGATGAAGAACGCTTGTTGGGATCATTTGCCTCGATCTCCTGTACCATTTTGCTAATGTGCTCCGCCTCGGCGCATGACTTCGCTATTTTATGCAAAAGCGCCGTGGTTGACGATGTCTTAAAGAGACCAAGCGCACGACGTCGCAGTCCCTGGCTGAGGCAGGCCTCGACGGCGCCGCAGAGCGAGGTCACCGAGCTACTTTCCTCGTGCACATACTTTTTGGTGACCGCTTCCTCCATTAGTTGCTTCACCTCCTTCTTAACGCTCGCAATGAGCCGCTCCTTGTAGTCGACGACGTCTGCAAATGCCAAGAGGGGAGGCCAAAGAGTCAACATTAAGGCACGGCTCCCAACTGTGAACGCCACGCGAATCTCATAAAAGCAAACCCCGCGGGGCCTTAAAACGAAATCACAGCACAACGATGCCAGTTTCTCGTTTACTCACACCTACCCCACCCTATCCCTCCTGTTCCCGGTGCCCATTTTCCCATCAAACTGTCCCGTTACTGCCACTGCTACTGCTTCTACTGCTGGCTCCATGCTCGTCCAGTGTCGCCCATTGTCGCCGTTACGCTCTGAAACTCAATATGTTCAACATGTGTTGACAGCCTGCCCCTCCATCACCTCCACCGGCGGGCATACACTACACTACATGAAATTAAAACATACGCCCCACGTTGCCTCCGCGGCCGCCACAGCCGCCGTATCCGCCATCGCTCGCTGACCGAGCAGGTCACACCTAACGCCTCCCACTCGACGAGCGGCATGCTAATGGCATTTGCACTCAAAATTCATGATGGCTTCCGGCTACGTATAATTTCATTTTCATTAATTGTTTTCCATCAAATGAAAATGCCAGGCGGGCACACACACACACACGCACACGGCGAATGAATAGTGGCAGCGCGTTGAGAGTGTATGTATGCGTGTGTGTGTGTGTGTGTGTGTGTGTGTGTGTGTGTGTGAGTAGGAGCTGATACGAAGCGCGCTAACGTTTTAAGAACGAAATTATTTTCAACAAGTAACGAGAGCTACATACAGTCTATAGTGCACGACAGTGAGATACCCAATAGTTTAGGCTGTTTAGATTGTAATGAAACTAGTACAATAAGTATATGTGTTATTAAATATAAGTATCATGTAATGATAAATGTTTTAGACCAATAAGATATTCTTTGTCCAATTGGTTAGGCTGTTTAGACCAACAAATAAATTAGATTATAAATTATTATTATTTATCATAATTAAGACTGTCTTAAGAGATTTGTATCTATTTTAATTCTTAATTTTAGTAGCCATTGTGCTTGTCACATAATATATGAAAGAAACTTACGCTGCAGTAGAGGAGCCTACATGTCTCTAGCTATCATAATTGCTCTCTAAATTGATTTCCAAAAAGTATACTCCTCTTGTATTGTGACATTGTGGAAGGGTATAAAAATTTAGAACAAATTCATAGGGCTTTGTTCGCGTAGGTGCCAAGGAATTTCAATACTGTAAGAACTTTTCAACAATTTCAGTCAGATGACTAAGGAAGCGGCAGGAAAGCAAAGGAAGCTCATTTCTGTATAGATGATAGAGCCCAGAGAATACAGCTGCTTTTCTTATATAGCATTATAATGAAGCTGCTTTAGAATATCTCGCAGCTTTTGTTGTCATAAAAAACAATTAACTTCTTAGCAGACCAACATCATTGAGTACGAATCCTATTATAATTTATTTCTACGGCAGAATCCTTGAGCTTAATTGTACCATTTAGGGAACACTTAATTAATTCTATAGCATCAGCGAGAACACTTAATTAATTCTATAGCATCAGAAAGATATTTTTGCGCTATCACAGGAGATGAAAACAGTCCGCAAATAATACATTGTGTATCTGTTGTATACATGGATAGAACTTGCCTGGTTGGACAGTTTGTCAGTGAAAGGGCCTGAGCAGGGGGCAGAGTCGACCCTACCGACCTAATCTTGCCTAGTTACTCTGCTGACCGTGTTGATTTTCTAATGAAAAGATTCTAACGAATCAGAAATGCTAAACGAAATGTCACGCGAAGAATGAGCAACAGATTAATGTGGGGTAAGGCAGAGCGAGTGGAAAGAGAAACAAGGAGAGAGAGAGAGAGAGGGAAGCTGTGGGTTTTGCAGGTCTTTAAAAGCAAATGCTAAACGGTCAACATTTTGCATAATTTTATGCAGTCGCCACTGTTAAAGCTCCGCCTTCGTCTCCACCTCCGTCTCGGTCACGGTCTGTGTCGGCCATGTGTTTGGGGCAGCTGTTGCTCCGCCGCCATTGGGACAGCGCCAGCGGGGGACCGAGGCCATTATGCGTCGGTCTGGCGACAATACGCTGTCTGCAGAGGCAGCAGAGAGAGAGAGAGAGAGGGGGGAATGGTGCGAGACAGCGACGGTCGTCGGTGCCACATGCTGAAATGAAATGCGTACACGAATGCAACATGCTGCCTGGCTGGCGTCAGTTTGCCATAAAAAAGAAACAAGCAAGCAACAATTCAACTGAAGCATGCATGACTGGCAAATACCCATCAACGATCGACTATAGTATGGAAAACCTTTTCGAAAATCATCAGATTTCCTTGAGAAGGGACTTTTTATCCATTATTTATATTTATCAATATCATTTATTAAAATAAAACGGATACGATATTTTCAAAATGTTTAACATCCCTAGTCTTACATCTAAAGCCACGTGATGCATTTAATCAATAATCTATTATCGATAGTTGAATACGAGTAGTGTTGAAAAACCACACTTTATTAATCTGGCTTGATTTTATTACAAACAGTACCAAGTGATTGGCGGGGTAACGACATAAGTCCGCACGACATAACTCCGCCGAGCTAAGAGCGACATAAGTCCGCGCGGACTTATGTCGTTTTGAAACGACATTGCTCCGCGCGGACTTATGTCGTTATAAAACGACATAGCTCCGCGCGGAGCTATGCCGCTGTTAAAATTAGCCGAGAGTGAACGTTCAGTTTAAAAATTATTCCGATAAATGGCATTGCATATATCGATACTTCCGCGTGATTTATGGCGGCAAAACGATTAAAATACCAAAAATGTAATCATACAATTAAAAATAATTAATGTTTATTTGTGAAGGAAATAATTTACATTCGATGTACTTGGGCCCATTTGTATTTTTCAAGTTTTGGTAGATGTATACATTGGTTGAAAACAAAAATGTGTTTTGTATACAAATGTTGCGAAATTGCCTTGTGTTTGGCCGGTTTGGCCAACAAAATTCTACACAAAAATTTGTGAAAACAGTAAACAGTTGTGACAAGCGAAACACCTATAGTGTTTCTGTTCTTCTGGGCTACAGTTGTGACCATAGCAACCTTCCAAAGAGAATTCACAATTATGCACGGTGGTTTTGGATTAGTTTAGTTTAATTTCATTTAAAAATATATATACATTTTCAATTGTATATAAATACATACGAAATAACCTTTGTCACTTCTTCGATTTATTGTGTTAGCCTCCTATGGGCCTGCCGCCACTTTGCGAAACCTTGTTAATAATATCGTCTTACAAATATGTTACGATTAATAACAACTATATGTTAAAATCATCAATAGTTACACATTTAAATAAATAATATGTTAATTCTAATTCAATCAAAACCGATAGTTGCCAGAGATTTATGGCAGTAAATCGATAAAAATACCAAATACATATCGGCTATCGGCGGAGTTATGTCGCTATGAAAACGACATCAGTCCGCGCGGAGTTATGTCGCTTTTAGCTTGGCGGACTTATATCGTTTCCAGAACGACATAGCTCCGCGCGGACCTCTGACGCTATGAAAACGACATAGCTCCGCTGAGCTGAAAACGACATAGCTCCGCCAAAAATTTGTACTGGGCGGAAATATGTCGGCGGAGATATGACGCTATGCCGTGATTGGCATCTACTTATAAATAACTGGGTCTCAGCATAACTGCTAAACAGGTCGATATATTTTCTTTTAATATAATGATGCCGACACTACTATAAAACTTTTCGCAGAGGTGTGTCCTCGTCATGGATATTTGAGTAAGAGAACAGCATGAGCAGTCGGGCAGGGAAAGCCAGAGAGAAGGTAAGAAGGAGCTCTGCTGATGATGTGAAACCCGAGAAAGAGAAGCAATTGGTGAAGCAGGTAGCGGGGCAGGGAACAGGATGCTAACGGTAGTTGGTCGTGTTTAATTGCGGGTCCTTTGTTGTACAATTCATATTCATGCAACAGTTTTGCTGGTTGTGTAATTAGTATTTAAATGCGAAGGCGAAACGTAATGCAGCAACTCGAAGTGCTGTGGGATGGCAAAGGAAAAACTTTTAATAACTGAATGAGAACCGTAACTGTAAGAGACAGATGAGTGAAAGACCGTGGGGTGGGGGGAGGGGTCTGTACTCCCTGCCTGGGTGCAATCCTCCAGTGCAAAGATCAACTTTTCTTGTATTTACTTTGTTTTATTTTCCCATGTTTATTTACTCTCACAATACCCAGTATATTAAGCCCAAGGGGGTAGAATGAAAGTGAAGTAAAAATAATTATTTATACAAGAACTGCAACTCTGGTTAGTTGTTATTAACGTTCTGATATTATATCTTGTATTATATCTAGAGACCTAGATTTCAGCGACTCTACGAAGTAAGGTCATTTAGTTAAAAAATATATGTATATTGCTATCATATTATAATAAGCTTAAATAGGTTACCGCATATCACAGTTTCTATAGTAAGCACAACACTCAGACATCGCTTGCATGCTACCCTTCACTATATCTTACTATAAAGAAAGTTTCATCAAAATCCGTGTTCCTACTACTGAGTACTGGGCAACTAACCATCCAATCTGCTCGACTGTTGCTTATCGCACTTGTTATTTGCTGTCGGTTTACTGTGCGGTTTCCCATTTTTATACCCTTTGATTGAAAATGGTCAAAAAAGGGTATACTAACTTTGTGCAAATGTATGTAACAGGCATAAAGAGGCATGGCACACCCCATAAAGTTCTGTTCTATTCTTGCTGGGGATCACTAGCCGAGTCGATTGAGCCATGTCCATCTGTTTGTCCGTCTGTTTGTTTGAGACAACAGATCTCAGCTATTAAAATAGCTAGACAAACAGAATTTGTAGGTTTCTATATATCATAGGCAGGTCAAGTTTATATTATATGTTTGATGCCACGCTCAACGCCTCTGCAAATTGGTGATATGTGATTATCAAGCAACGTATTAAAGCCATAACGTTCTGCTTCGGTAGACATAAAGCTGAATGCAATAAAAACATATCCTCCAAATTACAATCCGATCGTACAAATAACACAGAAGTTATTCAAGTCAACGTTTTCAGTGCAAATGTTCGTTTTCAGTACAGTTGACGTCGACGTCGACGTAGCGTCGCTTTACTATTTACGCGCGTGTGTGTGTAAGTGCGAGCGAGTAAGAATTCTCTGTTTGTAATTGTGAATATGGTTATACGGATTTGTAATGGATTTTAAAAATTGGGAGAAGGGTATCTTACTGTCGGGCGCGCTTGACTGTAGACTTACCGACTTGTTTTTATTACATATTTTTATTTATTTTTTGTTTGTTTGTTTGTTTATTTACCTTCTGTTTGCGCATCAAAGGAATGCAAATAACACATAGATAATTGTCCGTTAGCTGAATGTCATGTGCACCACACAGAGAAACATTGCCACGGGAGCAAACAGAACTTTAGAAATCCCCAACCAGGCAAACAAACAAGCAATGCGCTCGACCGCCATTAAAGTTAAGCAAATCGCAATCGCAATCGCAAATGGTAGTGGAAGTGGGGGGAAAATAAAAACATGGCTGGATGGATGCCATAGCTACGCGTAGAAGAGGCCGTGAATCGAGTTCATCTCTGGGTCACATGGCTGCTGCTGCTGCTGCTACGGCATTACCCATTTGTGCTCCGAAAAGCAAGTGGAGAAGAGCACACGCACTTCTTCTACACGGGACAGGGCACTCAATACCAATTTAAGTTGCAGCAATCATCGTAAATTCATTAGGCCAACGCACAACTGCCAAATGGCAAATTGATCGCTTCCCGTTCCCCTGCCCAGTTTCCAGTGTCCTTGTCACTTGGTCCCTTTGGTTGCTTCTATCCGGCTGGCGCTCCGACGTGATTTTCAGCTCCCGCCGTGTCCGCAAGGACTTTTAATTAGGCGACGTGCCAAGCCGAGCGGAGCAAGAGCCCCAAACGATTTTAAAATAAACCCGCATATTTCTATTTTAATGCGCGTTATTTTTCTCCCTCGAAACGAATTTTGTGTGCACGCTTTCGCCTTTGCTTTTGTTTCTTTTTTCCTTTTTATTTTCTTTATTTTGAGCTGTTGTCGCAAAATGATTTGACCCTTGAATGTCATGACCCAGCTCGGTCTCGATGGGGGCCACAAGCCGTGCTAAAATCACTGAGCGAAATTTTTGGCTGATTGCTGTGAAAAGGAATGCTCGATAAGGCAGATTTGGGAGTAAATTCTTTAAATTCGAGAGCAGTTCTAAGAGGTCTAAGATTTGCTGTGTTTTTTGTGCATCAAAGAGTAAGGTATCTAAGCTGATATAAGCAACAATTATTGTACTTAATATATTTGAATTTATAAATCAAATCAGTCTCAACTTGATGCAGATCTGGCAACATTGAATTTTCCCAGCGCAGTCAGTATTTTTTGCATGCATAAGATCGAGATGTCTAATCGATAACTTTTTATTTATCGTTCAAGCTGTCACTCTCAACTGCCAACTGTCTCTGTCTTAGATTTGAAAAAATAAACAATTTCATTTAAATAATTATTTAATATAATTTTAGCTCGACCTCTTCTTGCAGTGTCGCGTTCTCTCTAGCTGTGTTGGCATCTCTATTGATGTTTATCAATATAAAATACAAACACATGTATACTATATACTATTGTTAGCATACTGTAATATACTTATGGCAGTCAGTGTTTATTTGCGTTTATTACGTGGACGTTTTATCAAACTGACAAATATTTTTATAGAATTAAGATAAACACTTAATTAGGCACAAACTGGCGCTGGTCCCAGGCACAGGCACGGGGATAGGGACAGAGACAGGCCCCATTCCCATGTCACTGCCATTGCCATTGCCATTCCCATTCCCTTTTTCACCCAGGGATAAGACATCTGTTGCTCTCTCTTGTTGTTGCCAACGTTATTGCTCGCATTGTGCGTGTGACTGTGTGTGTGTGTGTGTTGCCAAATGAGTTTCAGCTGCTCAACGTTATCAGTAACAACAACAATAACAAGAACTCCAAGGGAAACAGAAAACCCGCATGTGAAGCTCACGCGGTCTCGTTGTCTGTGCGAAGTTCGTTTTGCACATTAATTAGAGTCGGATTTACTGTATTTAAGCATACATATGTATGCGTATGTATGACTGTGTATGCCTGTGTGTGTGTGTGTGAACATGAGCTCGTCTAATCGCGTATGTTCTACACACAAACTGCATTAGTAATGCGCAAAACGAGCACGGTCACACAGTTGAAAGCACAGGGCACCTACTAAATGTACGTGCGAGAGCGAGAGGGAGTAAAGTGAGCAACGAAATTAAAGAGAAAAATGTTGCCTACTTTTTGGGGCATGGGGCGGTCTGGAATTTTTGGAATTTCGCTTTCGAATACGAAATAATAGTTGAGTTTGAGTTTGAGTGCTGTGAGAACGCGCTGTGACAGCTGTTGTAATAGCAGCAAAAGGTCAGCAAATTCCCCAGGAGTGTGCACCACACCTCCCCCTCCCCCCAAGGGGGTCAGTCTGGTCCGTTGCCGGCCAAGGGTTTGAGTAAGTAAGTAAACTGAATTGATTAAAACACAGCCCACGCACGCATTTTCCAAGTGCACTTTGACATTGATTTTCATTTTCATTTTCTCGTTCTGCCTCTGCATCTGCCTCTTCCTCTTCCTCTGTTTCTATTTCAGTTTCATGCATACATACATTTCGCATTTCTCTCTCTCTCTCTCTCTCTCTCTCTCTCTTTCTCGGCTTAATTAGAAACTCAATCTGCCTCAGTGCGTCCAAGTGCGTGTGTGGGCGACTACGAATGCTACTGCGACTGCGACTGCGATTGCGAATGTCAATGCCAGTGCCAGTGCCACACGCAGTGGGCAGTTGGCAGTTGGTGGATGCAAATGCAAGAGTCCCCGCACCTAATAGTGCCGGGCTAATTGAAGTTCAGAGGTCAAATCGCACGCTCGCCTGCATTTGAGTAGTGCTAAATTATTTGCAATTAAGGCGAACGAACGTGCCATAGCATATTGCCAAGCATAATTTATACATTTCCAATTTCACGCTGCAGTTGCTATAAATATGTTTAAATAAATAAATCACCCACACACACACACACACACACAGAGAGAGATTGCAGATTCCAGGTAAATCGTTATAACTCAACACGCTGCTCTGGTGTCGCATGACAAGGCTAAAAACGCTTCCTGCTTTAGTCCTGCTGCTGCCTGCAGCTACGCCCTGCCATAGTATCGATAACAATTGTGAACGATTTAATATTGTGAAATAACTTTGCCTTTTCATATATACACATGTACATAGATATATGCGGCAACCTGAGAAGCGAGACACAGGGTTTGCCTTTGGCTTCTGCATTTCACCACGTTTGTGTTTTGTAATACCCTGCACTCCGGCCGGAATGTTGTGCAAAATGTACAAAGCAAGAATTCACTTTGAGCTGCTTAGCGTGCGCATATTCCGGCGGGTCGGGTCCACGGATGGAGCAGGCGGAGCCGACTGTTAACAGGAGCATGGAGGCTCTGTATCGATAGTGTGTTTTTGAACGGAATATGCTTAGGACACATCAATGTTATATAGATTTAATAGCAAATGTAATATACATATATGTAGATACGCTATCAATAAGCAACGATTAACATTATTTTATAGTGGAATACATATATATAGTATAAACGTTTACATTATATCTGAGCTCACCAGATTGTTCCTAGAAGAACTATAGCTTATGCTTACATATTTATTTAA
Source organism: Zaprionus tsacasi (assembly GCA_018904105.1). NCBI lineage: Eukaryota > Metazoa > Arthropoda > Insecta > Diptera > Drosophilidae > Zaprionus > Zaprionus tsacasi. The sequence goes on from JAEIFR010000003.1 coordinate 207,809, forward strand.
AATTTATGATATCTAAACCGTTAAGATTGATTGAGAGACAATACAAGTTTCCATAGTAAAATCTTCAGCTTGGGCGATTATTTTAATGATATTTGCATCATATCATATAATAAGTGTGAAATTTAATCAAAAACTGTTTTCTTTCGAAACTATCGATAGTAGCAAAGCAAAGCTCAAGCTAACTGTGAGTTATTTTATTTATTATCTACCTCATTCTTTAGAGATGGGAACAGGGTATCTGTTAGTCTGCCTTCTACGCCCAACTGTACCCTCATCCTCAGCTGACAGATTTACAAATAGAAAAGCCATTGCCTATCGAAACTATCGATAGCAGTTGAGGCTCAAGTAAACTGTGAGATATTTCTTTAATTTTTCATATGTCTTTTTCGCTCCCAAGCCACGTCATGGGACAGGTAGAAGGTGGGACAGGGTATTTGTTCGTTCACCTTCTGCGCCCAACTGTACCCTCATCACTTGCTATATTCATTTTCGCACACTGTTGCCGCGTGCTTGGACAGCTGTCGGATGAGCACAAAATTAATGATGACCAGAAAGTGGATTTTTAATTTTAAATGTCTTGAAGCTTGATGCGGGCTACACACTGGAGACGACGACTGGAGGAGACTGGAGACGGCGCTGCAGATGACAGCACATGTGGATGGGTTGATGGACGCGTGTAAGACTGCGTCTGCGGTACTAGGTGGGTAGGTGGGATAGGGCAAGGTCTAGGTGACGCATCAGTAGATACGAGTCGACACTGTCGTTGACAGTACTCAGAGAAAATTTGGATACATTGTTTTTTTTTTTTTTTTTCTTTATGGACTGTTAGGCACACACACGCAGCTCGAAAACGTGCCACGCAAAAGTCGCTGCTTCTTCATCCACAATAGAAAGTATGCAATCTACACACGCCATACATGTGTCTCCTTATGTGGCACACGCATTAGCATTGTGCCCCGTAACTGTCAGTCACCAGAGTGTGGCACGAACATACACACGCACACACACACATAGAGCAGACGACATCGTTGAGTGCGAATCTCATAATTATAAGGCAGACTTTGGCAGCCTTTTTGGGGAAAGAGGGGGAGCAATTCCCCAGTGCAAGGCTGAGCGTGGCCTTTAACCTACACAAACTATGTATGAGCAAGATAATGGATGCTGCTTGCCACTGCTGCTGGTGCTGGCTGCCGATATCAGAAGGTCAGGGTTTACGGTTTAAGCTAAGACTCCCCAAAACTGGCTCTATTCACCGTCTCAGACTGCTCGAAGTAGCTAGATTTCTGATTTTGTCTGTATGAACTAATATTTCTCAGAGACTATAAGAGCTAGCGCCATCAAATTTGTTGATCATACGTCTTATGAATGCATGTAGCTCAAGGTTGTTTTGGAATTTCGTCACGCTCACCTACGCCCTCAGAAACTGTTCTATCGTATCAACTACATTTCTTTTATATTCCCCCTGACCATAAGGAAGAAAGATACTATACAGATAGTGAAAGTCATCCCAGACACAGAAGTGAATTTATTCCTTTTTATGTTCGTATGTACACCTAGATCTTGGCAATATATCTTATAAATGCAAGCAGCTCAAGATGAATTTAGAATTTCGTTATGCTTACTTTAGAGCTTCTAAATCAATAAAAATCGGTTGAAATTGATAGTTTAATACGTATTTCGATGCATCAATTGAAACTGAAACAGTTGGGATAAGTGCGCATCATAAAAGTTCAAGAACTAGCTCTTCTTAGAAATATATAATCGATAGAACCGATGATTTTGGTCTAAAAAGTCTTTGAGTTTTCAAGTGAATTTCGCATGATTGCAGCCCATGCTTATAAAGCTTTCATTCAATAGGGAATCCAATCTAATTGCATAGATGCCTTGACAATAGGCAACCCAATCTAATTGAATAGACGCCTGACTCTTTTTAACTCTCTCTATCTCTCTCTTTCTCGGCTCTGCTTTGGCTCGAAATCAGAAAACAATCCTCTACTTTAGCCCATGGAGGAGGGCCCTTGGTCTGCTCTGACAGAATTTGCAAATGCACTCGCTGTGCATTCATGCAGCGCATTCATCCAGCCCGCTGTCAATGGCCGAGGGGCAGTTATTGGGTGTATGTGTATGTGTATGTGTATGTGTATGTGTATGTGTCTGTCACCCATTGACAGGCACACAAAGAGATGTCAATGGCTTCAAGCACATTTACGTGCTCTACACCCGCGCGTGTGTATGTATGTGTGTGCGTGTGTGGGTGTGTGACGAGCTTGTTTGCAAATACCGAAAGCCTTTGTTTTCTATAATTAAGATGGAGTAGTACCCCCTGCCGGGATCAACTGCAACGGCGAGATGCCGGCACTGTCTACAACTAAAGTGCCGCATGGACCGAGCGGGATATCCCATGCGGGAGCGTGTGCGTGTGAGTGTGTGTGTGTGTGTGCTGGAAACATAAACAAACGCCCACATGCACTGTCTGCGTGTGCCTCGTATTTGCGGCCATTTATGCTACCAATTGGCTTTTTCATTCATAAAAGTTTTACGCGCTCTCCGGGATTTGTATTACGCGTATTTATGAGCTCTAAGGTCGCAGAAGCATCAGTCAAAGGACGAAGATGAAGAGCAGGAGCAGGAGGAGGAGGAAGAGGAGGAGGAGGAGGAGTAGCTGCAGCTGCAGTTAAGGTTCCAGTCCAGCAGCAGTTAAGACGTTTTATTGGCTTCATCGCTCTCTCTCCCTTCCTCCAGAGCGAGTGAATGGCAAAAATGCTGTACACTGGTGGCCAAACAAGAGTGAACGGTTGCCAATGGCAGCAGCAAAGCTGTGTGTGCAGCGTAAGCTGAGCCTAATTGCAAACACACATACAGGCGTGCACGCACACCCACTCACACACACACAGTGTATGCAATTTTAAAGCTTCTCAAATGAAGCTGCGCTTATATGCTGGCCATTGTTGTGGGAAGGGATTGTGGTTGCAATCACACAGAAAAAAAGCGTTGCCTACTTTCCGGCGGCAAACGATAATACGCTGTGAATGCCAAGCCTGCAGCTGCCCCAACAGATTGGCAGATTGCAGCAGGTACTACAAACTATATACAGATAAGATATATATATTTTATATATATATGTATATATAGAGCTGGCTGGCAATCATCTTGCGTGGTCCAATGCCAGCCATATTTATTATTAGCAGCAAATCTCAGCTTAGTTTCCCCGGTCATAGCTCGTTAGCTCTAGTGCTGCAGAAGGTTGCAAAATGAGAGAGAGATTTTGCAACATTTCAACAGACCCTTCAAAAAGCGAGCCAAGCGTAGTAATCCCTAATGAGCGGGCGACTGATAAGAGGGATAGAGGAGGACCCAACAACGAGAACCCAACAGAACCCAACGAGAACCCCAATTTATTTGATTTGTGTTCCATGGCATAACAAAATGCATTCGAGCATGGAGCATGGAGCTTATGCATAAAAAATATGAATGTAATTATATATACATATGTATGTATGTACAACACATACATGAGATTTTGAATATTGTATGGTATATGGTAAATGGTATATGGTTTCGTATATGCTACGCTTAAGTACCTGCAGTTGTTTGCACCATTTTGTCTGGCCCAAAGCTGTGAAGCTTTCAATGTTTTCACACGCGCGCGTAAAATGTACGAATAACTGTGTTTCTTTTTCTCTGTGTGTGTGTGCGAGGGTGTGTGTGTGTGTGAGTGTGTGCGTGTCGTGTATACAGTGTATATATACTTTATAATCTGTCTGATATTGCTGCTGCCGCCGCTGTTGTTGTTGTTGTTTCGGTTTTGAGTTTGGTTTTGCGGCTTGCCGTTTATTTCCGCACCACACCACGCTGCGTATGAGTAATTTTTCGTAACGTTACGCTCTGTTTACAATACGCACGTTGAGCAACAACAACAAAAAGCAAAAAAAAAAATAAAACAGAACTGGCTCTGCTTTCACTTTCACTTAGACTGGCCTGCTGTGGTCTGATGTGATGTGGTCTGGATTGGTCTGCCCTGGCCTGGTCTGGGCTTATTTACAAGTTGCTGCCTGGCTGCGCTTTATAAATAATTTGCCATGTTGCCGCTGGGGAGCAATGATCGCTGCTGCTGTTGTTGTTGCTGCTGTTACTGTTGCTGCTGTTGCTGTTGCCATTGCCAGTGCAAATGGCGTTAACTATTGCCTACTTATTGGGGCCTGCATGAGTTGTTGCCTTCTCTGTGTTTGTTTGTTTGTATGTTGCGCCCCGTGCGTGTGTGCTTGTATGCGTGTGTACGAGTGTGTGTGTGTGCGTGCGCTTACGCGTATATGTTTTGGATTTGTGTTGCTGTTGGGTTTTTTATTTGTTTTTTAGATTACGCCAAGCTGAAGCGCGCTACGTCCGCACGCGAGCAGCTCAAAATGAAAACTGAAAGCAACCAACGAAGTCCACAAACGACGAAGCTGTTGCTGCTGCTGCTGCTATCGCTGCTGCTGCTGCTGCTGCTGCTGTCGTTGCTGCTGCTACTGCTGCCCCAGTGCCCCACTGCCCCCGCTAGCCCTACTTGCCATAACTTCTGTTACATTCAGCGCTTTTCAGAAGCTTTTCGCTAGCGCGCGCTATGCGCGCTGCCCTTTGGCCATTGCTATCTCGCTTCCACGCCTTTTCTCTATATATATGTGTGTGTGTGTGTCTGTGCTCCATGCTGACGTCGTAGCGTAAGCTGTAAGGAAAATCTTGCCACAAGCAACAGGGCAACCACCCGGCTCCGACTCCGGTTACGGCAGCGCTCCAATCGCTGCCTGCCCCAAATTCGGCAGCTGCTGCCGTTGCCTTTGCCTTTGCCGCTGTTGCTTCACAATTGTGAGTTTGCGCTCTGCGTTATCGCCCACCCCCAACCCCACACACACCAAACACACGCACACACAGAACGTCTTAATGCCCTACTCCAGCTGCCTGCCCTCCTCCCGCTCGCGTCTCTGGCGTCACTGGCCCCGAATGCCTTAACCTGCACACTCGGAATTCGTGTGTACCAAAAATATTGAATTAAAGCCCTGACGTCTGGGCCCCTATGCCCCTATATAGTGAAACAGACAGAGGGATAGATAGAGAGAGAGAGAGACACTGAGAGGGAAGGAAATAGGGAATGTGCGAGCTGTGTCCATCTTCAACGCCATCGGGAAAACTATCTACAGTGTCCAGTTGCACACCTGCTGTCAGATGCTCAGCTGGGATTCCTGGAAAAACCAATGTTTTCTAGCATTGCTAGTTTTGAAAACTTTTCAGCTAACGACTGTTAAATACCCTGTAATTTTATAAAAAGAAATCTGCAAATAAACTTGATTTTTTTTACTAAAACTAACTAGTAAGGAGATGTTACTGTATAATTGAAGACCAGATATATTTCCTAAATAACTTCTATGTTTATTAACCGATTGGCACTAAATTGTGTTCAAATGCTTAAACAATGTTTAAAGTACTGCTATACTTAAAAAGTTTGCTCACTATAATCCTTATAAACACTACTACTCATAATCTTCTAATCACTGAAATCTAGTCTATAGATTAATGTTAATCTATATTTCTGCCCCTTTAATCCGTCATATATTGTAGAATATTTTCCTGTTTTATTTAATTTTTATACCCTTGCAGAGGGTATATTAATTTTAGCCAGAAGTTTGCAACGCACCTTAGGAGACATCTCCGACCCTATAAAGTATATATATTCTGAATCAGCATAAACAGAGGAGTCCAAAAATGGATGTCCGTCTGTCCGTCCGTCCGTCCGTCCGTCCGTCCGTCCGTCCGTCTGTTGCAACGCAAACTAGTCTCTCAGTTTTTGAGCTATCTTCATGAAACTTGGCATACAAGCTTCTTATTGCTGCGCGCTGTAAATAAGTCGGAACGAGCCAGATCGGACCGATATATCGTATAGCTGTCATAGAAACTATCGGCCGATTTTTGTTGTTTTTCAAGATATTGCAACAAGATTTGGCAAATCTTATTCTTATTACGTTCCTATTGTGCTGTCAAAATTGTATCAAAATCGGACCGCTATAACATATAGCTGCCATAGGAACAATCGGCTGAAATTAGGGTTTTTGTATGCAAACCTGTTTTGTTCTTGGAAATACAGCACATTATCAATACTTTTTAATGTTATACAGTAACCCGCCCTTATTTTTTCCATTTAAATATCTCAGACGTTTATATTCTATAGCTGTTATCGGAACAATCAGTCAGTCCGTCTGTCTGTTGCAACGCAAATTAGTCCCCCAGTTATTGAGCTATCTTCATAAAAGTTGGCTCACAAGCTTCTTATTTCTGCCTTCATTAAATAAGTCGGAACGGGCCAGATCGGACTGATATATCGTACAGCTGTCATGGAGCCTATCGGTCGATTTTCGTTATATTTCAAGATATAGCTATCAGACTTACCACATCCAAATCGAAGTATGTCCTTAATAATAAAGTTTCATCAAAATCGAAGTTTTATAACTTATAACGATCAATGATCGGCCGAATCAAGGTACCTGTTGCAATTTTATGAAAATCTGAGTATTATTACATATAGCTGTGTACAACTGCAAGGGTATAAAACCTTCGGCAAGCCGAAGGTAGCCTTGCTTTCTTGTTTTATTATTTATTTAAAAAAAAAAACTTCAGCTTGTTTCCTTACTATTTCCCTTTAATTCTATTTGTATATAAATAAATATTTAAAAATGTTTCTGTATTAAGTCAAACGTCTGCATATACACGCTCTGCAACTTTCACTCTCTCTCTCTGTCACTCTGCAATTACAGGGTATGTGGTGGAAACAGAGGACTGAAAGCGGCTGACTCTGATGCAACTAGATCTGAGTAAAATTCCTGGAATTTCTCTGTTTGCCCGAGCAAATACTATTATGGGTGAGTGTGAAGCGACAGGGATCAAATTGCTGCAGGCTATTTTACTTACCCGTATTACACTGCTGGCTATTTAACACATTTAGGGGGGACTCTACATGATTCGCTACAAATATATATATAATCATCATATGTATATATATTTTATTATATATGTATGTAGTTATCGACTCACTCCGTTTGTATTTAACATATTTTTTTTTTGTTTTTTTTTTGCAATTTTCTCTGGTGTTTGTAAACAATTTAGCATATTTCACATTTATTTTTATAGTTTTCGCTTTTAAAATATGTATGTATATATGCATGCATGTGTGTGTGTGTGTGTGTAATCTATGCAACTACCTTGTTCATCAATCTGAAGATTTCGTTTTAAAACCATAACATGTTCAACTGTTGCGGCAGCGACTCCCTGCAAAGTATGCAACATAACTATGTGGAACCCGCAACAGTTGCCATTATAATATCTATACCTTCTTTGTATGCGTGTGTGTGTGTGTGTGAATCTACAGTGTACATAGGTACATAGGTACTATATGAGTTCAGGGCTCGAATTGTGGCATTGCGTATCAAAAGGGTATCGAAATCTACCCGCACAACTTCAACCCTGACTCCATTTCTATCAACAAAATATACATTTATGGTATATGGTATATCGTTTATGTGTTACGCACCCGTGTATATAATTGTATTTATCTAGGTATATCGGTTTATCGACTTATATATTGTATGTATATCTATATATATATATGTATGTATATATGGTATATAATTTCTTTAGCGCTTACAAAAATATTCATATTCAAAGAAGCAACAAGAAATCACATTAAGTTTTTTTTTTCGATTTTTTCTTCGTTTTTTGGTTTTTTGTTCGGGGTGTTTTTCTTTTCTTTTCTATACACAAAAAGCGTGCTACTCGCAGTTATTTGTTATTTACTTATCCTTTCGATAATTTGTTATTACTATATATGTATCGTAGGTGTGTGTATGTGTGTGTTTTCTATGCAATACATATGTGTAAACAACAAACCTATAGCCCAATGGAGGGAGAATTTGGTGCGCCTGCACTTACCAAAAAAAAAGCCCAACCAAAAATCAACAAGTGTACTTTAGTCGCAAGCTGCACGACTAATCGATACCCTGTACCACAAATTGCACACACCCTCTAAATGGATAAATCAGAAAATTCTCAACAATTAACTCTCATTCACTTAACGGACGGTTAATACTTTTATATAAGAGAGAGAATAGCTTGGACCATGGCCCATGCTAGCCCCATCTCTACGAGGTACAGGGTATACAAATTGCCTGAGAGTGTATTTCCATCGAAATCGGCGGAAAGAATTTTTGATTTGTTTACTGTTTTCGGTTATCGATTATACAACAATACAAATAAATACACATGCAAATATATATCCGGATATATGTATGTTATGTATATAGTCTATTATAGATATATATTGTATATATAACGACAGGCCTTCGATCGAACCACTCATATATGTAATATATGTAGTTATTGTAACTGGCAAACAACAATTTCGTTTTTTAACAATTCGTATAAAATATTCGCTACAATTGGCCGCAATATTGTATCTTTTTTTCTGGAATCTGGTCAATTTGTTTAGGATCCCTGAATCAGAGTTTACTTGCGGCCTTTAGTGCATATTCTTGCAGAACTCAGAACGCCCAAACGGATCAATATTATGGTGAAAAGAGTTTATAAAGATACTGCAAAAGATTACAAAGTTCAGGCTTATTTGGAAATTCATTTTAGACAATTATATATGGTATTATATCTACTGCAAGGATATGATATCTTTGGCCAGGCCAAAGCAAGCCTTTCCTATCTTATCTGTTTCACTCTTGATTCTTCAAGTACAAAATTTCAGCACCAAACAAATTAATTATCTTGCCACAAAACAATTGCAATATTTAGTACATATTTTAGGTATTTATGTGCGAGTATGTATAGTTTGTATCTGTGTGTGTGTGTGTGTGTGTAACCATAACATAGCATTAACAATTGTGGAAACATCGGCTGTTCCCCATCTAAAATTCCCGCCCGTAAAACCCGCACAGCATTGCAGTTGGTGCAAATGTATGTATATATGTATATCTATGTGTATATCTGTATATAGTTATCTGTATATACTATATATATGCCGATGTATGTATATGTATATATGTAATATGTATATAATACAATATTCTCTTCATTCTGAATATACAAAACGTATAAATATTATGGAAACTGCCTCTAAATAGGTAATGTATTGTATATATAGGTATATATATATATTTGTATATATGTATGTATATGTATAAATATTATCGATAATAACTTTGTTTTCGATTCTTGGGTTTCAGTTTGTGTTTTTCGCTTTCGTTTAGTGTGTGTTTTTTGCATTTCAGGTCACTACATTTCTTTTTACGGCATTGTTTCGTTTTGCATTTGTCTTTGACTTAACAGTGTCTTATCGCTTATCGTTTATCGCTTATCGTTTATCATTAATCGCGTTCGTATTATTTTCGTATTCGTATTCAATTTTATATGGTTAACAAAGTGTGCTGAGTTCAGGAGCTTCTGAAACGATTCCCAGCCGGTTGCAAATTGGCTCGTTCGGTGTGTGAACCGATAACTGCTGCTTATCGATAACTAACTAACAACAACTGTGCTCCTCCGTGGCGGAGCGACTAACGGTGCGTTTTGCTTACATTCGTACATTGAAGACTTTCTACGTGGCTCTAGAACTATCGGTGGTACTATCGGATGTGTGAAAATTATAATACTATTTCAAAATAGGAAACCTTTCATTCGATACTTTTGGTACAATATTAGAGTATACAAAAATATATGTACGACCAGTTAAGGGGTCTCCCGATCCAGATATTACTATCGATAGTTTTGTACTTCCGTGTGACTATCGATAGTACTATCGTAAAAGTAATGAAAAGTTAATCGATCGTTGTACTAGCATTAATTGAACATTCTAATTATGTTTGCTTTGCGATCTAAACCATACGATAGTTCTATCGATAGTTCGACCAACCCTAGCTATATATGCATATCGTATAAATGTATGTATCTATGTATGCGGTGCTCTCTCTACTACACGTCCAATACTGATTAGGAAGTACGACTGCTACACAAAATTGCATATTGGCTGAAAGCTGAGAACGGGGAGCTCTGAATCGATAACCAATTATCGATAGCTACTAATGTGGCCCCAATGAGCCGCCTAGGTGTTGTTCAACTAACACGCTAATCTCTTACACACGCACACACACTCGAGTAACGCACACAGATGCAGATGCAATGCCATCTTTGATTTCAGGTCCCCATTTGAAGATCGAAGAGACTTATTTGTTCTCGATTATTGTCTGCAATTGCAGGACGAGACTGCGCGATAACTGCAGAATGGACTGGGCATTGTGTCGCTCGGCCATTTCTGAAACGAACCCGAGAATCAGAGATCGAACAAGATTATATTAGCTTATCTGCTCACCATTAAAGAACTTGATGACATCGGTGAAGTCCATGCTGTTCGATAGTATAATATCCCGATAGGTTTCAAGCAATGCCAGCGCCAGGAAGAGCACGAAATGCCCTGAGGCAATGTGCTTGGCTGCCCAAATGACTTCCCACGTGGCAAAGACATCGTCGTAGATTAGTTCGCGCTTAAAGTCGAGCAGGAACCAACGGTAGCAGAAGTAGAAGTGGGTGTAGTCCCCGTTCGAGTCCATCAAGTCGTACATCTCCGAGTCGAGTATTTGAATGAGAGAGCTGAAAGGGAAAGAGACAGAGAGAGGTTAGTTAGAGTTTCGAAAGTCGACTGGGCCTCTACGCTAAACCCACCGCATGTTGGCGAAGTGCATGTCCATGGCACCGCCACTGGGGAAGTTGTCGATCATGCGCTCCATGAGCTTGCAGAAACAGCTGTAGCTGAGCGACTCGTCGTCGAAGATAACCAGCAGTGGGGCAACCAGATCGCACATGCCCTGCATGTAACCAATGTCCAGATGCTCCCACACATATGTGGATATCACGTTGCGCAGCTTGTCCAGGTTCTCGTTGGCAAAATACCAATAATTCCTATCGCAGCGCTGTACATCCTTCTCGATGCGATGTAGATTCAAGCCGAACTGTTCGAGCAGCTCCACGCTATAGACACCACCGTTGGAGCTGGCTGGTGAGACACAGGCGGACTTGGGCTCCTGCAGGGCATCTAGCGAAGCTACGACCGTGATATCCTCGTTGAGCGGTGACATAAGGCTTGTCTTGCGCGAGGTAAACTCCTCGGTGAGCTCATCGTCCACGCCCTGCACATCCAGATCATCGAGGGAAGCGGCCTCAGTGATGATTACCGCTGTCGCGGGATGCTCCTCATCGTGACGCACATCGTCGGCACTGTGAAATTTGCTCAACTGACCGCAGGCATCGCCCTCGGCATCCACCTCTGCTTCCGTCTCGTCCAGTGCCTTGACATCGGTGAGATCAGCAAACTCATTGCCCACTGTCTCGTAACTGCTGGTGGAGGGGGAACTTTTGATGCTGAGCATAAGGATGTTTCCACTGCAATCCAGGGTGAGACCCAGATCACCTTCAGCCTCAGAGTCGGCAAAGCAATTTTCTTGCAGGCGCAGTGGCTCCATATCATCGATATTTTGAAATTCCAGCACCACCTGCTCGTTTAGCTGCTTGTCGACCAGCTTGTCTAGCTCTGGCTCTGTTTCCACCTGCACCTCTAACTGTGCCTCCACCTGCGCATCTTCCTGCGGCTCCTTCCGGGTCTCTGCCTCCGCCTGCTCATCGAATTCATCCCCTGGATCGGATATGTCCGAGAAATCGTTATCGTCAAATACATCGTTATCGCCCTCCAGATCAGGTTCATCCAAATCAACCATCTGTGCGCTCCCATTGGGCAGCAACTCGTGCTCTCCACTATTGGCATTCGCATTGGCCGCCAAACGTGCCTGTTCCGCACTGAGCTTGGCCACTGCCAGCGCAGTCTTCTCCTTCTCTCGCTGACGCACAATTGCCTCCACCGCCAGCCACTCACTCATCGTGGTCTCATAGTAATGCTTGCAAGTCTCGTCCTGCTTCTGACGCTCCTCAGGCGTCGAGCCAAAGGCGTAGTGTCCCAGCAGATACGGCCAGACCTCCTTGCGCAGTTCATGCTCAACGCCACCAAAGTAGACCAGACGAAAGAGTTCCTGCTCGCCCGCCACGACCCCATCTACATGCATCTGCTGCCACTTCTGACGGGTCAAACCCTGCTCATCGGCACCCACTGCAAGAGAAATTAGTAATAAGAGCAAGGATGGGAGAAAGAGAGGAAGTCTACACTTACAATCTGGTGTGATGCGTCCATTTACCAGGCCCGAGAGATGCGTGCGCACCGTGGAGAGATGGCGACAATAGGCCAGCCAACCGTAGAAGGCGCGTGAAATGATCTGACGGCGCATGGTGGAGCAGACAAGCTCAATGCTGGCCGTTTGACTGGCCTGTATCAACGGCGGATCTGGATTGCTCAACGATTGATCTATGGACAGGCTCTTGCTGGAGCAGTCGCTGCTGCCGGTGGTGGAGCAGCTACCCAGATGCTTGCGCCGTGGACTCGACCGTCCCAGCTCCAATATGGGATGGCTGGCCACTAGAGAGAGTAAAGAAAAAAGAGGATGAGAAAGCAAGCATAAACAGCAGAGCCGCAATCCCTTACAGAACTCCTCGTGCTGGCACTTGCTGACTACACGAAAGACATAATCGATGGGCGTTTCATCACTGGAGGATTCCATCACCGAGGGCAGAATGTGTCGACGCACGCTCTTGGGCCATGGAAAGAGTTTGCCAATACCACGTTGCGACCAGAGTGGCGGATCGAGCTGTCCGTGCGGCAAGAGACCCGTCTCCAGGCAACTCAGGAACGCCTGCAGATGTCCACCCTCGGGGAAATGTATGGGCGGTCGCTGCACACCATCCTGACCCACCAGAATGATAGTGCCACCAGTGTCACCGCCACGATTCTGATGACAATGCACATAGACAATTTCATCCACATTGATATTGAGCGCATAGCCCCAATAGAAACTCTTGTCCGTGCCATCGGCATCGTTGTAACCGTTCATCAATTGATTCGGTGTCCACTTGATGGTCAGCGATTGAATACTCTGATGCAGACTCAGATAACCAGGCATGGGTTCAGCCACATCCTTGGGCAGCACAAGCACATTGTTCTTGCCATAGAGCAGCGTGGTACGTGAATTCTGATGCAAGGATTCGACATAATCTTTGGCTACGTTCGCCGGCGAGCAGGCCTTGTAGCTGCCACTGCTGGTGTCCTCCGAGCTGGTGTGCAGGCTGCGCTTGAAGTTAATGATCGGTCGATGACAGGTGGGCGGAGTGCGATTGCCCGAGCTGATGCGATGACGTTGCACCTGGGAGAGAAAGAAAGATGAGGAATGAGAGAGAGATAGATCCGGGAAGAGTGCTTGCCCCACTTACCAGCTCGTCAGCACAGGGATCCGACCAATAGTGATCGGCAGTCTTGGCACGCGTGAACTCCAGCGCACAGGGACCCACCAGCAGTGAGCTGAGTATGGAACCATAATCGGGATCAGCGACCAGCGCCTCACGATCGTAATAGCTCTGCGCATTGCCCACCAGATGCTCGATAATCTTAGCGAGTCGCTTCTCATAGAGTGCCAGACGTATCCATAGATATTTACCCAATGCCGAGGCGGTGCCATTGCTGTTGCTGTTGCTATTGTTGTTGCCCGTGGAGACCACCGTATTGATGGTGGTCACTGAATTGCTACTACCACTGCCTTTGCTCAACAGTTTCGGTTTTATTATGCTGTCACTAGATGAGGACGAACGTTTGCCACTGACCACATGACTCTCCTGTGCCAGCTCCAATTCTAATAGGCGTCGACTAACATAGTCCGCTTCGGGACAAATCTTTGCGATCTTCTGTATCAATGCGGTGGTCGATGAAGTCTTGAACAATCCGAGGGCCCGACGTCGCAGACCATGACTGAGACACGCCTCGACAGCGCCGCACAACGATGTTACCGAGCTGCTCTCCTCGTGCACATACTTCTTGGTCACCGCCTCCTCCATCAGTTGTTTCACCTCCTTCTTGACGCTCGCAATCAGGCGTTCCTTTAGCTCGACATCTGCTGTGTGTGTGTGTAAACATATTAAATTAATGTGGAACCAGACCGAAAATTGCCATTAAATCTCAACCCCTTTTGCTGTATTATGCATACTATGATAATGACTAACATGACTCTAGATCCCTCTCTATATGTACTTGGTTTATACGTGGTCCGATTCATGCAATCAGAGTGAAATAAATAATAATAATAATTACGAAATAAATTAATTGTTTTAATGCAAAAGCAGCCGCTTCTGTTCTGACGCAGCCAACTTAACTCAGTTCAATAAGGTGGCAACTCTGCGTGTATAAAGTAAAGTAAAACAGGGAATAACGCAGAAAAACAATTTAACTAGTTTAAGGAAATTAAAAAATAAATAAATAAAATATATTATATGAGTAAATAATATAAATAAATTACAAAATTATACAATTAGAAATTCATTTTTCTCTGCTAATATCATAGCATAGACTCGTTTCTTTTGCATAAACCTATTGTCTATTTTCATTTAGCGTATTTCCAGAATTCCCATGTAGCACCACCCGCATAAACGTAGTAATAGATAGCTGCAGAAACCAATACCCAACCCTAGTGTTCCTCAGCCAGTTCCGCCCTTGGTCAGAGGCTTGATTGATGGCACAGTCAACGAACGCACTTATCTCGCCCCCGCTCTGGCCGGGATTGCGTTTGCTCTGAACTCCAGGACGACCTCAATCACACACACACACACAAACATGCATACAAAAGCATTTGTAAATATACATATACATAGAGAAATATGCTAATAGGATACCAAAAGGCTGAACCTAGCCCAAAAGGCGCGCTTCTTCTAATTAGAATGGAAATTGGATGAACAGGATTTCACATAGCGTCTACGTGACATGGCAGCCCAATGGAGCTCATCTTCGATTTATGCGCAACACTTAACACACACACACAGACACACATGCATACATAACAAATGTACTATAAGCACAATAACTACTCGTCCCTTGAGTAAATTAAGGCATACTATCTAGAGGGCCTCGTCTAAAACAGGATCTTGGGACTGCAGAGCAAACTCTTTAAACACACATATCGTGAATAGTTACGCTAAGGAATATGATCTTTTAGTAGTACAAGCTACTTGCCTCTAGAATTATCAATACTTTTTCAACGCTATTTCTTCAAGATTTCTATATATTTCAATCTAAAGAACAGTCTGTTCTATAAAATTCTATACACTAAAATTCTAATAAGCTTTCAATGACTTCTTATTTTCTGCTTACCATTTCAGTTTGCTTAACTGCCTACCATATTAATTATAATCCTTCTTATATTATAAACTGAAGTCCAAACAATCTTTTAGCTAGTACATAAGCCTTATTGGCAAACTATTCAGAGTATTATTGAAATTGCATTGGGAAATATGTACATATGTACATATATGTAAATACATATTATAGAGAAGGCTTCATATACGCATCGTATTTGTGCTACGCATATGCTTAAATAAACATTGAATTTCTGCGAAAAACTATTCAGCCCATCATCCTCGCCCCGCATTTTGTTATTCAATCTAATTTATTCCAATTTTATTTACGCTTCTTATCAATACGGCGTAGAGAAAGAAGAAGAAGAAGAAGAAGGTATTGTGGAGGGGAGAGAGGGAAGATAAGGAGAGTGGAAAAATAGGTGGCCGGTATTAGCATTTATATTGCGCTAAGGGCGATAGAAGATTAAGTCCATTTAATATTGCCAGTTTAAACCCATTTGAGTAATGCATAAAACAGTTCAATTAACGGGTGAATCCAAGACGTAACCACTTGCCAGGAAGCAGGGAAGATAGTGGTGATGGGGTGGGGGGGGGCGAGGTTGTTGGCGTAACCTTGACTGTGCTGCCCTGCCTTGCCTGGCGAAGGAGACGACGAAGAGAATGAAGCAAAATAAAAGCTTTCCTGAATCGTAAACTAGACACAACGTGTGTACCTAGCGTGGGCACACTGCATTAGTGTGTGTGTGTGTGTGTATGTGTGAGAGGAGGAGGACGTCGGATTGCGGATGCCCGCAGCGAGTGTGCGTGTGTGTGCGTGTTAGCTACACCTGCGACGCCGCACACACACTCTTGACCCTGAACAACATAAAACAGCTGATGACAGGCAGACACACACACACACACAGCGTGTCTGTGCGAGCAAGCGAGATGGCAATGCAGAATGGCGTGAAAGCGTGCGCACCCCCTCCGGGCGTCAGAGCAAGACAGACAGCGTGTTACAGCAGCACCACCACCTCCCCCTCCCTCCCTCACTCACGCTCTCTCTCTCTCTCTTTCTTTCTCTCTCTCGCCCCACAGGCATTCTGCTTGACAGCGCCATATTGTAAATGGAAGCTGGACCCCAACATATGTTTGCCACCCCATGTGAGTGTGTGAGGGTTAGGCACGTGTGTGTGTGTGTGCGGGCTACCTTGGCCATGGCCAAGATAGAGAGAGAGAGAGAGAGAGAGAGAGAGAGAAATGCGAATGTGAATAGGAATGCGCTTCAGATTACTGAAATTGCCAGCCAATTTGATGAATATCAAATGCAACGTGTAGGTGTAGGCGGACAAAATGGGCGGGGCAGGGCAGGGCAGGACAGGTATACGACTTAAATAACGTATACGCCCTCACGGGCTTTAAGGGAGTTGGGGGGAAGGGGGATTGGGAAATGCAATTACCGTGCCGGGAAGCTGTCATTAAAAACCGATATTTGCTCAATTAGCCTGACAAAGGCAGCACAAGAGATATGCGCGAGCAGGGAGCAGGGCAGGAGCAGCCAGCAAGGAGCAGTCTTGGCATCGCAACAGGCCACACAGCTGGGATCGGCCTCTGCCTGCTGCCGGTGCGGGTGGTCGAGCGTGGGAATGATGAATGCAAATTTCCTGTTTGACCCTGAACTTTTGCATTTTACTCAGGTGCGCAACAAGCTGTGAGTGTATGTGTGTGTGTGTGTGTGTGCCCACACCACGCTGCGTATGCGTAATTTAATTGCCACCAACATTCAGCCGGAGGAGCAGCAGCTGTATCCCCGCCTGCTCCTGCTCCCGCTCCCGCTAAAACCGCCAACCGCAGCGAAACATTCTCGTTAAAATGCACACATAAATAATCGATGGCAATTAGTGGCATTTAATGCATCAACATCGACATGGACATCGACATCGCCATCGCCATCGACTCACCCGATGCACTCATACACTTCAAGGACGCACACTCGATGATGATGATGATGATGATGATGATGATGATGATGATGATGATGATGATGATAATAAGCGATGGTACGAACGCAAACAGAAAGAAGTAAACAGTACAAGGGGGCAATTATATTGGCATTACGCCGCATTTCCAAAGCCCTCAAGTCCTCATTCGCCTAACGGCAAATGCCAATCAATAAATTTTTGAGTGAGCTTTAATCGAATCGATTAGTTTTATTAAGAGATTTTGTAAGGGCAACTAGACTTGTCGAAAGTGAGAAAGTTTTCTGTTTCTTTTTTTCTCAATCATTTTTTCATTATCTTTAAAAAATCCAAATTAATCTATAGTTATTTATATTATTGAGGATTTTCTTAAGAGAATTATCAAGGAAACTAAACTTATCGAAAGTTTAAGTTGCCTGTTTGGAATGTTTATAATTTTTTTTTTTTGGGAAATGTTTTTTGTTTAATATTCTGATTTAATAATAATATTTTAATTTTTTTTTTTTTTGTATACGCTAAAAAATAATTTTCATTTAAATTTTATGTGACATTTTTGAAAACTAGAAACCATAATAAATAATCTTCAAGTTTTTTTCTAAGAAAAAAGAATTTTAAATGATCATAACTTTAGGATAACAACTTCAAGGAATCAGCCTGAAATTTAAAGCGTTGTATGTGCTCAATTAAAACTAAATTGCGCATCAATTTCCAGAGAACAAAGCTTAAAAGTACTTAAAAGATTATGGCAGATATCAAGAACATAAGTAAAATAAAAAATACGCAGCCAAATAAGTATCTTTTATCTGCAAATAAATTGTATTCAATAACTTAAATCTCCCCTCCCAACATCATGAAGAAATTCTATTTTCGCATAACGCTTCATTAAACTCAACCACGCAGTTCTTTAAGTAACAAACTAATCAAAGACTTTTTCTTTTATTTTTTTTTTTTGCAAGTTGAGTCATTAATTCGCTGCCAAGTTGCGATAACAAATCAATTTCGCACAGAGTTACCTGGGGCAGCCATTAGCACAGACAGATATACGTATACATATACAAAAGCGTATGTATGCCCAATAATCCATAATAATGCTAACGTTTTAAAAAACAAAAAAGAGAGAAAATAAAAGCAAATTGAGAATGCTTCACGTAGCGGCCCTAAAAAGTATGCTACATAAAAAGTTACCGGTATCAGAGCACAGTGTGTATTTTGGCTGTGCGTATGATACTACATACTATACATATACACACGTAGTATGAGCTACGTGACTCCTCACACACACACACGCACACACAGGCAGCTTGCCACATAAATTACAAAAGTTTTGTGGCAAAAGTTTCGATATACTCGCATTTGTCTTACAGCCAAAGCGAAATCATTTCGCTTTCTCACCTTCAGCTGCGACGCTTTCTAATCATCGGCAGCGCACGCACACACACACATACATATACATACATATATTATACAAGTAACTGGCATCTCTCTCTCTCTCTCTCTCGCTTTTGTTATAATTGCTGCTGCTTTGGGGCAAAAACAAAACAACAACAGAAACAAAAAAAAAACGAACTAAAAAGGAAAACGTGAAAAGTTTTTTGTCCCACTCACCGCCGGTGGCATCGCCCGCAGCGCTGGAAGCGCCACCGCTGCTGAAACTGTGTAGCATATTCATTTTGACTGCTACTGCTGCTGCTCCTTCTACTCCTCCTCTCTTCTGTCCTTCTGCTGCTTCTTGGGGTTTTCCTTGTTTTCTTTGTTCGCCTTTCGGGTATACAATGTAATACTTTGGGCAAATATTTTCAGTTTCAGTTTTGTTTATGCGTCGTCGTTGTCGCTCTCTCTCTCTCTCTTTGCTCTTTCGCCCTCGCTCTCACGCTTACGCTCAGCTTACTCTCTGACGTTGTTAGCGTTTTCTTGGCACCTCTTTCTCTCTCTCTCTTTCGTCCCAGCTGCTGTTGGGTTTCTGTTATTGTTCGATTTTCTATAAATTGTTAATAATATTTATATTTATGTTTATGTTTTTGTTGCTGCTTTTGTATCAAAATTTATATTCGTTGTATTTGTTAGGAAAGTGTACGAAGTGCATGCTCGCACACACACACACACACACGCTGGCAAGCACACACACACGCACACTGCGGCTGCTGCGCGCTTCTGTTGTTTTTGTTGTTGTTTGTCGTCCTCTTCTTCTTCTCCGTCTTCTTCTGGTTCCTCTTGAAAAAGCGTTGTCAAAAAATAATTACGTATTTTGGCATATGCACGCACGCATGTAGTACGTAACGTATATGTATGTATGTATGTATATTTACACACACACACATGTACGTGTATAAAATGGCACTCAACTTGAATGCTTCACATTTTCGTCGCTGTTGCCTTTGTTGTTGTTTATTGTTGAATTGATTGTTGCCAAATAAAGGGACGAATTGAAATCGGCTCGTTGCCCCGTTATGATGCTCAGCTCTTTGTTTTGCATACTTTTGGAGGGGGGCTCTCTCTCTCTCCTTCTCCTCCTGCTTCTCTTTCTCTCTCTATTTTCGTACGCTCAGGTTTCTACAGACCATTTTGCGTTCCACACTGTGTGTGCGTGTGTGTCTCTTGCTGCTCGTCTCCTTGTCTCGCAGTGAATGTGTCCGTTCGCCTGCAGCTTCGTTTGCGTACTAAGTGGCGCCTTATTGACAGGCACAGCTTGGAGCTGTTGCCGTCGCAACTGCCGCCACCAGGCAAAAAAAAGCACATTATCGATTGCCTCCCTGCCCACACATGCTATCGATTGCTTGTCAAGCGGCGAGGATGCGTGCGATATTTAATTGTTGGCGCGCTGCTTTGTCGATAAACAAAACAAAAGGATGCGACGGAGTGTGCAGACATCGACAATGTGCATTGTAAATAAATTGGAATATGGGTAAACAAAAAATTAATGAGGCAAGATAAATGTTGTTTCAACAAGCGAAAGGCGTACTCTAGCAACTAAAGGCTATTTTTCTTATTGTTATGTATATGTATAGCATTTATTTCGTCTATGAAGTTTAGAATTTGAAATGTTATACGATCATCTTAATTTTCAGCGTTTTGTTTATATAAATATAGTATTTGGTGTTGTTTATGAAATTTAAGTAAAATATAAATCAAAATAAAAAAAAAACATCACATAAACAAGATTTCAACCGATTGTTTTTATGGTGTCTTATCAGATTTCTATATAGTGCTCCCCTTAGTCACTCTTTTTTTGCGATGTCTTTAAAAAGAACGTGATCTGAAGAAAAAATAATACAAAAAAGAGTTCTACAGTTTACGCACGTATAGAATGCAGAAAATGAAATACGACACGCCTTGTTGTTTTTCATAATCCAATCTCCCCATTTTTATTTACAAACATGTAACAATTCAATAAACATAATATAATGAATACATTTGTTATCGTTCCGATAATACGATGCGACGACTGGCAAGAGAGGTACACAGAGTGTTGTAACACAAAGCCAAACAGTGGAACATCGCTACGATGAACTCAATGACGTAGCCACTACTTATTCCATGGAGTAGTTCGACCGACTGGAATGTCGGCAAAAGTGATGTATGCATATGTACATTGGTAATGTATGTGATGTATAGGGTATTAACTAACAATAATGCTATCGCCACAGGTCAGCTGCAGCTCATCCAGATTGTCCAACTCATCCTGCACACGTGTAATGTAAATACCGAATCTCATCTTGCCACTCTGCATGCGAGCAATGGTGGTCAACGTCTCGGGGGAACGTTCTCCCGTTCGCTGATTGATGCAGATCATATCACAACGCTGGCAGGGACCATTCACCTCGAAGTGCACTTTCCCAATACGTAGCTGGGTATATCCAAGCTCTTCGAACGGCACATCTGTGTCAATGATGATATTGGCACGAAAACGATCGACAGTCTCATCCAGTGGCTCCTCGAACTGCAGCGAACGCACCGAAGCGCGATTCACGAGCAGAAACTGCGCCTGATTGACCAGACTGAGCTGCTGCTGCTGCTGCTGTGCACCCGGAACACTGCGTTGCGTTGACTGACGCAACAGACGCAATCCCTCCAGACCGAGCTGTGTGCTCAGCCATGTGGCCACCTCGTCACCGCAATCGTATCCCTCGATGGGCTGGCGACAAACCTTGCTGCGACAACGTGCCGAATTTGCAGCCTGCACGCTAAGCTCAAGCGGCAGGCTGACATAGTCCTCGGCATCATCGCTGCGTCCAAAATGCAGCTGCAGTTGATCGCCAACAATGCGAGGTTGCAGCAGGCACAGATCCGTGCAGCGTTTCTGGGTAAGAGCCATGCCATTGATGTCGACAATCATCCATTCGCGATCATATTGCAGTCCCTGATGTGTGAGGGGCCAACTCTTGTCCAGCTCGGTGATCTTGAAGGCAGCACATGATTTCACCGGAAAGATGGCCAATTGTAGGAGGCGTAAACGCAAGCGCTGGACACGCTGCTGCAATGGCTTTGGCAGCTGCTCAGCCTGCTCCTCGATGAACATGAGACGTTGCTGTGGTTTCACATTCACATAACTGTCCCGCAGCATGGCCAGCAAACGATCAATATCCTCGCGACGTGTCATGTAGCCCAATGAGATGCGCACCGCACCCGTTGGCCGTCCATCCAAGAGATCAAAGTAATCACCACAGACACGTCCGGCTCGCTTGTATATCGCATCCATTGCCTCCTCGTTTAGCTGCAAATAACGCTGACAGGCGCCCACATTGCAGAAGCAACCGGTGCGCAGCAGTATGCGATGAAGTGCAGCCACACAGGCCACCTCACCGAATCCCACATAGCCGCCACTCTCGGTGCGCACATTGAAAGCGACGACACCACCTTGACGCGAACGATCCGCATAGCCCGCGTTGTTGTACAGCTCGATAAGGGGTGCCCCGTTCGCATGCTTCAGCTGCGCCATTTCCTCCGCACAATAACGCGCCAGATCGTGCACATGCCTCGATATGCGCTCCATACTGCCACCCGGTATCAGACGCTCCATGGTGCGAAAGCCCTGCAAGAGTTCTACGATCGATAGAAACGGCAATGTGCCATCCTCGAAGCGTTCGTGAAACGTTTCACGCATCTGATACTCCATGGTGTGTGGGAAGGCATAGTTAATGGTGCCGCCACCGAAAAAACGCTTGCGCAGCACCTCTGCCCCACGCCGACTGACCAGCAGTGCACCCACACCAGTGGGATAGCCGAATATCTTGTAGAAACTAAGGCATACAAAGTCAGGGCGATAACGTTGCAAATCCAGAGGACTAGAGCCGGCCATGGCGGCAGCATCCAGCAGCACATAGTAATTGTTATTCCGATTGCACTGGGCAAAGGTGTCATCGCTGCCGGCATCGCCACTTTCGCTCCAAATGCATTTACCCGGCGCCTGCAGGCCATGCTGATGCAATTGCTCTATCAGGGTCAGCGGTAGCTTGTATCCACTGAAGTTACACTGTGCCGAGAAGGTGACAAGAGAGTTGCCCTGCTTGGAGTCAGTTGCAGCAGAAGCAGTTGTTGTGGCAGAATTGTTATTGGATTTGTCCACATTCTGCTCCAGCTCATCCTGGGTGAGCACATAGATGCGTTTCGCTTTCACCAGCTGACGCATGCCCAACACGGATGTGTGATTCTCCTGGGTATAGTGAAAGTTACCCTCGGCCAAGAAGTCAAAGTGTTCCGCCACAAGACGCACTGCAGCCGTTGCATTCGCTGTGAATACAACATGATAATCCTTCGAGTCGGTGTTGAAGAACTCCAATATTCTATGTGGAAATTAAGGTAATTAAGTTATGATCATTAAATTTTCAATAAGCAAAACTCACTTGTAGCGCACCTGATCCACATAGTCGCTAGTAGAGCGACAGGTGTGCGGATTGCAGATGACATCTCGCTCTAGCTGCTGTGCGGCGGCAGCCACCTGACTGGCTGCGTAGAGGGTAGCACCCGCATGGTCTAGGTAGGTGTTATCTATGATCACAATGACAATGCAATTATAGCTACAATAACTTGTCACATATTCACATATGCATGCATGTTTGTATGTTTGTTATTATATGCATTCTTCTTCTTATCAGGCACTTGAAGAAGCGGCAAAACAACTGTGCCAGTACTTACCTGCTAGCCTGGAGAATTCCTTATCAATGAGCTGCTGCTCTGCCGCACTGAACTCCGCTCTCATTATTACGCGTTTACAGCTACATCGGCTTTATTTATACCCCACTGTCAACTTGAAAGACAACTGGCAATTATAATTATCTCACGATTAATCGATAGTTTAATGGCTGCATTGTGGTGAAATAAATATGCAAAGTAAAATCTCGTGATATTTGCTGCCATCGCTACACTCTTTTGGAAGTTTATCAGTATTTTATTAATTTCGTTTTTAAATTTTTATTAGCTTTTATTTTGTGAGCCAGAAAATATTTATTTCATCACCCAACAGCAAAAGCAATTATAGTCGACTGCTATAAATATCGATATATTGCATTCCATTCGTTTGACGGCAATTGATATCGATATAATGCAGTCAATCGAATGGTGTCTATACGATTTCGTGCTTGCCTCGTGCAACTATCGATTACCCATAAGCAGCTGTTCACGGCAAACCGCATCTCGCGAGCCAAATCATTTGGCATTGTTTTTTTTTTTTTGTAAACGTTTAAGATTTTACCCAGTTCACTCAAAATGCCCAAAGAGAAGTCCAGACGTCGCAGTCGCAGCCGCAGTCGTGACAAGAAAAACTCTGGAGCTCACAGTTCCGATCGTAAACACAAACATGACAGAAGGAGAGACACATCGCCTGCTGAGTTAAAGCGCGAAAGGGAACGGGAAAGGGACCGTGACCGGGATCACAATAGACGACATCAGAAGCATCGGGAGGAACGTAGCAAAAGTCGCAACAGGAGCAACAGTCGCAGCAGGCGGTACCGAGAGAAAGAGCAACCACTGCGCAAGGAGCATCGCAAACGTTCGCCATCATCTTCCAGCAGCTCCTCATCCTCGTCATCGTCACCGTCGCCGCAACGCGAACAAAAGCCTAAAATTGGTCGTAGTTCCGATGTAAGCTCGATAAAACTTATCCAATCGCTGGAGGAGCGGCGTCTGCGTGAGCAACAGGAGCGTCAGCGCGTAAAGGAAGAACTGAAGGCAAAGGAGACGCCTGAGGAGAAACGCGCACGTCGTCTGCGCGAGAAACAGGCCAAGGAGCAGCGTCGCCGCCAGCGCATGGGCTGGGACAATGAGTACCAGACATATTCCAACGAAGATAATCCCTTTGGTGACTCCAATCTGACTTCAACCTTCCATTGGGGCAAGAAACTCGAAGTCGAAGGACTTTCCAATCTGTCCAGCAAGACAGTCGAGGTGCTGTCGCTGCAGAAGCAGATCGAGAATCGCCGTGAGCTGGAGAAGGTGAAGAAACGTCGTCAGGAGCGTGAACTAGAGCGTCAGGCACGTGAGGATGACGCCATGCAGCAGCAACGCGCCAAGGAGGCTGTACAATTTCGTGAATGGCAACGCCAGGAGGACCAATTCCACTTGGAGCAAGCTCGCCTGCGCAGTGAGATTCGCATTCGCGACGGACGTGCCAAACCCATCGATCTGCTGGCCCAATATGTGGCCTCTGGCAACACAGAGACGCCGCTCGAGGATGCACTCGAGATGCAAATGCATGAGCCTTACATGCTGCTTCATGGTCTGCCCATGGACGAGCTGGAGGATCTGCTAGTTGACATTAAAGTATATGAGGAACTCGAGCAGGGCAAGCATATGGATTTCTGGAACGACATGGTCACCATTGTCCAGGATGAGTTACAAAAGCAGCAAAAATTGCAGCAGAACGAGGCGAACGCCTTGAATCAACGACGCGACGGCATCCATCAGAGCGTTGTCAAGGATGTGGCGGATATCTTTCGCGGCAAGAACGCCAAGCAGCTGGAGGAGATGCGTGGTCGCATTGAGGCCAAGATTAGTGGACGCGCCGATGGCGTCGACATAAGCTACTGGGAGAGTCTGTTGTCGCAGCTAAAGGCACACATGGCGCGAGCTCGTCTGCGTGATCGTCACCAGGCATTGCTGCGCGAGAAGCTGCAGCTGCTGAAGCGCGAGAACGAAGCAGGCGAAGCGCCGTCATCCTCGACAGCCATAAAGCAGGAAGAGGAGTTCGATCGCGAGATCAAGGAAGAGGAACAACAATTATCACAGGGCGAGGAAGAGGAGGCAAGCGAAGCGCAGGACCCAGATAGTCCTCTCCGGGAGCTACAGAATGCGATACGTCTCTACCAGCTGGGCAACTATAGTCCCACGTATATGCGAGAGGAAGACTTCAGCGGACGCCGCTTGACCGACAACGATGAGGACAATGTCGAGGGTGGCCTGTACAGCGACAGCGATGACGAGCGTCGTGTGCAGCGCCAGCGTCTGCTGCTGGTGCATCCAGAACGTGGTGTGGACACGGCACAGTTAACAGAGCAGGAGGTGCGTATGCGCGGCGAGGCGCGCAAGGGCATGCAGGCTGATGAGGCGGAGTTCAGTGTGGAGACCACACTGGATGCAGTGCCTCAGCTGGCCACCGACAAATATCGCCCGCGTAAGCCACGCTACTTCAATCGTGTCCACACCGGATTCGAGTGGAATAAATACAATCAGACGCACTACGACATGGACAATCCGCCGCCAAAGATCGTGCAAGGCTACAAGTTCAACATATTCTATCCAGATCTCATGGATAAATCACAGACGCCGCAGTACTTTCTCACGCCCTGTGCCGACAACGGGGACTTTGCTGTGCTGCGCTTCCACACGGGGCCCCCATACGAGGACATCGCCTTCAAGATCGTCAACCGCGAATGGGAGTTCAGCTACAAGCGCGGTTTTCGCTGCCAGTTCCACAACAACATTTTCCAGCTGTGGTTCCACTTCAAGCGTTATCGCTACAGACGCTAGTGTTGCCAGCTATAAGATATATTCTTCATTATCTGTACTATATAAAATATTTTTTGATCACAAGTATCTTTGGCTCTTTCACTTCTCACATCAGGCTGCAGTCGGTGATGGGCGCCGATTGGGCCGTTTCCAGTGCTTCACCTCGCTGCGCACGCTGCACTTGGGTTAGCACGCTCTCGTGTTGTGGGAATGCCAGGCATGAGAGTTTCGAATGCACCAGCTGATCGTTGACCTTCACCTCGAACGACCCGCGACGACCCTGCTGGCATGAGACCTGCACGTCTGGTGCCGCGTCCAGCAGGAACTGTCGCAGGAGCTGACATTGCATTGCAAAGTTGCAGGCGCCGCTGTGGATAAGGACACAGAGAGAGAGGACGCACTGTGGCTTAACTCTGGTCAATTGCAGCGGGAAAACTTACCAATATTCTACGTCCACATTGACCATTGCATAAAAACAAACAAACAAACAAGACGGACTCAGTGATGGTATTCCATAAGCGTTTTTTAAAATATAACTGCAATCATTGAGAAAATATTTGGTGTCAATTTGTTAATTAAATTACAAATTTATTAACTAAAAATAAATAAAAAAAAGCTTATTGTATTTTTTTGTTTTATTTATCCGTTATGAAAGCCGATAGCGGGTACATAATACATCGATGCACGGAATACCTTGAATTCGCCATTCGATAATAGCTATCGATAGTTGATGCATTGTGAGCTGCATATTGCGCTTGAATATTTTATTTGAAAACTTTGTTTTGTTCAATTAAGTAGCTGATAATTTTGTATATTTTTATTTTGTTAAATTGAATTTAATTTAATGGGAATGCATGATTAGCCTTTATTGGCACGTGCTCGTAGTAAGGTTTTACACGCAGCATTGTGCGTCTTCAGTGGCAGTTCGTCTGTGAAAGAGATAAATGAGGTAATTAGCTTGGATTAATGAATGAATGAATACTCTCTTTGCAGAATACTCACAGATCTTGTGCTCGCCCTGCACAGGCAACAGTAGCGGCAACTGCTCTGGCTTGGTGCATACAAACACATAGGGGCTGTCCGATTCGCCCAGTGGATACAGTTCGCGATACTCCTCCTGCGGCAGGCAGCTGTCCACGTGTACGCAACCCAGCAGGCTGCTGGTAGGGTAATGCGTAGGGAACTTTATATCATTATCTGCAAGGACAGGCGTATTAGGATTTAGAGGATCCAAGGCCAGACGATGAAACAGTTTACCATTATAGAGCTCGCGATAGAATTGCTCCAGATGAGCAATGTCCTCCGCATGCGGCTCCTTGGCGGTCGAGGCAATCCACAGACGTCCACGATGCTCGCTGTACCAGACGCGTCCCTCGTGCCTGCAAAGAAATTGTTGTATATTAATCCAAACTGTTCAGAATTCCTTAACACACACACACACACGCACTTCTTAATGCCTGCGACTAGTAGAGATGCCCAGGGCTGGTGCATGGACAAACACTGACGCATATCTTGCATTTCCAGCAGTTCCTTGTCCTGCACGCGATTGTAGACCCGCTCCAAGCCGTCATGTGTTGGCGGTGCTGGCCATTCCTTCTGCTCCTTGCTGGGCCTGTAGACGGGCGGCTTAGCCACATCCAGATTGGGCGCCAGACCCATTGCAGAGTGTCCGGTTAATGAGATGACGTTGCCAGCAGATGCTGCTCTACTCACGGCGGCCAATTGACGAATCATTTGCTGCTCATAGTCGTGTGTTATTACCGACTCATCCGGCAGCTCGCGGCCAGCGAAATCCACTCGGATTTTCCGATTAAGCCGACTCCCATGCTTCAACTCCTGCATCTCGCTCTTGAGCTGCTCATACTTCTCGCGCTCGGCATCGGTCAGCCACACAGAGTTCTCCTGGAAGTAGTCGAGCTCGTCGTCGATCACAGTCGTACGTTTCTCGCTGTTCTTGTCATATTCAAGCAGTCGGTCACGCTGTGCCAGTGCCTGCTGTAGGGCAGCGGCATCTTTTGCCGTTTGCTGCTGCTGCTGCTGTTGCTGTTGTTTCTTTTGCGCCTTGGACTGCGTCTTGGGGTTGGTGCTCTTTAATTTGGCCAAATGTTGTTCCTCTTCGTTTGTGTAGACAGGCTCGCCACAAAATAGACAGGGTCCACTGCCCTCCTGCTCGCACACAATGCGACCGCAGCCCATGCAGTTGTTGATTAGTTTATGCTCTGCGGCCTGGCAGTCGCAGAAGCGTCGACCCTTTAGCAATATGGTATCACCCAGTAGCTTGCCCTCGCTGTTGTACATGTTAACGTATTTTCCTTGCTTTTTAGCCGCTCCGCCGCCGCCGCCGGTGCCACTACCTCTTTGAGCTGGCGGAGATTGGGCAGAGTTGGGCGATTTACCTTTGACATTGCTGCGTGGCTGTTTACCGCTGAGCAGCATACGACGACAATTGAGGAGAAACAGACGATGCTCCTCATTCTCCTTGCTGAGTAGGTTACCAAAATAGTTGTCAAAGTCATGGTCATCTTTGATGGCCAAAATGGCGCTGCAAGTGGAGAGAGATAAAACTTGCTTTTCATTGAAATATCGTCTTGGCACACCCACGACATCATTTGATCCGTGACCACACAATCCAGACACTTGGATAATGAATCACTCAGCCATTTCTCCATGTTTTCTTTACTTAATATTACTAACTTTGTGAAATAGTTTCAGCTACAAGTAATCAAATACAGACAGCTGGCACAGTTTGTTTATCGATAAGTTTATTTACTAGTTTCGATAGATGTAATGTAAATACAGTTTGTGTATATAACTCAGATCTTTTCAATATTTCAATTGATATTTAAATGCCGCATATTGTATTTATAAGCTATTATAAAGTAAAGCGACGTGCCAAACACTGCGAGTTGTTTTCTGTTCAATTTACGCTCTCTGTAATTCGATATCAGAATCAGTGCTGGAAAGCGGGCAAACAGCCGCAGAGCACAGCAAACTCTGGCAACGCTATGACAACAAAAATATACGAAATGCAAGTATAAAACAAAATACAATAAATATTCTTGCACAATGAAAGTAATGGAAACATTTTAAACGCTCTACCGCTCCCGTTCGTGTGATGTTTGCTGCTCTGACTGTGATCTTACGTATAATAATAAATTAAAAACCGTGCGAGTGTGCGTTAAATTGTAATTGAAGACCGAGACGCACTGTGTTTATTTAATTGTTGTGAGTGTGTGTGTGCACATTAGTGTATGTTCAATTTGTTGTAAATAACATAACATTATAAACGGTCGGTCGGCAGTTTCCTAACCAAATCTGAAGCTGTTTCATTTCATTTTGGTTATATTTTTTTTGCTGTTTTATTTTTTTTTTTCATGTTATGTATGGGGCGGCACTGTCCAAATAGAAAGTGGTGCCTGCTGCCGACGGCACAGCACAAATATAAAAACAACAAAAAACAGCAGCAGCAGCAAAAGCAACGAAAGTCATTGGCAAAAAATCAAAGCAGACATCGGTGACGGTGACGGTTGCGGTGGGGACGCCTCAGTCTGCGTCCAGTCAGCAGCAGCAGCGGGCAGAGATGTGTAGCCACCCTCGTTCGTATTCGAAATTCGCATTCGCACAGCTGTGACGTTTGTCGCCTACAAGCCAAACGCAACGCAACGCACGCATTCGCCCCGCGCCCCTTTTAAGCCAACTCTCTTTTATCCTCTCTTTGTCTCACTGTGTACGGTACCTTTGAGGTTGTTAACGGTATTCTGTATTAACTAGAGCCTCTGTTGTTTTTGTTCGCTGATTGCAAATTGCGTGCGTCGCTGTCGCCGTCGCTGTTGCGCACTGTCTGTTTGTCGGTCTGACCGTCCGTCTGTGTTTGCCTCTCTCTTTTGCGCCTCTTTACGCCATACGCCACGCTACCGACGGCGACGACGCCGCTGCTGCTGCTGCTGCTGCCGACACTGTCTCTGTCGTTGTCGGCATCGCAGTTTGTAAGCGACGCCGCGTCGCTGCGCTTAAATTTGACACGCTGCTCGATTTGCTTGTTATTAGCTTTGATTTTGATTTGTTTTTTTTTTCCCCTCCCGTATTTCGTTTTCCATTGTGTATTTTAGTGTTGTATAGTTCATGCGACGACTCTGTCAATTCCTTTCTGTCATACAGCACGTCATCGCTTACGTGTAATAAATTGCCAAAAATAGCCAAGTAATAATAGAAAGAAGGAAGGATAGGCACGCGAGAACGACAAAAGACAATGCAGCTGCAATAACAAAAAGCAAAAAAAAAAAAAAAACCGAAATAATTAAAACAATAAGGAAAAACATACAAAGCAAAAATTCAACAAATATAGATAAACATCGTTAAAAAGCTCAGCGAATTACTGCATGCGCCTGCGTTATAACTGTGTGTGTGTGCTTGTCTTTGTGTTGGTGTGGCAGTGACAGTGCATGCCTGTGTTTGTGTGTGTGCGGGTGCATGTGTCTTGAAGCCGGCATAACATTACACGGCTCGCCCAAAAAAACAGCTGGGACGCCGCCCACCCAGTTGAATAGAAACTAGTGCGCACACACACACGCGCACTCGGTCAGCTGGACACGCATACACGCGCATACGCAGACAAGCAACGCACACAAAGAAGTGAAAATGTATCGAATCGGTCCAATTGGACGCAAATCGAACTTCCATTCGCGCGAGAAATGTCTAATTGGACTCGTGCTGGTGACCCTGTGCTTCCTCTGCTTTGGCGGAATTTTCCTGCTGCCGGATAACTTTGGCAGCGAACGCGTCCTGCGCGTCTACAAGCACTTCCAGAAGGCTGGTCCCGAAATCTTTATACCTGCACCGCCGCTCGCGGCACACGCGCCACGCGATGAGGATCCACATTTTATGGGGGATCGCCAGAGATTGCAGCAGAAAATCATTGCCGAATTGGGTGATATACTCGAGGAGCCAGAAGCAGCTGGTGCTGTGGATACAGCGGCAGCAGCAGCAGGCGGTGCTAATGATGCCGCCAATGCCAATGCCAATGGGGATGCATTGGCACAAGCCCCGGCCCCAGTGGCACAGCAAGAGCAGCCCGTCGAACAGGAGCAGATTGCGGAACCAGGTGCTGCTCCACATCATGTCTCGCCGGATGACACGGCAATACACAGCAACAACAACAACAACAATGCGCTGCCTGGAGGTGGACAACAACTGAAGCTGCCCATGGGAATGGCGGCAGAGCATGCGGATCCTGAGGTGGAGAAGAAACGGCTGAAAGTCAAAGAGGTGAGTTCAATTCGCCCTGCCTTTTTTTCACATTTACAGATAAGTTGTCAGCTGGCAGGGGTTGCCAGCTTCCCGAATTAAGCTTTAAAAAAATACAACAAATTTCCGATCGATAACAACGATAACAAATATGACAAGATAAATTTGCAATGTTTTGGTATTTTTTTTAGTGCAATCTTTAAGCGGCTCATCATGTGTGGCAACACTGGCGCCAATTCGCGCAGCCCTTTGCTCTAATGCGTTTCAAAGCGAACTAATTACGCCTAAAGTCTGCGCTCGTGTCGCTCTATCAGCAGCGGCGAGGCGAAGCGGAAGCAGCGACTCTTGTCTTTCCTTGCTTTTTGCACTAGTGCTGACAATTTGGCTTTTTTTTTGTGTCTGTGTTCTTGGCGTAGCACAACAGAAACCAAGTTTTTTTGCGCTTTCGGATCAATTCGCTGCATTCGTGGCGAATTTATATTCGCCTGCTGTCAACTGCGCTGCTGACATTTGCACAGCAGAGACGCGCTCGCTCAGCGTTTTACACTTTTTGCCTCTGTTTCGCTGCAAGCAAGGAAAAAAAAATAATTTTTGTTATCGTTCATTGAAGAGTATAGAACATACAAAAAAAAAAAACAAAAATTTATAAATTGCTCACTCTAGTTGTGTTGTTGATGACGATCGCAAAATATTAATCTTGATTGCGTTTCGCTCTGCGCTGTAAAGCTGACCTAATTAAGCGTACTCATCTCGGGCATACACTTGCGTTGCGAGGGCAGCATGAAGAAAAAAAAAAATAATTGTATCGTCTTGTTGGTTGATGATGCTGATAGAGAACAAATTTAATTGAATTCTTGTGTCTTTGATAGAAGCATGAGTGATTATGAAATATGTATGTATAACATGGCAATTTCTTCTTAAGTGTAAAAAAAAGGGGTTACTCCTCAACATACTTTGTGAATTTCGACATGATCAATTTCCTCTTTCCGTTTCTTTTTTTTTCTGTCTTCTAACTGTTTCCAAGAGAGAAACAGAGAAAAAAAAATAGCATAATTTGTGCTTTCACTTTGTTGCTTAGGCGACTACGTGGAGTTTTATTTCTCTTGTTGTTTCCTTCCCTTTTGCATATTCGCTTTGGCGTTATTATGTATTCTACTGACCCACAAATTCTACTAGGCGCTAAATGATATTAAGTAAGAAACGCAAAAAGCAACAAGAAGATGAAGATGAAGAACTCTAAATAATTAAAACAGCAGAATCAGCAATCAAAGCAAAAACAACGAACAGCGCAAAACTTGCGGATCGCGGAACATGGCAACAGTAAAGCAAAGAGAACGCGCTGTGTGTCTGACGCTGACGTTGACGTTGATGTTGCCGCAGGCGCTGGCGTCGCTGTCGCTGCCGTTGTCGCTGTTGCTGCTGCTGCTGCTGTTTGCTCGTTCTTTGTTTTGATTACGTTTTACGCCTTTCGCCTCCAACAATTTAAACTGAAACTGAATGTTGTCGTTGTTGTTGTCGCGTGATATACTTCACAAAAGTATCCCCCCAAGCATAGATTAATTAAACGTGTGCTTCGTTTTCGGTTTCCGATTGAATCGACAGGTTTCTACATTTATCTACATACATATGTATATGGCTTTGTCTGTGGGATCATTCAATTTCGCTTTCTCAATGGCCTTGCTGTGGGGCATTATTAACATTATATTGCTTTGTATTCTTTTATTTTTTCTGTACAATATCAGATTCTTAATGATTTGCAAACCTTATCGCTTACACGTGTTTGTTTTGCCCACACTTGTGTTGTGTGCCTGCAATAGTTTTTATAAATAAATAAATAAATATTTCTTATCAACGCACAGTGGTTGCGCCCATAGGCCACAAATCAAAAAACGTAGTACAGCCGATTTGCTCACAAAGTAGCCAAACCATATCTAAAATGTGGAAGCATATTAAGATCAAACTGGGCTGTTCAAAAAAAATAATAATTGATGGTATTTACTTTTATAAATTATTTTTGAAATATTTCTATTGATAATACATTTATGTGACATTTAAATTAACTTAACCTTTTTTGTGAACGTCTTTTTTTGTTTTGTTAAAGTTTCAGTTGTGTTTGAGGTGGACATACATATTTTAAAATATTCCTACTACTTTAATTTGTATTCTTTTAAAAATCCCAAATAAGTAACCGAAATATAAGAAATTTTCCATACAAACACTTTATTGCAGACTGATGGCTCTATGGCAGCTATATGATATAGTAGTTCGATCTGACTAATTTTTATATATAATATTAGAGGTATTTTTAGAACATTTTCTGGAAGTGTTTTTTGCCGCGCTCCCCATACAACGCCGCCCACTGTGTAGCGCAGTGCATTAACCCATATTGTACGCAACATGTACTGATGTACACAAAATTGCAAATGCATATATTGTACTCATATTAGATTGCAAAATTGTTTTTTATTTCACAGGCATTTCCCGCTTTTAACAAGTATGATATAATAAAGTATATAGTAGCTCTCCACGTTGACTACTATTTATTTATCTCGCCAACAACTTTCCGCTCTATAATATGTAGTATAGTATGGATACGATACACACATATATACAAGATGGGTACAAAACCAGTTTAGCTGGGAAACAGACAAAGCAAATAGTTGCGATCATCTGAAAGTTTTCTTTCAATTAATTTATACACATGAATCTGAAGAAACAAAAAGCGCTTTGTACATTAAGTTGAAGTTGACAAATACAATGTGTATAGGTACACATTATATGCGGTATACTCTAGGTCACAGATGTCGTCGCTCCAACTGTTTAATGACATTTTTTATGGGTACAAGTTTCTTCATGTTAAAATTCCCGCTCGTGTCTAAGAATTAAGTAGACTGAGAATTCTTTGAAGAAAAAAAAAAAAACATATGTTGTAATTTTTTTTGTTATTTTTTACTTTGAAATATATGTGCTGATATTTTAATATACTTCGTATAGCGTATAAGGCAGCCATACTCATGATGTTCTACAGTTTGTTTGGTATCGCTTTCAATACAAACAAGAATTCAGAACATTTTTTGTATCGCAATCTCTTTTCTCTAAAAACTTGCGCAAACACTAAATATATAGAGAGGTCTCTAAGGCAGTTTAATATCAAGACGAATATCGTATTCCCTTGGCGTTGGTTATTCGAAGTTAATTAGCTCAACAATGTAGTTGATTATATTTCTTATCAACTATGCTATGTTATATACCCCTGTACATGACATTGTATTTTATTTTTTATTTATTTTTTATCTGTTATCTGCTAATTGAATACTCAAACACAGCCTAACCTAACGAAGCAGTTAAGCCATACATACGAACCTCGAACTTCAGTATACTTCCACTGTACTTAGTGCGATACCATATTGTCAACAGATCCGATAGACCATAGACAGACTCAACCGATGGACTATATTTAAATGGTTTTAAACATTTTCAGGCCAAGTTGAGCATAACATTTTTGCGCGATTGTTCATTAAAAATGTATTAAAAAGTCGTCTACATACCATGTATATATAGATAAATATATAATGAAAGGGTTGAGCTGGGGCGTTAAATGCGGTGGCTCACGCTATACAAATTTGTGTGCTGTCAGCGTGTTTCAATCAATACGCTCGACCAATATAGCTGACCATATTTTTTTCCCCCTTTTTTTTTTGCCAGAATTTTCATTGCTCCAGGTTCCAATTTGAGGGCGTAGTTTAGCTAATTTAGTCATTGCGTACATTTACACCCAACACACACACACACACACACACACACACACACACACACACACACACAGACGCATTTGGGATCTATGAAAACTGTTGTCTCATTTTTTTTTTTTTTTTTTTTACTGTTGGTGACATTTAATTGGCCAAGTACGCGGGCTTGGCTTTCACAAATAACACACGGCAATTTCGTGTGTCGTTCGTGCTGGGCATACAGATAAATAAAAGACAACAACAACAAATACCTAGAACAACAGCAACAACAACAACAACAACAACAACAACAACAACGATTTGTGTCAATAACCAGCAGCAAAAAGCAACAGAAGCAACATCATCATTGAAATACACTTGCCACAAGCCATTGCATTGTGTTTTGGGCTGTATTTACTAACACTCACACACACATTCGCGCACGTTTGGGTCTATATAATTGAATTTTTAGCATTAGGGAGAAGGAGGGAGAGAGAGAGAGCGAGTGGAAGTTCTTTTTTTTTCAAAGAACATAGTCAATTCAACCCAAATAACGCTACGAACAGAAATCTAAAATAGATTAGAGTACCGAAATCGAATTATACTTTATCGAAACATACATATGTACATATGTGTACATAAGTAAATTGCATAACAATCCCAATGAAAAGTGTATATAGGCAAGTTTTGTAGTGTACGAGTATAGTGTGCATAAGTAATAGCTTAGTTTAATTTGCGATCCTAAATAAATTTTCTGAAGTGAATTGGCTTGTTGTAATAATTATACACATCCAAAATAAACGTTTAAGCTATAAAATTCCATTGACAATTTGATATATATTGAAATGTAAAACACAAGAGAGTTGTCCCAAAATTTGCTGGCTCTAGATCTTAAGGTCTTTGAGAAATACAGGAAAATATATTACGAAGATCGTAAACGATAAGGCCCCTATGATATAATTGTAATTTAAGTAATACAACAATTTGAAAATCGCAAATAAGCTACGGGCTTGTATTTTCAGCTCCACATAAGTAATGCCATAAGTAATCTTACATCTATGAGTAAAGCTTTGAGAAATGGAACCCTTTCTGTTTATTGTAAGCTTATTTAATACACACGAGTTTGTAGTTGTTTACTCCATCGCAGAGAGAACCGCAAATATATTTTATACAAATGACCTTCGACCCTTGGGACCTGTAAGCAATGCACATTGGGGCCAAAAAGGTTGAGAATCCTAACTTGAGAAGAATTCTAGTAAAATATTTAAAACAAAAATAAAAAAGTTTATTAAGTAAATTATTTTCCAAAGTAATAACAACTTTAATAGATTTGAGAAAGAGACGAGCTCAGGAGTAACGAATGTTTTTAATAATTTGATGGGCAATAAAATACAAAGGGAATGTTTACTCTGAAGGTACTGAGAAAAAAACAAATGTTTATTTTGCAATTTTAAGCATTTTTTTTATGAAGTAAACAAAAGAAAACTTAAATTCTTTTATGAATTTATTAAAGTACCTATTTTGTCTTATAAAAATGGTCTTTCAGCCCACAGTGCAATGTGCAATGGTAATTGGGCAGCCCAGCTCGTTTGACCTTTGTCATGTCCACATGCAATCGCTCAAGTCGCTGGCGCAGGACCCCACAAATGGATCCTGACCCCAAGTGAATTGTCTATATCGTTCCCGTCCCCGTTCCCTTATCCCGCCTGCCCCTACCCTGCCAAACTATTCCATTCTAAACCATCCCACCCATCGTCATCATCAGACTAAGCTGTCTGCGTGCGTTCTCTTGTGAGGCTCGCAAAGAACTAAAACAAACGGTCGCATTCCATAGGAACGTTTCTAGATGGGTCTGTTCCATTTCCAAATTGTTCCTCTACGAGAGAGTAAGCTTTCGGTGCGTGAAAGCTTTCTTGCACAGCTTGGTAAACGTAAATTTTTTGCCGCCAAAAACATACGCGCTGCCAACTTCACGTGATGTTTGTGGCGAAAGCTTTGACGATGCTCTTACGTAGAGTAGATTAGCTATGCGATCAAAGTGATTTTTCCTCTTAAATGTTTAATACATGTTGTTGTTTTTTTTTCAATTTATAAAATAAATCAAATAATGAAAGTGAAAAGAGTTATGCAAAAATATGAATAAAATAAAGCAATTAAAAAGAATTAAACATAAAAATTAAAAAAAAATAGTAAATTAAATTAATAGAAATAAATAAAATAAACACAAAGTATAAACATCAATATAAATAATAATAAAATAAACTTAAAAAAATAATAATAATAAATAATAAATATCTAATTAATAAAATGTAAAACAATACAAAAATAAATGTTAAATAACAATAAAAAGAACATAGAATATAATTACAAAAAAAAAATTAAAATTGAAAAAAGTAATGCAAAATTATTAAAAAAAAACGAAAATAGCAAAGATAACAAAAGAAAAATAATTAAAATAACAACAGAAATTCAGAAAAAATAACAAAAGAAAGTAAGAAAAATAAAAATCAAATTAAAAAAATTTAAAAAGATATTTTTAATAGCTTTATTATAATAGGCTTTGCTCCTGGCATTATTACCATGTGATGCATACCCAAAATATATTTTAAATATATTTTTTACTTAGCTTCTGGCAACGTCATTATGATATATAACCCTTCTATAGGTTTTTTGTTCATTATCATTCGGAAGAGTATTCGCCAATTCGGTGTTAACATTGCTTGCATTCGTTTTGGAGGCTCGGTAGCGGAGCTCGTTGCGACTCGCCTCTCTACTCGACTCGACTTGCACGACGATTCGTTCGTCTGCCAATCGGGACACATTCGGCCGATGCCATTGGGCGTCCAGCGATGCAGCGACGCCCGCCTTACGCCACCGCCACCGCCATTGTCGCCGTTGCCGCCGTTGTCATCGTCGTTTGGTCCGTTATGGTCGGTACCCCGTCGTTTGCTCGGTATTTCGTTCTTTCAATCGTGCCCGTTCGGCCCGGTCCCTCCATCGTTGGCGTCCAGCTGCTGCTCTGCCTCTGCCTCTGCCAGTGCCTGTGCCTGTGCGGCCCAAGCTGGCTCTGCTGGCTTCTTGTGTTGATGTTTTGCTCTGGCGCTTTTAATGTCTCGTCTGCGCTGGTGGCGTCAACTCCACAACGCAACAATCTCGCACGCGGCACGCAGCAAACGCAACACTCGAATCGCGCATCGCGAATCGCGACCCGCAACTCGCGACTCTCGACTGTCAATCGGGGCAAGTTGTGTGTGCGCCCTTTTTCAACTCTCGTCGCATCGCGTCGCGTCTCGTCGTGTGTTTTGCTTTGTCATCTCATCTCATCTCATCTCACCTCATCTCGCTGTGGCTGCCGTGTTCAAGGCTACCTGCAGCAGCAGTGGTCGCCGTGGCCGCAACTTCCTGCACGACACCTGCAGCAGCAGCAGCAGCGGCACCAAGAAGCAGTCGCGTCGTATCAGGAAACTCTTGGCGGACTTTTCCCGCTGTTATCGCGTCGCGTTGCGCCGGCCAAGGCGCGTAAATAAAAACAATAAACAATGCGCTGCACATCTCAGCTACAGTGAGATAGAGAGAGACAACGAGAAAGAGAGACAGCAAGAGTGACGGTTGCTGTTGTTTTGTATATATATTTTTTTTTGTGCTGCTGCTGTTTTTCACGGGTATTAATTGTGGTTAGCTATCTGCAGGCTGCAGCCTGCTAGCGGAAACGGAAGTGCAATGTGTTGATGACGCCATTTTTTTTTCATCTTTGTTTTTCTCTCCTTTTTTTTACGTGTTTACAGTTTACTGAGTAACTGCGACAAAGAAAGAAAAAATGTTGCAAGCTTGTTAAAAAAAATACTGCATTAAATACTAACGGTATAACGGTATTTATGTGATCGTAACATAAGTTATATTTAGTCTGGGTTTTGTAGTGTAAATATTGAATTGAAAATGCTTATAAAGTCAGGCCCCATTAGCCTGAGGACAAACTGCGCTCTTTCTTCCTCTTTTTATTTAAATGGCCTAGGGATAATGCTCTCTTCTCTACATTTCTTTCGTATTCCCCAACATTTGATTTCCATAACAGCATTGAAAATTTCATTTCAAAATACACACACACACACGCATGCACATACACGAGCAAATTCGAATGCCCAAAGGTGTTTGCAAAACAAAAACAGAAAACAAAAAACAAAAAAAAAGAAACATCAACAGAAACAGAAACACTAAAAAAGAATATGATGAAAATGTACACGAGAGTAAAATGCTGCAAAATAATTTTCCAAAAATGTTTCATCTCTCCCCATGGGAGTCGGGGAGCTTTCGAGCTATCAACTAAATTCAAATAAACGGCAGGCAGGAACAAAAAAAAAGAAATTCAAACCGCACAATTTTATTTCAGATTTGAAGAGAACTGCAACAAAAAAAAGTAAGCTACGCGCCTGGAATTTTGATACCCTCTGCCCAGCGCTATTGCAGCTCTGTTGCAGCGCTGCTGGCAAGTGTGGAAAGCGCGATGTGTATAACTCATGTGTTTATTGTACGATTCAATTGAAATTTGTACAGTAGTTCCATATGATATGCAGCAATATGTATGTTGAAGTAGAAAGCTATGATTTCAATACTTTGCATAATAAATGCAAATTTGTAATTTGCATGAGCAGTAGGTGTGGCAAACAAAATTGGAAATATATCCAGAAACTGTTGGTATATAGCAAGCTATATGATAAGTTTCAAGTTTCTAGCTTCTCTAATAGCAGAGATCTGTGCGTTCGTACAAACACATATTGCCTAAACTACTCGAAAAAAGGGTATAAAAAAAAAATCTCTGTTTATGTCGAAAGGTGTAACGTTTGAATAGGCAGAACAGAGATGAAAGTAGAGAGGGAAGAGAAGGAGTGAAGTAACGCATAATGCGTCATTTCTTTACTTCAGACTTAGACGCGCCTAACCTCCGCTGGCCAAGCGCAGCTGCAACTGTAGCTGAAGCTGTAAGTAAGGCTCTATATAGAGTGTGTATATAGCATAAGCGATTCTATGGCCAAAAAGAATTCAAAGCCAAAGTTGAAAAGCTGAAATAAACAGCCCCCCCCCCAGTCTCGCGCATCCTCGCATCCTGTTGAGCCTAGACAAAAGCGTATCATGTCTGCCAATCCGCAATGCCCCTACCTACCTCCCTGCCTGCCTGCCTGCCCCGCTTCCCTCTCCGCCAAACATGGCACACTCAATGTGTGTAATTTTATATGACTACCTCGCGCTTAGAGGGAGAGAGAGGGGGAGAGAGAGGGAGGAGGAGGCGTGTGTGTGTTTACAGGCAACTCGAGTGCACTTAAGCGCTGGAAGTAAGCCAGGCTAAGCCGATGGCGGGACGACAACGACGACGACGACGCTGATGATGGCGTTGTTGTTGCCAGGACAAA
The DNA here is from genome assembly GCA_018904105.1 of Zaprionus tsacasi. Lineage (NCBI taxonomy): Eukaryota > Metazoa > Arthropoda > Insecta > Diptera > Drosophilidae > Zaprionus > Zaprionus tsacasi. The sequence goes on from JAEIFR010000003.1 coordinate 248,384, forward strand.
CGCATACACACACACACAGACACACACACACATCCACTTGATGGTGGCATGCAACAAATGCACGCCTCATCGTCTGCTCAGTGTCTCCTACTACGTGCGCTATCAGCGTGCAGAGCAGCAACATTTGCGAGGGCTGCTCAATCAGATTATATCGATATTAATTGCATATAGATATACATATATATAAAAATAAGAGTGGAAATCGTTAAGAAAAACTATGTCAAATCTGTAAAAAGAAAGCATGAGAGCGTTTACTTTAAAGAAATATCCTAACATTGGCTGAACTACATGTTTTGTCTAGTTTAAACCTCAATCGAGCTTTAAAATACGATTTGTTGTGTTTTATCCAGATTTAAGGGCTCTAGCTTATGTAGTCTCTGAGATCTCGGCGTTCGCGCAGACAAACATAAATATAATTACGCGCCACACTCATTTCCAATACAATATACGAGGGTTTTGAAAAGCCGACTTTTTTTTGCCCCCCCCCCCCCAAAAAAATTATAAAAAAAAACCCCAAAACACAAAAAAAAAAAAAAAAAAAAAAAAAAAAAAAAAAAAAAAAAAAAAAAAAAAAAAAAAAAAAAAAAAAAAAAAAAAAAAAAATAGCTTGTATTTTTAGCTTAAAATGTTTAAAATAATTTATACTATTTATACTCTATTTAATACGTGAACCTGATATATTTCTGTTTTATAGAACTCTTTGAATTGTTGCTCTGCCTTCACTTATTTATTTTTCTCTTTCATTTTTGGCAGCTGTCTCTTTTATTTTTTTTTTTTTTTTGCAATTTTGCCTGTCCTACATTCTTTTCGTTTCAATCAAAGCAAGCATCTCAATTTACCATATAAACCATCATATATAGTAGAAATTTCAGATAGTTGTCACTCACATCCATGGTCACTCTATGCGCTGCTGTCACATGCCACGTCACACAGACTCGTTTAAGCCGTCAATCTCTCTCTCTCTCTCTCTCTCTCTCTGCCTGGGTATAACATCTGAATAATCTTTAGAAATATGTTGCTATATTTATAGATACTAGATATATGTATAGAGAGGGGGAGGCTTGCAAATTGATCTGAAATTAGAAAAATTTGTCTTTTTAAATTGTTTGTTTTTTCGCTGCTAACTTTGTGGACTACCCACACACAAGAGTTACTGAAACTGCCGTTGACCTGGTCCCAAACCGCAAAAAAAAAGTAAAGAAAAGAAAAATGAAAGAGGAAGAAAAGAAAAGAAAAAGCGGACGAGGCAACTTGGAGGAGCTGCTGCTGCTGCTGTTGCTCGGTTCGACACGTCTGATTTGATGTGAAGACAAATTTACATTTATCGCTGTTTGTTGTTCTTGTTCTTCTTCTTGTTGTTGTTGTTGTTGTTGTTGTGTTACACGGTTTTTTGGTTTGGTTCCTTACAAGCCTTTTGCATTTTATTGTCTTTGGGCTCTTTGTGTGTGTGTTTGTGTGTGTGTGTGACTGCGGTTGTGTATTAATAATTCATTGCGCTTTCCACGCCTCCTCTTCTTCTACGCTGCCGACTCATAATTCTTGTGGCTCCGCCGCAAAGTATGCAATGAAAATGGGGACAACAAGAAAAGCCTAAAGTAAGAGAGAGAGAGAGAGAAAGACAGAAAGGTAACCGAACTTGGACAATTTATCAGCAGACGATTTTGCTGGCTACCCCCCTTACTTAGCCCTTTCCCAGCTCATGCTAATACCCTATGAATGAGTTTTTACCCTGAGTTTTTTTTTAAGATTTTTATAGCATACTAACTGGCTGAGCTAGTATAAGGGCAAGTATTTTTATTTATTAAAAAAAGCCCCTCGATTTCTGAGATACAGCTGTAAGTCCTCCTACGATTAGTGAAAGGTTTTGTTCTTTTATTTATTTTTTTAATTGCGCTGTTATGTTATTCATCTACGGATTCAATTGTTCAACAAAATTAAAAAAAAAAAAAAAAAAAAAAAAAAACCCAGAACTATTTAATAATGAAATAATTTATATGAGAAGTGTCCTAAGTAACGGTGAAAATTAATAAAGTAAAATGCAAGTAGTGCACTTTTTACAGGGTATTCTCTACGCGCTGCATATAGAAGTGCGTTAGCTTGTTTATTATTGTATTTTACCTGTTCTGTGGCCTGCAAAACTTTGGCCACAAATTCAGCCTGTCTCACTCTGCTAGCAGCTCTGCCGTTGTCTCTCTCTCTTTCTTCTTCTCGCTCTCTCTCTTTCTCTCTGTGTCTATGTGTGTTGTTTTTGTTTCCGCTCTGCCAATTCTGTTGCTGCTGCAATGTATTTCGTATAGGTTTTTTTTTTACGGATGCTGCAGCTGCGAGTGCGACGGAATGGGGGTCGATAGGCGAAATGGGAGACAGAACAGAAGAAGACAAGCGACAACAAATTGTAAAAATCATTTGCTGACTTTTTGGCCAACACACTCTCTCTCTCTCTCGCTCACACTCAATATCTGTCGTTGCATTTTAATTGCCAAGTCTCAGTTTTGTTCCATTTTGTGGCTTCTGTTCTCCTCCGCCTCCTGCTTTGTCACCAGTCAACGGATTTGAAGACTGCCAGCAGCAGCAGCAGCAGCAGCAGAGAGTCCATTTACAGAGCTCCCCAAGCACAGATAAAAGGCACAGAGAGAAAGAGAGGGCGATAGAGAGAGGGAGAGAGAAAACTGCATGCCAAAATTGTTGAACTTTGCGAAATCACAGAAACTTCCAACGCAAGATTAGAAATAGACAAAGAAAATGAAGAATAAAAAGGAAGAAAAAAAATGAAGAGAAAACTTTTCAGTTGATATGGGAAATAACAGCTTTATATAATTATATGTACATATATTGAGCCAGCCTAAGTTTTATATCCCTTTTTATCTTAACGCATGAATCTCTGAAGATATTCAATAATTCTCTTTCTAATAGATTCTTATCTGGCCTATGCTAAACGCGTTTATAATCTCGCAAATACTTTGCTACTTTGAATTAATTTCAGCAATTTTTTCGCCTAGATTCCAATTTCTTTTATTGTATTCTCTCTCTTTATAAACTTTAAATATTGAAATATGTTCAAAAAGGCGAAGATTAAGCATGCCAGGGCCAACAATATATTGAAATGCATGCCCAATAACACTATTTGAGTCAATTTTCTGTCTGTTAAACTAACAGATCTCTGTTATTAGCGAAGCTAGAGTTACCAAATTTGGCATGCAGATCTCTATATACAATAGGCAGTAAAAGTATATTTTAAATTTTGCCTGCCACGCCCACTGCTCAAGTAAATTAATAATTTGCAGTTATTATGCAAAGTATTAAGTTCTTAACTTAACTCCTTCAATATACACATACATGCATATTATTTGTAACTATGCTAAAAATTTCACTGCGATTGCATTAGGGTATCAAAGTGTTCACGCCTTGCATTACTTTTTCTTTCTTTTTTCGAAAAAGTTACGACTTGCTGCTGGGTTTATTTGACCTTACAAGCTTGTGAAGAATCACGTAGTACATGCTAATGTTCTACATGAGTTACATGGCTTACATGGATATTTTTTAGTTGAACAATTTGTTGTTACTACAGATGCCAATTTCCCTTTCACTTTGATAGGCAACATGTCGGAAAGTTCGCTGCAAGGGAGAGTGAGAGAGAGGGAATGTTATAAAGTATGGCAAGTTAGTTCTCTTCTTCTTTCTTTTTTGTAGCTCGTGTAGTCAACAGGAGGCACCTGTTTTGGAGAACTCAAATGCAAATGTCACACCCAAAGATAGAGAGGGGGAGGGGGAAGCGCTTCAGGAAGACATGTCAGACATGTCTGGCACATTGCCCAAAAACGACTTAAGTCGACTTTATCTGCCGTCGCCAGTTGCAGCATTTTTTTTTTTTTTTTTAATTTTCCTCTTTCACTGTCAACAGACTCCGCCACAGCTGTTGCCAGCCCTGCGCTGCGTGGCAGCCCTGGCAGACGAGTATAGTGTGCTGTGTCCCTGACATTGACTAATTAAAGGTTACGCCTGCTCCCTCCTCTGTCTCCATCTCCATCTCTGTCTCTCATGCCATTTGTCATTGATTTCGTTATGTGGGCCCAAAAATCGCGATGCAACTTGCAGCTGCAACCTTTGACCTTTGCCGCTGGGCTGCTGCTGTGGGAGGCTGCAACTCGGACGTACGTGAGAATGTATCGTGTTTACTCCAGCGTGGATGACAGAGACAGACAGACATGATAATGGACACAATGGCTAAGCACGAACCTTACCACTTGCGTGCCGTCTGTGCTCTGCGCTCTCTCTCTCCCTCCCTCTCCCAGCCAATGTGCTGTACTGCTGCAGCTGTTGCAGTTTTAATAATTCAAAGTGCAGCTGCCTTTTTTTTCAACCCCCCCTCCCCTATACCCTCCCTGCCGTACTGCCGGCGCACATTACGTATACGCAACGTTTTGACATTACGTATACGCAACATGGCAAACTGAAAACTTAGGCTGGCCGCAGCTTGTGGCACAAAACGGTTAACTGTCAACGCTGCAAGGCACTGCATGTCTCTCTCTCTCTCTCTCTGCTCTTCCCTTTCTCTCTCTCTCTCTGTATATCTTTCTCTCAGTCTCTCAATTATTCAAGAGCCTGTGGTAGCAACAAAACGGTTTTGAAAACTACTCGAAAATGCACTTACCACATGAGGGCACTATCGATTCTCTCATGCACAGTTCTTCTTCTTGCATATGCTGCTAATTATATTCACTTTATAAAGGAAAAGAGAGAGAGAGGAAGAGAGGGAGAGGAGAGAGTGCGTGTAAAACTTCATATACATTTAATTGAACTATTATGCTCGCTTTGACAAAAAGTTGTAGGGGAAAAAATAAAAAAAAAAATGCTAAGTACATACCCTGTAGTTTGTGCAACGAGTCGCTCTATTTAACTGTCTGCAGCATGTTCAAAAAAGTATTCAATATTTTTGTATAGGGTATATTTATACCTCATTTGTGATTTAAAGCATTAATGCATTTTCAATTAAAATAAATATATAAAACGAAGTACAAATTGAAATAAAAAATAAATTATAGAAAAAAAATTAATAAATTAAATAAAAATAAATAAAAGTAATCAAAATAAAAATATCGAAAATATAATTAAAATAAAAGGAAAATAAAAGAAAGTCCCCCGCGCGCGCTCTCTTCTCTTACTCCCGCATCCCACACTGCGTATACGTATGTTTAATACGCCCCCTCTGCCAGCCCCTTTGGGCCTGCATTATCAGGCCGCAAGCACAGCTGCAGCAGCTTTGCTCTCTCCCTCCCTCTCTCTCTCTTTCTCTCGCTTTGCTTCTCTTCCTTTCTCTCGCTGTTGCTGCTGCTGCCTGAACGCATTATTTTGCCATTTGCATTCGCATTGGCCGTGGAAATTCGCTTGGCATTCAAAATGTTCATTCCCTTTTCGAGCCACGTTTCGTTTTGGGCTCGTGTTTTGTTTTCTTGTTGTTGTTGTTGCCTTCTCTGATGTTTAGCAGATGTTTCCCTTTTCTACTATTTTTTTCCTTCGCTTTTTTTTGGGCCTGATTTACAACCAAGGCTGCATCACGTCATGTCCTTGGCAAACGCCCACACACCGCCCCCCCTCCCCCCCGTTAGCAAGTCCGATTCGACTTCATTTTCAGATTCAATTTAACTAAAGCCAGCTAAATCAACAACAAGCTGCAGCTGCAGCGAAACCTCGTTATCCTTGGCACATACCACGCTGATGCTCTCTCTAATTAGTAGAGAGAGAGAGAGAGAGAGACAGAGTGGGAAAGAGAGAGAGACCTTAGAGACCCCAGCATAATCTTAGCCCCGGCATAGTTTTTATACCCTTCGACCATTGAAAATGGTCAAAAAAGGGTATACTAACTTTGTGCAATGTATGTAACAGGCATAAGGAGGCGTGGCAGACCCCATAAAGTATATATATTCTTGCTCAGGATCACTAGCCGAGTCGATTGAGCCATGTCCGTCTGTCTGTCCGTCTGTCCGTCTGTCCGTCTGTCCTGCTGTCCGTCTGTCTGTTTGAGACAACGGATCTTAGCTATTAAAAGAGCTAGAGACACCAAATTTGGCATGGAGGTTCCCATATTTCCCAAGCAGATGAAGTTTATTTCAAATGTTTGATGCCACGCCCACCGCCCCCGCAAATCGGTAATTTGTGATTATTAAGCAAAGTATTCAACTTATAAAGTTCTGCTTTGGTATGTATAATGGTAAATGTCATATGAACATATTCTCCAAATTACAATCCGATCGGACCAATAACACAGGAGTTATTCTAGTCAACGTTTTCAATACAAATGTACGAGCAGCAGCCTGCGCGCTGCTTTGAGCAATTGACGTCGACGTCGACGTTGCGTCGTGTCGCTTTACTCTTTACGCGCGTCGCTGTATGTGTGCGAGCGAGTAAGCTATATGTAGTGTAGTTACACATTTATAACAGATTTAGAAAATTGGGAGAAGGGTATCTTACTGTCGAGCGCTCGACTGTAGCCATATCCACTTGTTCTTCTTCTTTTTCCTCTGCAGAGTGCAGCTCGCATGTCGCACTGGGTTAATTATAATGAGCCCTAAGATGTTGCCACCCCTTCCTGTCTGTCAATACGGGCCAAAAGGGGATGTCAAGTAAATCGAGATACATCTCTCTCACTCACTCGCTCTCTCTCTCTCTCTCTACGGTATTTACGCATGAATGTCAACCCAAAACACTCTTAGATATCTTACGGTGGAAACCAAAAGATAAAAGCAAAGAAAAAGAAAGAAAAAAAACCCATGAATTTCTTTGAGCAACTTGAGAAAAGTCTCTAATTAACTGTTGCTATGATGAAATAATTTGTTTTGTATTTTGTAAGGTTACGTGGCAGCACTGTGTATAGTTATTACAGGGATTATAAGTTAAATAATATATGGGAACTAAGCAAAACTAAACTGTAAAAAACATTTGCATATAATATAGTTTGTTGGTTTTATTAATTCGATATACAATAGTCGACAACGATAGAATGCGCCTTTAGTTAATTATTGATAATCTTAACTTCTGTAACTTATTGTTTTTAATATTAAAATTCTAATTTTAAAAATACCTAAATCACAAAAATTAAATTGTTTTTGAGTTTTGTAATTAGCAAAAACTATTGAGCCTTATATTCTAGAACTAAAACCATGAAAAAAGTGCTTTACCCGAATAAAATTGTTCGATTTTTAAGAAAGTCAGGAATGCGATATACTGGTCCTGCCAAGGTCTTACATGTAAAATTTTTGACGACTTGACATGATTTTTGAGCAAAAATTAAGTTTCTCTAAAACAATTTTAAACACTTGTTTTATACTTATTTTTACCTCCGCAATCGATTAAAAGTAAAAGAAGGCGATTTTAAATTAAAAAAGCAAAAAATTTTGGAAAATGAACAAGGGGGACCGTTACACACATACAATTTAAGAAACAAATCGTCTGATATATTTTCGTAAAACAAGACTTGCAATCTAGTCTACTTCCGCGATACTATTGAATATTTCATTTAAAACTATCGGAACTATCGAATGTTCCAACCATCGGTAGTTTCCCCAATGGAAACTTATGCAATATGTATATATGTACATACTTGGTAAACTATACAGTTATGTCCCGTGCAAGTTAAATAAGAAAATGCTCAATATTTCTATATACATGATATATGATACGAAGAATGATTTAGAAAAAACTTATATTTAGAGTTGATAAACAGATTGATTGAGAATATATATATATAATTCGATATACTAACTGTTTAGGAATATATATGTCTATATAAGCTATATAATCGCAGTTGCCTGCCACCTTCTTATAGGGATATTGTGCAGAAATCAATGAGTTTTCCATGCTCTCATGAAATACTATACCTACACTATTCAAATTATTATATAATTTAGTAACACTTTAACCATATTATGCCTCAATTTCACAACATTATCTCTATAGTTAGTGAAAATTTTCTTTTCTGAATTTTCACGGCCATTTCATTTAATTTCATTCTTTCTCTTTGACCTTTGCACTTTTCGTTCAGCATCGGAGTAATTAATGATATTTACTTGTGTGGACAAGATTAATAAATATTTATTGACAGAATTTGTTTGACTATTGCTGTTCCTATTGTTGTTGTTGTTGTCGTTGTTGTTGTTGTTGTTGCTGGCGGCACATCTGTTTGCTTTGTTGCTGCCGGCGAAAAAGACATCAACTAGCTAATTATTAAATAATTAATAATAATCTGGGCGAGCATGTGATATGGTGTCTGCCCTGTTGACAGAGCAACGGCGACGGCATGAAACCACAGCAAAGTCGAGTTCGGTTTTTGTTCAGTTCCATTTGGTATTTTTTTCTCTCTCTCTCTCTTTCTTTCTGTTTTGTTGTTTTTGTTTACTTTGCCTTTGGCGCATTTCAGTTCATGACTGCAAATTGGTTTCTCTATTTGATTATCTATCCACACATGCATTATACACTCGAACAGCTTTTTCCTATTCTACCAATACCAGCCCCCATACTCCTTTGTGAGGTTAATGCAAAAGCCTTGGTAGCTTAATAATATGTATGTCCTTTTTAGATGTGTATAGAATTACATTATACGATATCATATATACCACATATGCATCATTAAATTGGCCTGACTTGGGGACAGGTTTTTTTTTTTTTTTTGGTTTGCATTAAGTGTGAGGAGGTTAGTTTGGGGTTTTGGAGCCACAAGCAAGGTTACGTTGCGGTTAACCAAAGAATATTTTAAGGTTTAGTTAGCTTGGGTAGAATTTAGCAAATGGAAATAAATGTTATACATACAAGTATGTATGGTTTAATGAGTTTGCTTAAAATGGAAAAATGCGTTTACTTATAAAGTAGATAAAGTAAAACTAAAAAGTTTTGCTAAAGAAATATTATTCTAATAATAATATATAAAACTAAAAAGGTAAAGAAATATTATTCTAATAATAATATTATATAAATGAAGTGCTTGAAGTAGCTAAGGCACTATGCGAAGTACTGCAGTGCTCGATAGAGAGAGAGATAGCGAGAGGAAGGGTAGAAGGTAGGATAGCTAGAGATTATGTTGCACTTTGTATATGCTCTTGTTGTACAGCATGTGCTTAAGTTAAATTCGACAATAAGCGTTAACAATGCATCAAAGAATAGACTGCTCTAGCTCTCTCGCTCTCTCTCATCCCCTCTCTCGCTGATGCTGTACGTATTTTGCGAAAAAGCCATTAACAATCTCAGCCATAAGCTGCAAAGTCTTCAGTTTCCCCCAGCACCAACACCATCCTCCAGGCTCACATCAGGCATGAAAATTGCGCTGACTTTCGAGTAATTATTTTCAACAGCTTTTTGCCAGTGGAGCCTCAAGGCGGCAGACCAGCGTGCAGATTGCATTACAAGACACACACACACACACAGAGAGAGAGAGGGAGAAAGGGATACACACAGACACAAGCAGAACCACATCCATCCGCAGACTAAGTTGATGCTTGTGCAACAAGCGGCGGCAGCAGCAACAACAGCTGCGAATGAAAGAATGAGAAACTGCTGTTGTGCATTTGAGTGAGAGGAAGAGAGAGAGAGAGAGCGAGAGAGAGAGCAACATTACCCGTTGGCAACTTTATTAAATTTACGCAAGTAAATTGCAATTTTGCATAGCACACTTCTCGGCGTTGGCCATTAAATTGCAACGCTGCGTATACGTTATAAATGGCAGAACACAAAAAAAAACAAGAAAGCAAGGCTACCTTCGGCTTGCCGAAGGTTTTATACCCTTGCAGTTGTACACAGCTATATGTAATAGCACTCAGATTTTCATAAAATTGCAACAGGTACCTTCATTAGGCTGATCGTTGATCGTTATAAGTTATAAAACTTCGATTTTGATGATACTTTATTATTAAGGACATACTTAGATTTGGATGTGGTAAGCCTGATAGCTATATCTTGAAATATAACGAAAATCGACCGATAGGCTCCATGACAGCTGTACGATATATCAGTCCGATCTGGCCCGTTCCGACTTATTTAATGAAGGCAGAAATAAGAAGCTTGTGAGCCAACTTTTATGAAGATAGCTCAATAACTGGGGGACTAATTTGCGTTGCAACAGACAGACGGACTGACTGATTGTTCCGATAACAGCTATAGAATATAAACGTCAGAGATATTTAAATGGCAAAACTAAGGGCGGGTTACTGTTCAACATTAAAAAGTATTGATAATGTGCTGTATTTCCAAGAACAAAACAGGTTTGCATACAAAAACCCTAATTTCAGCCGATTGTTCCTATGGCAGCTATATGTTATAGTGGTCCGATTTTGATACAATTTTGACAGCACATTAGGAACGTAATAAGAATAAGATTTGCCAAATCTTGTTGCAATATCTTGAAAAACAACAAAAATCGGCCGATAGTTTCTATGACAGCTATACGATATATCGGTCCGATCTGGCTCGTTCCGACTTATTTACAGCGCGCAGCAATAAGAAGCTTATATGCCAAGTTTCATGAAGATAGCTCAAAAAATGAGAGACTAGTTTGCGTTGCAACAGACGGCCGGACGGACGGACGGACGGACGGACGGACGGACGGACGTTCGGACGGACAGACGGACATCCATTTTTGGACTCCTCTGTTTATGCTGATTCAGAATATATATACTTTATAGGGTCGGAGATGTCTCCTAAGGTGCGTTGCAAACTTCTGGCTAAAATTAATATACCCTCTGCAAGGGTATAAAAAGGGGTGTGGGCGCACAGCAATTTCTCGCGCCCAGGGCAACACCCCATAACATACTATTACCACATCAATTGCCTGTCATTGATTGTCTGTCCAGCTGTCGACCTACCCATCACATAGATACGTCCCTACCTCACCCCCTGCCTCTTCACCCTGCTGTCTGTCTGCATGTCTATCTGTTGCCCTAATTGACGCACTTGCATATGTTCAATTTTTGATGGCATCAATTGCAGCACTGGCCAGGAAAAGGCCAAGGAAAGGATACGCATGTGCCAAAAGTGGAGGAAAAAAGAAAATAAAACCCTGCATATCATGCAACGTAATATCATTGATTTGCCCTTAATTGCATCAAATTTAAGAGGCAACACACTCTTGACTATAAAATATTCCAAATAAAAAAATTAAAACAAAACATATTAATATAAATTCATTTCCTTCGATTTAAGACAGCGGAAATGCATGTGTAGGGATTCTATGTCAATCCGGCAATTATAAAACATATTCTCATCGAATTTGGTAGCCTCAGCTCTACCAATCTCTGAGATCTAATTGCTCATACAAAAAAAAAAAAAAAAAAAAAAAAAAAAAAAATGAGTATAAACATTTAAAAAAAAAAAATATTTATTTTTATTTATTTATTTATTTATTGTGCTTTATATTCCCTTAAAATTTATTTCAGTTTCACTAAAGCTTATGATATAATATTATAATTTTTCAGAGTCTAGCATTTATGCGCTTTTCAACTGAATTTTTTTTAACAATTTATTGTCCTGGAATTTTTTACATTTTAAATTTTCAAGGAAAAGTGGGAAGAAAAACCTGGATTTGAAAAAATATTTATTAATCGCTGCATTTCTTTCGATTTAAGAGAGTGTAGTAGTAGGTCTGAGAATTCCAAGTCAATCTCGTGATAAAAAGACTTATCCTTATCAAATTTGATAGCCTTAACTATCCCAATCTCTGAGATCTAGTTGTTCATACGGACAAAAATACCTTAAGGGCTCGAAAATGCTTTTTTTTTTTTGCTTAATAAATACAACCTTCTACTCTATAAAAATGAATATATGTTTACACCATGTAACTCAATCTCTGGCTTCTCCTTTCTCTCTCTCTCCCTATATCTCTCTCTGATTGCAACACGCGCTTACCAAGTAACTTGCATTTCAGTCCAATTAGAACTCAATTATTGTAAAATAATTGCAGTAAATGCAATTATTCTTTACAATCGAATATATTCATTGTCTCATTTGTCTCAATTATGGAAAGTTCATTTAAAACAGCAGCGGGCAGGAGGTGAATGTGAGAGTGTGAGTGTGAGTGTGAGTGTGAGTGCGTGTGAGTGTGAAAACAAGTGTGAGTGTGCATTAAAAATCAGGGAAAACCGCATCAGAATGCAGAGATTAATTGCACTTTAAACGAGACAAAATTGTCTCTTGGTCAACTCGATAAACCGAAGCTGATCATTGCAATCGAATTGAGTTGGGAAAATATGTACATTCATATAAAGCTGATGTGGGGAGAATGCTTGAAAAAAATGTGAGAGAGGCAAGTAGAAAGAGAAAGGCAGAGAAAGGTGTACTTAAATAAAGCAGATAACTTAATTGATTGAGAATATATAATATTTATTTCTATAAATTGCCAGATCAACGAGGCACACTTAAATTAAAGTTCTGTATAAGGTTGATATATCAATATTCTGCTTAAGCTGAAAGTATTCAAATATAAAGTTGATAATTCGATTTATTAAGAATATATATGCCGATTGTATAATCAGATTAAAGATATACACTTCGTTATAAATCGTGTATCAAGTACTCAGCTAACTATGCGAGATAATTCGATATACGTGCATTGAGAAAAGTAATTAAGAAAAAAGTTGATTATGCCTTATATACAGTCAGATTAAATCGTGCATCAAATACAGATCAATAATTCGATATACTAACTGTTTCAGAATATGTATATACGTATGTCTATACAAATATAAACCTATATAAGCATTTGCCTTTCGCCTGCCTATAGATAGGATATTTTGTATAGGATTTAAGCTATTTAACAGTTTTCCTTTATCTAATTAATTACCAGATTTTATATGCAGTAAATACCAAGTACAATATGATGCGAGAATGCTCTGAAAACAATTAGCTGTCGTCGCAACTGGCAGTTGTAATACTCACGTAATACCCTTTCATCCTTTCATGCAAATTGCTTGCCTTCACCTTCGGCTTCGACTTCTTCTTCTTCTTTCCCCCCATCATTATGTAGAGGTGTGTGTGTGTGTTGGTGTGTATTTTTTATGCCATTCTGGCAGTCTTTATTTAATTTTCATGGGATCTGTACACGCGCCTAGGCTTTAGTTTTTCGGCTTGAGGTCTTAGGTTTTCGGGATGCCAAGTCGTTGGATTCCAGCTGAGCTGTGGGTGAGGTGGGTAGCGGGTTGGATTTAATTGAGCGGCATGCGAGCACGCATGCACACGCACACGCACACGCGTGTATCGCTTACACACACACAAACATACGAACACACACACACACACGCTCAGAAATTCGCTTAATTGAATATTAACGCGTGTGTTACCTAAGCGAAATATTTGCAGGCGACAAATACCAACGCCTAGCATAGCCACCTGCCCCCCTCTAGGCCTCTACGCCACTGTCTGTGTGTGCACCCTTTCGAAATGTCAGCGTCAGTTTGCCAATCTTTCTCACGTTTCATTTGCCTGAGTTTCCTTTCTTTTTCGTCTCTTACTTTAGTTGCTGTTGTTGCCTCTTCTTGTTCTTGTTCTTGTTTTTGTTCATGTTTTGTTTTCTATTAATTTCAATTAATGAAGCTGCGTCTTTGTCATTTAATTAATTCGACAGCAGGGAGCCCTTTAACGGAGGCCATGGCTTGAGTCTTTTGTATACCCTGTAATTGTGCAAGTAGTGCGCCGATGGGGGTGTATTGAATATGTATTGAATAAGTTTAAATTTATCAACACAATTGCGAATCTGATTAAGAGAAAGAAATACTGTATTATAGTATCATATATATCATTTCATATCATTATTTATTTTTCATATTGATTTTTTTTAAGATTTATATATTTTAATTTATTTGTTTTTTTTTTTTTAATTTTGTAATTCATTTATTTATTTAATATTATAAGTAATCAAGAAACCTTTTATTTCAAATTTACAAATTAATTAATTAATGATTCTAATAAATTAATATTTAAAAGTATATATAACAAATAAAAACTAAAGAAATACAGGGTATTTCACAGACACCACATAGCAAATCATGTTTTGAGCGTTTCTCTTCTTTTTTTCGGCATGTGAGTTCGATAATCGACGACGCAACATGGCGTTAAATAGGTAGAAAAAGGGGTTAAGTGAAGGACAGATGAAGGCGAGTGGGGAAATAATAGTGAAGAGCAGTAGGAGCGTGTGTGTGTGTGTGTGTGTGGAGGGCGAGAGGGACGGAGGGAGGGGGTATTAACGGATTACATTTTCAATTAGACATGTTAAAGGCATTTCAATTAGTGATAATTAGTGACAAATTGGTTTGCATGTATGTACATGGTACATGGTACAAGGGGCGATTGTCGTCGTCGCAGCAGCAAAGATTTTGATGGACGCGTGATGCGACGCGTCGCGACTTGAGCTCGCGAGCTTTGAAAGCTCGCTTAGCGGCAAAGCTAAGCGACAATAAAGCAATGAGTTTGTCTCTGCTGTGCAGGGCATTCGCATGGTCGGTTGCCGCCGGCGGCGAATTGAGTGTGCTGCGTGTGCGTGACACACCCCAAAAAAAAAGAAGAAAACTGCGCGATATTTTGGCTCTTGTTCTTATTTTTTTTATCTTCATTCGCCATTCGCTTTGTCTCTCTCAAGCGCGACGGCAGCGTAATAAAACTAATAATACTAAAAATTTAAAGAACGAAAATAGAAACAAAAACAACGAAACGTAAGCTAAATATAAAGTAAGATAAAGTGCGAAACAAGAGAGACAATAACAACAACAACAGCAGCAACAATATCAGCAAAGCAAAGAGAAAATCAACATGCAAATTCGCTTGGCGCAGCGCGCAGCTGCGACGGCAGCAGCAGCAGCAGTGGCGGCGCCGGCGCCAAGGTGAACCAGCAGTGGAAGCAGCAACAACGGCAGCAGTAGCAGCAGCAGCAGCACCGGTGGACGCAGAGAGAGCAAGCAATCGCACGCCAGCTCAGCACACACACACAGCCAGAGAGCGCAGCGAGAGCGAAGAAAGAGCGTAAGAGCGCACTTGACTTGCTGCCCAATGCGCAGAGTGCAGCAGCGCCGCTGCAGCTGCATTCGTGTTTCAGCAGCGCAACGCAGCGGACGGGCAGAGCAACGGTAAAGGCGAAAGGCGAATTAGGCAAAGGCAAAGGCAGCGCACCTCCTGCTCTCTTTCTCGCAATAAGCCCAAGCCAAGACCCAGAGCCGCTGCAACAGCGGACGTCGGTGTCGGCGTAACCAAACACGCAGGCGTGCAAAGTGCAGTGCAAAAGGGAATACGCAAAACCAATGCGCAGTATTGTAAAGTGCCAATTTTGAACGTAAACAAACACACACGCACACACAGTCCTGTAATAGCAATTGTATCGATAACTTGCAAACGATAAATCCGCAAATCGAGAATTGAGAATTGAGCAAAATGTGCAGCCGAAAATGCTTCCGCATGCCCACATTGATCATCTGCGGCGTTGTGCTGACCATTATACTGGTCTGCATTACGGGCATCACGCTGACTAACAGCATCAACATATCGAACATTGTCAAGCTGCGCGAAAAGGTTGCCAGCGATTCGGCGGCAGCCAATGGCGGCCATCAGGCAGCCCAAACTAGGGCCGCACTGGTCGAGCAGCAATATTCGACATTGCAACAGCATCACATGTCCAAGAGTGATTTGAATTACATATCTGCGGCTGCAGCGCATCCCAAGAATTTGCAACGATTTATGGCAACGCCGCAGCCCGATAAAATTGTTATCGAAATTGGCCTGAGAAGCAGCAGCAGTGGCAACACGAACAGCGACGGCAACATTGAGAGCAGCTCCAGCTCCAGCAGCACCGGCAGCGGCATCATGCTCCCCATGCCGCACATGTTGCAGGCAGCTGATGCGCTTATGGAGGGCAATGTGGACTCAATATCGCTGCCAGCAGCAGCGCCAGCGCCATCAACGCCGCCACCGCCAACAACAATCACAACAACAACGATGGAAACAACTGTCACAACAACAACAACAACAGCAGCAACAGCAACTGCTGCAACAACAACAACAACAGCATCAGCAGCAGCAGCACCAACGCCATCTGGCGTCGTCTTAGGCATTACGGATCACAATCCGGCGGGCATTCAATTCGAGCGTCGCGCTCATGTCAAACAGGTAAAGATCGCGACTATAGAAAGATAAATGATCTGCTTTCCAAACTATCCATACTAGTTTATTTATGCTGCCTGTATACGATTTTATAGTACATATGTGTACATCTTATCTTTATAAATATCATATATTGTGTGTTAAAAATAACTTTTTTTTTTTGTTTTTAAACTGATAAGAAGAACAAACAGAATGTTTTTGATAAACTCTATTTAGCAAATGTTATGTACGTATGTATGTGTGTGTGTGTGTGTTTGTAGGTAGAGAAATAAGTATAGAGAACGCGGATATCACAGGTTTTAGAGCACTTCAATTTTGTTAATGAAAGTCTCGAGAGTTGAAAAACCGGGGGAGAGAGGGAGACGCAAAACCAATGTAGATCACGCTGATAAATGACATGACAAAAGATAATTGCATTGGGGAAATACTAGCAATTTTATTTTTATTTATTTCACTTGCCTAGGGTTTTTTATATATATATATTTTTTTTTTATAATACTAGACATTGTGGCAAATGGTTTTAAAAGTCGAAACAAGTCAGATCATATCGATAAGCTGTTAACAAATTAAAATGGCCATGTCTTACGCTTAAAATATCTAAAAGATGCTGCTAAATTTGTTATAATACTACGATATCTTTTGAATTAATAAAGTCTTGCCCATAAATAATTTTTTGCCATGATAGCGCATTATTTTAATGTAAATTAATTAAATTATTTCATGATTAAAAAAATAATTGTTTTCATTTCTTGTAAAAGAAAACAAATTTTATTCATAGTTTTGGAATATACATATATTAAACGAAACATGAGTGTCTATAGTCGGTAGAAAAACAATTGGTAGAAATTTTATCACATGCGGTTAGGGTATAAAACCTGTACAGTCGAACAGTGACTGTAAATATTTTAAAACGCGTTTTTGGTTTGCGTGTTTATAGGCATTGAAAGAGACGATCTCGTGAATTTTAACGAAAATGGAAAAGTGAATTTCGTGCTAATTAAGCTTTTTCGTAAAAATCCATCACCAAAAGGAAAACTTGAAATATTATGGGGATGACATCAATTTCAATGGTTAAGAAATGGTTTACGAGTTCCGTTGTGGTCGTACCAGTACAAGTGATCGAAGGCGTCATGCCGAAATCGTCGAAAACCATGGAATGAATTATGATCAGAAGAGTGGGTGCTGGTGGGCATCTCACTGAACGGGTACATCATTATGAATATTTGGAATGAAAGCTTTCGCGCGAGTGCCGCGATTGCACCATAAGCGCAACCGTGTGACCATTAAGGGTTACAAGAACCAAACGAATTTGCGCCGTTTCGTTACCGAGACGAAACGGCACACCACACCAGAGACCAAAGAAGTTCGGGTGAACGGCAAGAAAGGTGGGTCTGCAGCAGGTCTGGCCACAAGGTATATTCACATCGATACCTTGAAAAAAACGAACGGCGAATATTATTCAGGCTTTTGGACAGATTCGATATTGATTTGAAGAAAACGACCGCATTTGGCGAAAAAGTGCTGTTCCATCAGGACAATGCACGTGCACACGTGTAGTCAGCATGGCAAAATTTCATAAATTGGTATGCTACCCCATCACATATTCTCCAGATTTAGCCCCCGCTTTTTGTTTCCAACATAGAAATGGCTCGGCGGTAAAATTCAAGAGTCATCACAGAACAAACAACTATTTTAGGGCCTTAAAACCTATTATTTAAGGAATAAAAAATTGAAAGCTACTAAATGTAGCTAAAATTTAAAAACGCTTTTTGACGAAAAAAATATCTTTTATTCAAAAAGTCACGGACTTATCAAACGACCCTATGTATGTATGTATAGTTCCTGCTTCTGCTCTGTCGCTGCCATCGCTTTTGGATTGGATTCTCGCATATCGAGTTTAATTTCATTTCAATTTTAAACTTTGCATTTCTCGCATTGTTCGACAATTTCCATTTCAACTTTTCGATTTCAATTTCAATTTGCGCAATTTGCAAAATTAATCATCGCATTTCTAAAATTCAATTTTCCATTATTATTTTCTTGTTTTTTTTTTTTTATTTTACGATTCGGCATTTATTGTTTGAGACTCATGGTAATATGATGATGATGATTGTTAGTGTTTTTTACAGTTATTGTTTCTATTGTTATTGCTGCTGCTGCTAATCATCAGCGCATTGTCATGTCAACACAGCGACAATCGTCAATTTTAGAAAAAAAGAAAAAAAAAAACAAAAATTGAAAAGCAAAAAAGAAATACAGCAGCTACATCAGAATCCCATTTCGTTACTCATACGCCCCATCTCACGCTGTTAAAATGGAAATTACAATAGATGAACGTGAATATGCATGCACGTTTCACATTATTATTGTGAATTGATGTAGGGAGGAGGTTCAGGTATCAGGTAGAGTCAGTCGTCGCTCTATTAATGCGCACATGCCGCTACAACGGGGGATGCAAACCGGTTCACCTGTTATCGACATTGTTCCATTGTGCGCAGCTCTTTAATATGTATTAGCTTGCACAACGAACCGCTTGGAAAACTCGTCGAAAGTATTGAAAACAATGCAATAAAGCCTAAGAATTGATTAATCTGATTGAATTGAAATCAATTGTATGTTGTAAGACTTGATTTTCTTTATATAATACATTAATTCGCTCTGGGGATCACCGCAATATGCAAAATTCTTAAATATGCTTAATCAATTATTATATTTTTGTTTGTTTTTTTTTTCAGTTTGTAAAGTAATCCCTATATGTATTAATGTTTATGTGTGTTTTTTTAATTAAACATTGTTTTGTATGTGATTTTTTTTATTTTGTTTTCAATTATATTTTATAAAAAAAATAAAATTTAATAAATAGACAATATTTGCTCTTTAAATGTAAAACTGTAATTAATATGGTTCAAGTACAGTTCTATAAAACAAATAATATTCATATAGCTATAGTCTCATAGGTAACCGACATATAATCCATATTTGCCCACTTAATAAATTAATTCCTAAGTAACTTATATGTCTGTTAACTGATCGTTTCTATAACATTTGTTTACTTATATATTGTGTTCACGCCAAATTTGAATATTCTTAACTAAAAAATGAGCATATAATAAATATATAATATCATATGTGCTTGCTTGAAGCTGTTACTGTGTTCTCTGTTTTGTTTTCTTTTTTTGATTTGCTTCATTTGTGCGATGCATCTTTGTGTGCCCGATTACAATAATTAGCATAGTTATAGCGACAGTAGAAAATATGGATGAAAAAAAAAAAACATATAAAATACAAAACAAACAACAACAAAAACAACAGAGAACTGATTACGAGCTGACCTCGAGAATTGCATTCTAATTGGCGGGCGGACCACAAATCTCTCTCGTAAATCGCACGATTTTCTTAAGCCCTAAATGTCTCTGCGTCGTTTTCACTTTCTCTCTCCCTCTCTCTCTTGCTTGTTGTTCCTGTTGCTATCTCTATCGCTCTTGGGATCAAGCCAAAGTTTTTTTCTTTTTGTTGTTGCAGCTTTGCGCTTGTCGAATGCACTTGCAAATGCAAAGTGAATAGAAAAAGTTGTTAGTTAGCATCAGGGGCGTAGAGAAGGGGGTGTGGCGAAGGGGGGGGGGACACGAATGTTGTTGAATGTTTAATGCTGAAAGCGCTGCACCACCAGTGTTGCCAACTTTTTTGTTCATGGAACAAAATAAGAAAAAACTGTTTTTGACGTACAACTATGAAAAAAAAAACAAGGATATATAAAAAAGGCATTAAATAGCCAGAGCAATTATAAAAAAATGGAAAAAGAAGTTAAAAAAAAATAATTGAAAAATTATATGTAATAAAAAGGAATTCTTATGTATGTGCTGGGAAATTTAATCAAAATGTTAGTCAAACTTCAAGTTAAAAATAATGTAAAATTAGCTAAAGCCAAAGAAAAAGACCATCGTTTTTGCAATTCACAGAGTTGCCTGGCAGTCAAAAGTCAACGTTAAAAAGGATTAAAAAAAAAAAAAAAAAAACAAAAAGCTGTAGAAATTAATTAAAAAAACAAATGTTTAAAATTAGCTAAAGTGAAAGAAAAATTAAAATGGTGTACAACGTTATCTCGATTTGCATTAAATTGGCAAAACTGGCGCTCAACTTTTTCCCCCCAACACAACGACAACCCTGTCAGCGTCGCCACAGTGAGACTGACAGACAGACAGACAGCCAGGGTTGCCAGAGAGTCAGTCAGTCAGAAGTCAACGCTGCTAAGCCAATTAACTTCACAAACTTATTCTGTGTGAAATTAATTACTTGATTTTTAATGTATGGCTATGTGGCTGACTTGTTGTTGTTGTTGTTGTTATTGTTGTTATTTATCGCTCTCGTTGTTGTTGCTGCTGCTGCTGCTGCAGTTTACTGTTTGTTGCGCCAAAGATAACACAAACAAATTAAGCTGATGAATTTTAGACGCATCGTTGCTTATTCATGCACATAGCTAATTTTAACGCTTCCGTTTTTTATTGCCATTCGCAATAGTATATCGTAAATACTAGCATATATGTAGTATAGTATATGTAGTACGTCTGTCCTCCTCCTGTGTTGACCTCGTTTGCGAGTATTATCAGAATGCGAATTGAATTGCGGCAACAGTTTAGTTTCCATTTAGTTTTGGACTTTAACTCTGACTGACAGCGCATTTTGCAATATGCCATGGCCAAGTGAAAATTGTGTCGACTGATTAATAGTTTATTATTCGTAGTCGCTACATGCTTCTGCAGTCCTACTGACAACGTTGCCAAAGGTTGCCAAGTATTTTAATATTCTCGAAACGTGGTCAACTGACACACACTAATCAAATGAACTGCAGCAATTTATTGGTCTATTTCATTTGGGCTAAGTATATGTTAAAGTAGCTGAAATTTTCGCTTTTCTATACATATTTTAAATTCCTGTCGAGGTTCTAACGTATCCAAATTCTGATGATAATTCTTAAAAGATGAAATATTTAGCTAGATATTACGGTTTCCAATGTTAAATTGGAAGGGGTTTAACTAGGTGTTAATTCAACAATTAAATATAGTGTTAAAAATTATTATTATTATATTTTAATAGATACTTTGTCCAATTTTAGATGATGATTTTTAAAATAATGTTAATAGATGAAATATTGAGATAGCTGTCGAGGTCTTCAATGTAATATTTGAAGGTTTTGACCGGTTTTAAATCAAAAATTAAGCATATTGTAAAAAACGTGTACACACTTATTTGGTAATAAAATAAATAATAATACAAATAAAAAGGAATAAAATATCTAATGATCTCAGAGTACTAGCTATGACTCTAGTTTGATCTTTCTTATCAATTTAATCTGAAATAATAGGTTTGAAATTTTAAGGAAAACATTTTTCTCTAGAAATTCAAAAATGGTATAGTATTTTTTTCGAGAGAATTATTGAGACCAAAAAGAAAAAAACATAATATCATTTGAAATTAGACTGAGAGTTTAACAAGAGTACTTGAGATACTTAGAAATAGTTATTGTATAGACTGACTGGATTCGTTTTCCTAACTCCATTCTTAAACATTCTTATAATTTAAATATAGAGTATTTTCTTTAATTTGCTTTAATTTGAATGCACCTACGCTTTTATGTCGCTTTGGTAAACGACCTAATGGCATAGAATTTCTTTTTTAATGTACATGAAACTTTTTTAATATTATCTCACAATCCAAAGGGGGTGGGGCGGGGGAAAACGGTGAGTGAGAGGCTCTCGAGAGCAATTTGTAGATGCTCCTTTATAGGACTTGATGACTTTTTAGATTTTTATTGTATTTTGTCGACAACTCGCAATTCCTTCACTCCCGTTCACCATTCTTTCTTTCCCCTTCCCTCTCTCTTTTCTTTTGTCTTCTTTTTTTCGTTTTCTTTTTTTTTTTGTGTCTCCCATTTGGCAAGCCTTCTTTCCGTCTGTTATGGGACATACTTGTGCTGAGTTTCTTGTTATGTTTTATTTAATACGCTCATTTATCATACGCGAAGCTTTCTCTCTCTCTCTCTCCCTTTCTTTATTCCCATTAAAATATTTCCTTATGCATGATATTCCACTGGCCTATCTCCTGCACATTTTGAATCTGCGCCTTTTTCTATGCCGCGAGGGCTTGTAAAAGTTTCTTAATAATAAATTGCTTAACTTTTAGGTAAACAAAATCACATTCTCTTTCTGTCCCGCAGCGATGGGGGAGATTGTAGAGCTGTAGGAGCTTTTGGGGGATTCGGCAATAGACAAGGTATGAATGTTTGGGACACTCCTTAACGCTCTTAACACGCCGACGGCTCATCACGTGCCATGAGGATGTAAGGGGGAAGGGGGAGAAATAACCTAAACGATGATCCTGTTATTTAAATGAAAATTAAAATTATTACCAGTATTTCCCCTTCTCGTCCCCCGTAGAACGAATGAACAAGTTTCGTCTGTAATTATATGATTAAGTACCTGTCCAAAATTGGCCCTTAACTGGTTCCAGACGAACACTTGAACTAACTGAGAACCGGGCAGACAAAATGGGTGTGCGTACTAAGTATGCTATAAGGTTGTTATGCAAATAAGTTTGAAGAGTTGATATATATTAAGAAATCTTTTGTAGACTGTGAAAACTGGTTCCGGTTCCATTTCTTTTATCTCAGGCTTGTGCTTTGTTGAGCTAGTTCTTTGGGCTGCAGTTGGTTCCAGCTACTAATATATATCTTGAGCCTTAAGGCTGAGCTAGTTCATTAGATAGTTCAGTTAAAAATCCGTTTCAAACTAATTCATTCGATATCTCCCGCAGGTTGAGCTAGTTCATTGTACCTTGCAAATGAGCTATATGTAGATTGATTCAATAAACTAGTTCTAGTTGCAGTCCTGCTCAATGGAACTAAGTAACGGTTCCAATATGAAGAGCTTTTGCCACAATGAGCTGGTTCGTTGAGCAGCGAACTAGTTCCACAAATGGAACTGCTCTAAGCATCTCTTAATGCAGCTAACAAATACGTTTTCACAAACTGGTTCCGCAAATTGTTATCGAAGTAAATTTGACTTTGTTTCCCCTGACAAACAGATCCCCCCTAGAGAAAGGGAGAGAGAGAGGGAGGGGACGACACCTTACTCAAGCTACTGTGTTAAGCGATTTGCTGTTTCCTGTTTGTTGTTGTTTTCCGTTTTCCCCGGTTAACCTTCATCAGTTGCGTAGGTGCCGGAGGGAAGAAGGAATCTCCCCAAGCACATCCGTCATGCCAGGAGGGTTGGCTGGAGAGGAGGGGGGAGGGTAATTTATAACAACAATTGCAATGCAAAGCAGCCTTTTTAAATGAAAAACACGCGCGTCGCGACACTGCCCTACCAGAGCTACCTCTGCTGTGGCTTCTTTCTCACCATACCCTGCCCCTAGCCCTGCCCTTATCCCTGCCCCTAGCCCTACCTCTACCCCTGCCCAACAAAGCATGCAAAGTAAGCGAAGCAAACTAAATCCTTTTTTTCTCTTTTAACCATTTTCTCTTGTTCTTCTTCTTTTGCCTCTTTTTCGCAGGTGAGTTGCAACACCGTGTCCTTTCGACGACGCGACAGTCCACACTGTAGTGCACTATGCATGCAAGGTAGGTGAGGGGGAGGCGGGTTGGGTTGGGTTGCTGTTGATGACAGTTGGAACAATAAGCTTCAATTTGACGCAAAGAGGATATTGACGGTCTAATGTCAAGGCGAACATCAGCATAGAGGGTACTCGAACTACCCTGCTCTCTCTCTTTCTCTTTCGTTGTCTCTCTCCCTCCCACCCCCTTCGGTTGTGACTAACTAATGCGAGTGACGAACGCATCAATGCTTTCAATTATGGCTGCTCCAGCATCAGCAACACGACTGAAACTAACAACAACATGAAGAACTCAGGACGCAACGAGTCCTTGAACAGGCTTTGGCATAAAGAAAAACTTTTGTAAATTTATGACAAGAGCCAAAGAGATAGACGGACAGCGAGAGAGAGAAAGAGAGAGAGAAAGGAGGAGAGAGAAGAACTTTCGCCACAGCATACGCAAATCACAAGCAATGTTGGGTAGGTAGGGCAACCCTAGAAGAGCAACTACCCATACCCTTTCCCGCTGCAACACAGCAGCAGCAGCAGCATCAGTTGCGTGACAACATATTTTAGGGGAGGCGGCAATGGGGCCGAAAGTAATCATTGTTCGATACCGGAAACTATTCAATTTCCGCATGACATGAAACGTGTACAAAACAGAAAACAGAAAACAGACAGCCTTCAGCCCGGCCGGGATGGGTGTGCTGAGGTGTGGAGGGGGATGGGCGGGTTTGGTTGCCTGATGACACAACACAACACGCAGATAGGAAGGAAGGGAGTCAGGGAGGAGTGAGAGAAAGGGAGCAACAGCTGAGAGCATCTTTCTTCAGTCATCTTAAGTGCTCCAGCTACTGTAACTGCTACTTTAACTTTCACTGATACTTTCACTGCTACTGCTACTGCTACTGAGACAGCTACTGTAACTGCTACTGTTACTTTCACGGTGACTGCTACTGCTACAGCTACTGTAACTTTTATTGGTACTGCTACTGTTACTTTCTCTGCTACAGGTACTGTAACTGCTACTGTTACTTTGACTGCTACAGGTACTGTAACTGCTACTGCGAATGTTACTTACTCTGCTACAGGTACTGTAACTGCTACTGCTACTGTTACTTTCACTGATACAGCTACTGAGACTGAAATTGCTACTGTTACTTTCACTGCTACTGCTACTGAGACAGAGACTGTAACTGCTACTGTTACTTTCACTGTGACTGCTACTGATACAGCTACTGTATGCTTAACTTAGTATTAGAATCGAATGTTAGCTAGTTAATCACTTGTCTATTGTCCATATAAATGGGATTCTAGGGAGAAGAACCTGATTAATGTGACATTGAAATCTTTTTTGTAGGCTTATAAATCACGGCTTTTTGAAGAACTCTCAGTTAATTAAACAAAGCATAAAGATAAAGTTGAGATATTTTTGATTTGAGAGCAATATTTCAAGCTGTTTATGCTCTTCTATGATATATGAATTATATATTCTTGTTCTGTCTGTGCAGCCCTTAAATGTATGCTATATAATTTAAATTCTTGCTCTCTTTACCCTGTTAATTGTATAGTTTCGTTATATGATCTCCCTCTCCCTCTCTGTTCCATTGACTCGCTCTTAAGTCCCCAATCCAATTAGTTATAAACTATCTATGACCGCACACAGCTACTTCGAACTTTATACGTCATTTTGACAGTCTACCTCGATGTGAGCTGAGGCATCGCGACGCTGCTGCAGCTGCTGCTGCTGCTGCTGCCATTGTGACTTTGCTGCAGGTTTCTGTTTGACTTGCGGCGCGCTGTTTGTTTTGCCATCGATGCAGCACACGCTCCGCAGCAGGTTGCGGTGGGGGAGGGGCGGAGTGGAAGAGCCAGGTAAGAAGTGAGCAAAGAAGTTGACTCTCGCTGTGTTTGCTTTAGTTGCCGTCAAGCAACAAAAAAAAGAAGAAATCAAAAAGGAAAATGTAAGGGAAAAAGGAAAAGCTGAAGGCAAGGCAAAGGCACTTTATAGCTGCACAATTCCTTAAGTTGCTGCACACAAGGGAATTGAAGATTGTGCAAGGTAGAGAGCGAGAGAGGAGAAGAAAGGCAGAGAGAGAGAGAGAGCGAGAGAGAGGAGAGGAGGGAAGGAGAAGGGGAACGTGTTGTGCTTTCTTTAAGCTGCTGAAGCACCTGCAGCTATTGTTGTGACTGATTTACACATACACGCGCACTCACACACACACACACACACACATGCCTAGTACACACACACTCACACACATGCCTAGTACACACACACACACACACACGCAGGTTAAATGCAATATATACGTCTTGAGGTATTTCTTACCTGTTACGCTTCGTTAACTATTTGATGGCATAAAAAGCTTTTGGCTATCAATCAACTGCCCTCTCCCCCCCTCCTCCCCACACACACACACACACGCTCAATTATTTACTGCACTGTGTGTGTTTGCCGGATGACACGATAGATGCCATAGCAGAAACACTTCCTTCCTCTTACTTTGCTTAGTGCTTGTAGAACCAGAGCGCAGAGCAAGCAGAAGTTGTTCAATTATCTGGTTAAAGTCGATGGCGATTTTTCAAGTCTCTCCCTCTCTCTCTCTCTCTCTCTCTCTTTCCCACATTCTGGCCTAGTAGATCATCAATACAATAGCTGAATATATCCAGTAACTTGACTGCTGCCGCAACTTCCAACTGACTTTACCTACAAAAAAAAAAAAAACGCTCAGAAAATGAAGAAGAAACAGCATTTGGTAGTCGTTTGTTTTACGACTCTTTCTAATTGCTTGTCGTACAACCCCCACCCCCTTACTCGCACTTAAATTATTGGCCAGAGAATCGGACTGTTTCTGGGTATTCTGTTTCTGTTTCTCTTTCGGTTTCGTTTTGTTTCTTCAGTTCTATTTCCATTGCCTCTGTTCGTGCTTAACTCTCAAGGAAGGAAACTGGCATCGATAAAAAGAAATGTTTTATGGTTCTTGCAATGCTTAAGTTCACTTCAAACTGCTTTCCGAAGGTTTGCTGGATTATTAAATGCTCTATGAAGGTTGCAAAAAATATCTTGGATATTGCTTAAAATTACTAATAAATAAATGTATTGAATTTATTGAATAACAAATTTCATGCAAATATCTTAAAGTTTCCCAATGTTATGACAAGAAAAATTATATAGTATTTTTATTATATATATAATTGTGCAATAACTAGCAACAAGTAGAATACAGAACTATCTGTGAAAATGCTTTACTATGCAATAGATAAGATTTGCTCTATAAAGACTTGGACACATTTGTATTGAATTATTTTTTGTTTATAAAATTTTATAGAGAATATACCATATTATACCATATATTGCCGTATCTAAGTATACCAAAAATATGACATTTAATAGACATTTGAGTGGATCCTGTGTGAATATTAAAGAAATATGGTTGATTGTTATATATACAAGGAATGCAGCAATATTTTCGGATTTCAGAAATATTTCCTATAAATTTTATAAAATATAAGCACTTGATTTCCTGATCATCATTTAAAGTGTGTAGCAGTACGTACAATAACTATGTAGGTAGGTACTCACAGTTGAAGTTTAACCTCAACAAAAACTGTCACTCAATCAACGGTTCAAGAACATGTATGTACATATATATGGCACAGTATATAGCACATAAAAGCAGCGTATTGGTCACTTGATATGCTGCACCAACATGTTCATGTTAGAAATGCCTACGAATTGGCCATAAAAGCCAAAAGGATGGCCATTTCTTTAAGCAAACGACAGAGCAACAAGGCAGCTATAGGGGGAGGAGAAGGCGGAGGAGGAGCTGAAGGAGGCGCGGCATTGCAGGCAAACACTTAAAGACTTCAGAAAAAAAGAAATACAGACATCACTTGGAGAAACCTAATCAATTGAAAGGGGGAGGGGGAGAAAAAAAAAAGAATTTTTCTTGCAAAATTTTGCCAACTCGAAAAAGTTTTCGATCTTCTCCTCGATTCTCTTTCTAATTTGCAAATGCGCAAGCGATTTCGTCACCCTCTGAG
The DNA here is from genome assembly GCA_018904105.1 of Zaprionus tsacasi. Classification (NCBI taxonomy): domain Eukaryota; kingdom Metazoa; phylum Arthropoda; class Insecta; order Diptera; family Drosophilidae; genus Zaprionus; species Zaprionus tsacasi. Next base: position 276,140 of record JAEIFR010000003.1, read on the forward strand.
CCGTCGAAAAGTTTACTTCAAAAAGCTGCTAAAAATAAAAAATAAAAATAAAACCTGGAAACCACCAGCTGAGCATATCGGGGGAGCAATTCGTGTCTAGCGCAAGAAATTTGCCAATTAAATCTCACACTGGGATCCATGCTGCGACCCGGCCGAAAACAAAGGGGGGGAGGGGGGACGGTTTAGGCAGCTGTGCCCAATATTTTCATATCAGTTCAGTTTTAGCATTACGCAAGTGCCTCGACAGTTAGTACAGATACATATATATATATACATATATATATAAGAAAGTAGTAGGGGTCGTACACACATTTTTGTCAAAGTCATTGTCGTAGGCATCGGCATCTCTGGATGCTCGTAAAAAGCGTGTAGCCGTCATAAATATTAGATGAGGCAGCTAAGAAGCGGCACAGTGGGAGGGAGAGACAGAGAACAAGAGAGGGAGAGGGAGAGCGGCACAGTGGGTAACCGCAGCATCAGTGCTACAATTCGAATCCATTTTGTTTGATTTAACAACTCTGTGAACATACATATGTGGGTGGGTGCGTGTGCGGGTCAAGTGGAGTCACGAAAAGCTAAGAAGTCGAGTGAAGTATACCATATTTATTTTTCTGTTATTATACTCTATTTGTCAACTCATAAATGAACGTGTCTATGGGGCTAAGACCCGCTTGAACGATAACAAAAGTAAGGATATATTAGAGAATTTTTATTATAGATAACTACAATTGCTAAGCTAGTTTTAGAAAATATAGAAAGTATGTTTGGCATCGTTTTTGATATAGTTCTTTGAAGAAATCTTTAAATTCGTTTAATTTTCATTTACTTAAGTAGATCTCTGTTATTTCGAAAGGAAACTTGGTGTGTTCATTAACAATCATCATAGATATAGAATAATTTGGAAATAAATGTAGAATTATGTGAAATGTATGTAGATCTCTGTTATGTCGAAAGGTATTGCTAGGAAACTTGAAAAATACTAACAGATTTTTTTTCTTAAATTGTTATTTCTTCGTTTTTAATTGTTAATCTTTTTGATGCTGCTAACTTTAGTTAGCCGGCGCGCCTAAAGGGGCTGAATTAATAGCTACCAAGGACACAAAGGGGTGTCGAATTTCCCCGTTAAAAAAAAAAAAAAAAAAAAAAAAAAAAAAAAATTCTTTGATACGTTACTGTAAATGTGTCTGATTTGAGATAATGACAAGTTGGTTATGTTATATATATATTATATGTAGTACAAGTTATCCTATGCTCATCTCTTACCCTCTCTTAGCTACAGGGTATTTGCTAGTCACTTCTTTATGTTGCTCTGCACGTTGCCATCGTGTGATTCATGCTACCATGACTTTCGAATCTTGTTGAATAACTTCAACAGCTGCTGCTGCTGCTGCTGCTGCTGTTGCTGCTTCTCTTTCTGCAAAGAATCTTCAGAGTCAACTTTGAGATAATCGTCAGAGAGACAACAACAACAACAACAACAACAACAACAACAACAACAATTAAGAAACTGACAACTTTGAAGTTTCAACGCATTTCCAACAGCAATTCAACTTGTTGTTTTTTCTTGGTTCTTTTGTTGTTGTTGTTATCGTTATCGTTTTTGCGGTTGTTGTTGCGCAAAGTTCTGTCCGTGAAGTGTTTATGTCTGGTTTAGTGGTAAACTCTGAACCCGTTTACGCTTCCTTCAGCACACTCCCTCAGTGGGCAAAAGCCCGCAGAATGTCAATTCTATGCTGACCCCCCTCCCCTCCTCCTCCCTCCTCCAGTTCCTCTATACATCCCCTCAAGCCAGCTGTACCCCACCCCGTCCCACTGCCTGCTGCTCAAATATTTGTTTTGCGTTTCGGGGCGTCTGTTTAATTTTTAGTTTATGTTGCATAATTTTTGGCTACAAAGGTCAGCAGCATAAGCGCCAGTGTTGTCCTTTACGCTTTTTTCCCCGTCAAATCTGGCTTTTTTTAAGTTGCAAAAGAGCGAATAAAATTTACTAACTGCTAGAACTGCGATAGTTCGGTGTATTGTTTTAGAAAAACAAAGTTGGCTTTCTTTTTCATTTTTCACTATTTATAAAATTTAATTAAAAAAAATAAATTGTAGCTAAATATAATTGAATATATTATAGTTTGCAAATAAATTCTATACAGTTTGAGTTTTTGTTATTTTAGTTTTTTTTTTAAATACATAATTTATTTTGCATTAATTCGGTATATTTTATAAAAGTAAATTTGTGTTTTATGTAATTTTTCAATATATTTGAAATGTAAATGAAAATGACATATAGCTAAAATTAATTTTTTTAAACATAATAATTAATTTAAACATATTTTGCAAATAAAATTAAACAATTTGAGTTTTTGTTATCTTAGCGTTTTTTAAATAATTTATATATTTAGCGTTTTTTAGCTTCTTTTTTCAGTTGCCAGAACAGATAAGCATAGACAGGCAGACATAGAGGAAGGGAGAGAGAAAGAGGGGGGACTGAGTGAGGTAGTTGGCAGGGTATAAAGCGGTTGTGCTTTGAAAATTTTGTGCTGACAGCATCGTTGAATGCGTTGAAGCTTCTTACGATAATGGCGATGTTGATGATGTAGATGATGATGCGTGCGTATCTGAGGCATCTTAACCCAATGTTGGCCAGCTGTGGCTGCGGTTGGGATCGAAATCAATGAGCGGAAGGAAACGCAGTTGTGTGTGGATAGACATACTGTTTGGGGAGGAGGAGGCAGCAGGGTGGAAAAAACTAAGACGTAGCTCAAATAGGCCTCGTTCGATGCTCAATCATTTGATTGACAGGACAACAGACAGCAAAGGAACTAGCTGACAAACATTTTGGGCCAGACGATGTTATTAACAAATATACACACAGAGAGAGAGAGAGAGGGAGAGAGAGAGTGCCAGAAAGGGACAGCCTGTAGAAGGGCAATATTTTTATTACGCAATCAGTTCGTTAGACGAATTTATCATGTTGCGTCTTTATAGACTCAAAGTACTCACTCGCACAGCCAGGCCGGAGAATGTTCATTCGTTTTGGCACTCATAATTGATGACATAATCGCACAAGTCGCGATTCATTCCCTGCCTCCCCTCTCTCTCTCTCTCTCTCTTTTAGCTCTCTACCTGTACCGTTCTCTCTTAGCCAATTTGTGTGATGCGCTTCGGGTCGGTTGCAATCTGCTCTGGTTGTGTGCTGTAATGCTAAATGTAATGAAATGTGAATTCAATTACATGCATATCCTGCAATTGCAGTCCTTTCCTCCTGCCCCCCCCCCTCTCTCTCTCTCTCTCTCTCTGTCTCTGTCTCTGCAGGTTGCCATGGAATACAGCCATTGTTTCTGTCCCACTCGCTGTGCTTTAATGAGCACAATAACATGCGATATTTATTCATTAATGTTCGCTCTGGTCCGATTCTCTCCCACTGCCACTGCCACTGCCACTCCCCCTCACTCCCCGCCTCTCTCGATTGCAATTAGAAAATTTCATATGCAAATGTACCCAGCGGGAATTGCATTCATGAAGGGGGCGGGAAGTAGTGCATATGGCATGTGGATGAGAAGCTGCAGCAATAAATCATATTCATAGGTTGCCGGTCCGAGCGAGCGAGCATTCAATTTGCATATGGCAGGTGTCTACAAGGAGACGAGGGGGTGGGGGTTGGGGGTTCCTACAATGGAACAATAAGAGAAATGAATGCAACATACAGTCTTGAGACATAATACAAATACTTTATCAATTTCAATATATAATTAATTTATATACATACATATAATCGCATTAAAATAAGCTTAACTTGAGAGAGCAATTCGTATAAGATAGTATGTATCGAATGTATACATAGAAAAAAAATAAAGAAATGGCCTTAATTATGCATATTTAATTGATTTAAAACCCAAAATAAAGAGAAAAACACTGAAACTATCGTTAATACTGGCGCAGTGTAGAAACTGTATTTCCTCGTATCAAGCATTTTTAATTAAATACTATCGTAACAACTATCGCAAGACATTTGATTTAGTTAGAGAATAGAAATTCAATAATTTTCATTAGTTAGAGAGTTTGTTTACGAACCAAAAGTCTCAGACTATCGTTTGCAATATATTACTTGTTTTTTTTTAATATTTTTGATAATATCGATGCAGGTTTAAAACTATCGCAACTTCTATCGCATGGCATTCGATTTGGTTTGAAAAGATAAATTAAATAAGATTTAATTCGAATTAATTTGACTACAAAATAATAACAAATTGTCCAAAACTATCGTTAATACTATCGCAAGGCACTTTTCGAAGTTATGCAAGTACTTTATTATCTATAAATATTATAGGACTTTATTAACGCATGACATATGTGGAATTTATCTTGTATTTAATTTATACATTATGTTTAATACTATCGCAGTTATGCGTACTATATATATGATACTTTTACTATTAATTATTAATTATTAATTTGGTGTATGATAAACCCGACCAGACTTGGATACTATACACATGGTAGTATATGCAGTGTATGGTACATATTGCAGTTGAAAATCTCAGGAACCATCAGTATAAATGTCAATGGCTGCCATTTCGGACAGATATTAAATAGATGTGCATACACGTGTCTCTCTCTCTCTCTCTCTCTCTCTCTATCTCTCTCTCTCTCTCTCTCTCTTTCTCTCTCTCTCTCTCTCTCTCTCTTTCTCTCTCTCTCTCTCTGTGTGTGTAGCATATTGTATGCATGTAGATTGTCTCGACCTTCGCTTGAGAACACGAGTTGCATAGTTGTAACATTTGTGTGGGGACTATTTTTAGTCCATGGGTCGTGCTTGCATAACGCCCACAACACATCGATGGCGAAAATGCCACAGAGAGAAAGAGAAAGAGAGAGATGAAGTGAAGTGTCATAATAAATCAGTTTTTATGTTCAATGTTTGCCAGATGTAATGTCATATGCCATAAATAAGTTGCCATAACCGCAGCCAATCGTGTACACTAGCAGCACTAGTTGAATTAAAAAACAAGAAAGCAAGGCTACCTTCGGCTTGCCGAAGGTTTTATACCCTTGCAGTTGTACACAGCTATATGTAATAGTACTCAGATTTTCATAAAATTGAAACAGGTACCTTCATTAGGCCGATCGTTGATCGTTATAAGTTATAAAACTTCGATTTTGATGAAACTTTATTATTAAGCACATACTTAGATTTGGATGTGGTAAGCCTGATAGCTATATCTTGAAATATAACGAAAATCGACCGATAGGCTCCATGACAGCTGTACGATATATCAGTCCGATCTGGCCCGTTCCGACTTATTTAATGAAGGCAGAAATAAGAAGCTTGTGAGCCAACTTTTATGAAGATAGCTCAATAACTGGGGGACTAATTTGCGTTGCAACAGACAGACGGACTGACTGATTGTTCCTATAACAGCTATAGAATATAAACGTCTGAGATATTTAAATGGAAAAACTAAGGACGGGTTACTGTATAACATTAAAAAGTATTGATAATGTGCTGTATTTCCAAGAACAAAACAGGTTTGCATACAAAAACCCTAATTTCAGCCGATTGTTCCTATGGTTATAGTGGTCCGATTTTGATACAATTTTGACAGCACATTAGGAACGTAATAAGAATAAGATTTGCCAAATCTTGTTGCAATATCTTGAAAAACAACAAAAATCGGCCGATAGTTTCTATGACAGCTATACGATATATCGGTCCGATCTGGCTCGTTCCGACTTATTTACAGCGCGCAGCAATAAGAAGCTTATATGCCAAGTTTCATGAAGATAGCTCAAAAACTGAGAGACTAGTTTGCGTTGCAACAGACGGACGGACGGACGGACGGACGGACGGACGGACAGACGGACATCCATTTTTGGACTCCTCTGTTTATGCTGATTCAGAATATATATACTTTATAGGGTCGGAGATGTCTCCTAAGGTGCGTTGCAAACTTCTGGCTAAAATTAATATACCCTCTGCAAGGGTATAACAAGTGGGAAAGGCTACAGTCGAGCACGCCCGACAGTAAAATACCCTTCTCCCATTTTTTAAAATCCGTAACAAACGTCTTACCACACTCATAATTTCAGACAGATATACAACGATCGGCCTAATGAAGGTTCCTGTTGCAATTTTATGAAAATCTGAGTAGTATTACATATAGCTGTGTACAACTGCAAGGGTATAAAACCTTCGGCAAGCCGAAGGTAGCCTTGCTTTTTTGTTTTTTTTATGTTTTCATTTATTTATTCCTATAACGCGTATTATCAGTTGCCATAAAAAAGAGGCAGAAAAAATAAAATAAAATAATAACAAACAAGCAAACGCAATGAATTGAAAACTTTGATAAGAGGGCGTGGGCGTGGCAGTGAGTAATGGTTAAGGCAGGGCGGGGAGGGGAGACGGTACCGTCTATCTATGTCGTATACAAATTAAATTTGTAGTATTTCAAAGTTACTTACATAATTGCATGCATTATAGCGTGTGTGAGTGTGTGTGTGTGTGTATGTTTGTGTATGTTTGTGTGTGTGTGCTTAGTCCCAGATCAAAGCAGCATCAACAATTAGTCGTTGAAGCTTCTGAAGAACTCATCCTGCCCAAGTGCAACTCATATCCCAGAGTGGGGGTGGGGGGGTGGTTTCATGGCAGACGGGGTGTCTCGTTGGCTGGCAACAAGTTGTAGCTGCCTTGCTCACAAACTCTCTATCTCTATCTCTATCTCTATCTCTATCTCTATCTCTATCTCTATCTCTATCTCTATCTCTATCTCTATCTCTATCTCTATCTCTATCTCTATCTCTATCTCTATCTCTATCTCTATCTCTATCTCTATCTCTATCTCTATCTCTATCTCTATCTCTATCTCTATCTCTATCTCTATCTCTATCTCTATCTCTATCTCTATCTCTATCTCTATCTCTATCTCTATCTCTATCTCTATCTCTATCTCTATCTCTATCTCTCTCTCTTTCTCTCTCTGTGCCTGCTGCGACTCTTGGTCTGTGAAATAAGCGCATTTAATGCGCGTTAACTTCATAAGTTTATTGAATTTGCCAGCTCACTCCCACACACACACACACACACACCCAACTTTGACTTTCAGTCTGATGCCAGCATAAAAGACATTACGCATACGCCCAGTGCGCTGCTAGAGTGCAAATTGTGTATACGCAGCGTGTGCAGTAAGTTGAGCTGAGAGGGAGGAAGAGAAAAAGTGTGTGTGCGAGAGAGAGAGAGAGAGAGAGATAAGGCCATATAAACGGGCCAACAGCAGCATCAGTGAAATCGCTGGGCGTGAAATCTGTTTTCTTTTGGCAATTTATTTTAAATCGCATATTAGCACGCTTTAATGGGCTGCCCCACGTCCAAGCTATCTACAGAGATAGAGAGAGAGAGAGAGAGAGAGAGAGTGCCAGCGCCATGCATACATAGAATAAAACATATTTTTATTTATGACAGCGCATAAAAAATAATACGCAAAAGTTTATGGCTCGACGGGCACAAAATGAAAAATTGGTTTTACACGCGGCCACACGCTATGACAATAATGATGATAAAGCTGATAATAAGAGACGATGATGATGCTCTCGCAGTCGCAAGCAGATAATAATGTGGATGATGATGATGATGATGATGCTAATGATAATGCGGGTCGCATTGCGTCGCCTCCAGCTGTGCCTGACCTATTCAACACGATGCGATGCGCTGCGATGCGCTGGTCTCGTCACTGGCCACAGGCAGATAAAACATGTAATTCAATCGATAGACAGTTTCGATTGGCGATAGCGTCATGCATGATGATACACTGTGTGCGGGGTCAATTGAATTTTCAATCCGTTTCTTGTTTGTTGTTCGTCTATCGATTGATATCGATAAACATACAAAAAAACAACTTATCTAAAAGAAATTGAACAGATTTGCCAGCTGAAATTATCGTTATCGTTTAATTGTGCCAATATCTTTGTATTGCTTTACTTCACTTCATTATTTTTATAATTTATGAGCAATTTCCCATATCAACGTTGTCTTCGACGATTTTGATTTTTGAACTGAAAGAGAATCCATAGTAAATAAAAACAAGAAAGCAAGGCTACCTTCGGCTTGCCGAAGGTTTTATACCCTTGCAGTTATACTAAATATAAAATACATGTGGATTGCTGGTGGTTTCTGTTTGCATACAAGAACCCTGATTTCAGCCGATTGTTCCTATGGCAGCTATATTTTATAGTGATCCGATTTTGATACAATTTTGACAGCACATTAAGAACGTAATAAGAATAAGATTTGCCAAATCTTGTTGCAATATCTTGAAAAATAACGAAAATCGGCCGAATGTAGGAAGTCGAGAATTTTAACTGATTACCATTAAGGCGATACAAAAGGCTATGAATCAAACACCTGCATCGAAAAAAAATAATTGTACCTTTATAATGCTATTATATATACCTGGATTTCTTATACAAAATGTTATGAGGAAATGTCTTTGTGTAAAGGATCTGTTGTCATAAAATCTAAATTTGAAAAGTTCTCATTCAAAAATGCGTTTGAATAACAGCTATATGATTTTTTGTTTAACACCTACGTGTAATAGTACTCAGATTTCCATAAAATTGCAACAAGAACCTTCATTAGGCCGATCGTTGATCGTTATAAGTTATAAAACTTCGATTTTGATGAAACTTTATTATTAAGGACATACTTAGATTTGAATGTGGTAAGCCTGATAGCTATATCTTGATATATAACGAAAATCGACCGATAGGCTCCATGACAGCTATACGATATATCAGTCTGATCTGGCCCGTTCCGACTTATTTAATGAAGGCAGAAATAAGAAGCTTGTGAGCCAAGTTTCATGAAGATAGCTCAAAAATTGAGAGACTAGTTTGCGTTGCAACAGGCGGACGGACGGACAGACGGACATCCATTTTTGGACTCCTCTGTTTATGCTGATTCAGAATATATATACTTTATAGGGTCGGAGATGTCTCCTAAGGTGCGTTGCAAACTTCTGGCTAAAATTAATATACCCTCTGCAAGGGTATAATAACGCTTCAAGTGCATCGTGGATGTATCATCATCTTAATGGTTTTGAGAGAGTACCAAGCATTCCACCAATTAGACTCGATGTTGTCAACTTCCTTATTATGGAATTTTCCATTAAGGTTGCTAAATAAAAGGAATTAATTCTTAATCGATTTGAAAATTATTTATTACAATCAACTGATTACTTACCAACCGGTACAACTCGTATACCACCACCCACCATGTTGACCTATTGCGCAATTACCACTCCATTCATCGTTGTCACTATCGAAAGTGGAGAACTTCATCTTTTCGTGTTCTCTCATTTTGTCACCGGCTGTGCCAGTAAATGTTCCCAAACTGAGCAGCCTATATTTATCATCTTCTCCTGCAATTTGGAAGTTGTTGTATCGTGCATAGGTGATTGTTCCACTATATCTCTCCATATGTATATAGAGCTCATGAGGATTGTTCTTGGTGAGGAGATGAATTTTTTCCAGGCCAAGGAAAAAATCGCTTGAAATGTAACCAAAACCGGTTTTATATGCTTCCCAGTCCCTATAAAAATCTTCGTTTCCGTATAAACGCTGTTGAATAACGATCCATCCTGGACCAGCAATTTTACTATTACAGAGTCCCGAAAATGTAATATTGTTTGGTAATGTGATGTTGTATATGCCGTTATAATCGCCACAACCATGCTGTGTTCTTTGATGTTCTTTTGCTTGTTCCTTTAATTTAAATATTTCCTGTTCCTTTTCTTGTATTATATCATTCTGCCTAGGTAAATCGACTTGACTCTGATTCTGTTTCCCTTGCGACTCCTTCAATGTCTTGCAATCTTCTTTGAGTTGAGAAATCGTAATAGAATTTTTTATAATGGTGCTATTTTGAATCTTCAGTTAGATCTTAGATCCGTATACGCATTCAAACCTAACTGACAACTCTTGAGTTCATTCGTTAGCTGAACTATTTTCATATTACCTAATAACTCAACATTTTGCTTTAGTAAATAAATTGTATTTTGCAATTCTTTGATATAATTATCCTGAACTAATTTTTGATCATCTCTAAATTTCTCGAGAACTTTGATTTGAGAATCTTTACTTAATATTATATCATCTTTTAATTTTCCCTCTGCTATTTTTATTTGCATTTGTCGCACCTTTTCGTGCATTTCGTTGATTTCTTTCTCATTGGATTGACATTTGTTGCTAAGCTGCTCCTTTTGCAGTTGATCAACGAAGATTAAGATGGACTTTACAGACTGGAAAGTGTGGGATTCACAGAGATCGTTAAGTTCCTTTGAAGCAAAATAAATGAAATTGATTAAAATAAATAAACCACACGTCTTCGTAGTACCTTAGTAATATTTTTATAATGGTCGAAGAAAATGGGTAAGAAAAAAAGGTATACTAATTTTGTACAAATGTATTTAACAAGCATAAGGATCCTGGCAGAAACTCAGGAGCATTAGCCGAGTCTGTCTATTTCTTTGAGACAATGGATCCCAACTATAATATTATAAAAGGTTGATACTCAAAATTTGGAATGAAGGTTCGTTCCTGTTTATCGTAAGCAGATGAAGTTCAGTTTGGCATGCCGACGATTATATACCCTTGCAGAGATTTCTCATTAAAAGTTACATCTATGTCTTTTATACCTGTATTACCAACACCTGCAAGAAGGTATACTAAGCCCTTTTATGTCCGATTATTCCTATAGCACCCATATGCAGTATGTTACAAAAGTTCGTTTCGGATGAAATAATATAATAATTAATAAAAAATTGAAAACGCTATCTTGAAACCTAACAAAAATCGGTCGATAATTTGTACGGCAGCTATACGATATATCGGTCCAATCTAGCTCGTTCAGACTTATAAGAAACATGTCTACCAAGTTTCATTAAGATAGCTCTAAAACTGAGAGACTAGATTGTGGTGCAACAGACGGACAACGTTCCATGAACTCCCCTGTCGATGCTGAATCAGAATATATATAGCTTATGGGGTCGGAGATGCATTTTATGGTGCGTTGCAAACTTCTTGCCGAAAAGGGTATACAAATTCTTACAGTTCAGATCATTATTAAATCGGTGAATATTAAGCAAAGTATTGAAATATCCACTTTCTGCTTCAGTACACACATATATGAACGTATTCTTCAAATGACAATCCGATCGACCCAAGAACACAGATTCAAGCTACTTTATATAGTACAAATGTATAAGTATCTGTTTGTGTGAGTGAGAACGAGTAAGCAATAATTTAATCAGAATGCTCTACATACATATGTACTTCAATCACTTTATAGACCGTATTGTAGAGAATAAGCAATTGAGTGTATATGATTAAGATTGTCAACCCATCATATTTAAAATTACTGCTTCATTTTGAGTGCTAAGTATAATTCAATTAAACTCTCTTCCCCACAAACATGTGTAATACAAACGTGCAAATATTTTATATATATGTATATACAATATCTGGAATAGTCTATAACTCGAACACCTACCTCACTGTTGTATGTTGCGGTTGTAGCCGAGCCGCGCCGAAGGACGAGAGTCCCAAGAAAAAGGAAAATAATTAACATAATGTTTCACTTGTTTTATATTATTTGTTAATTTAATTATTTTTATTTAATATAACTGAACTGATCTTAAGTTGATTCAAAATACAACTGATCTTATGTTCATTCTGCGCAAGCAAAGAAATATATTATCATCAACTCCTGGATGTATAATATAAGTTATTGCATTGCAAAAAAAACACAGTAAATAATTTCTTATCAATAAATAAGAAATGAAGCTGAGTATATGATAAGTGCTATTGATGATTATACGTTTGCAGAGGCTTGTAATATTTGTATATATTATAATGTAACATTGACAATGTGGTTTTCATATATGTACATACATGTTCTAATTGCATGACCATTGCTGTGCCAAGACACAGAGCCGCAGCATTTTGGCCCAGCTTGGGTAATTGGATTGTGGCTTGGTGGGTTGTGCAAAAAACTCTATAAGCAATACTGAAATACTCGCTGGCAATAATTCTTCACAGTCATAAACGTAATCGCAATCATAAGCACAATTTCATTCGAGAGTTTTCCTGGCTGCTTCTGCCAAGATTTTTATTTTTCCTCTCTCTCTCTCTCTCTCTCTCTCTCTCTCTCTCTCTCTCTATACTCCAATCATCGCCCCCTTCTAGCTGACATTCACCTTAAATATGTAATTATTACATAACAATTGATTTATATTGAAGATTTGCTATTTTAGGCGATATGCGATTTGCGATTGTCGATTAATCCAAAATAACATACAATATTATTATAACCTCAAATTGCCTTTTTTTTTGTTTTACTTTTTTTGTTTGCCTTGTGCTGCTTTTACTCTGTTCGCCCCTCTCCCCTTCCCCCATCCCGCACTGCTCTGCAGCATTTTCATTTTCACAGAATTTTCATGAATTCACATTTTGTTCTCTAACTTCTCTGCCCAGCAAATGCAGTCGCCATATTTCTCATGCCAACACACACACACACAAAGAGAGTGAAAGAGAGAGAGGGAGGAGACTGGGCTGTGGGCGTGGCCAGGGAAGGACTGGGGCTGTGGGTACTACGCCTGAAATGGGCATAATGTTTAGTGCTTTTTGTTGTAAAGAGTTTTTTGCTCAAGCCATAAATTTAATGTGTGTAATGTGCTGCAGCAGACACACACACACACACACTACGCACACACACACACAGACACACACACACACACATTAGGGACAAAGCAGTGAGCAACTCTTGACTGCAGCACACTTTGCCGGCACACAGTGGCTGCGTCTCATGGGGGACTTCAATTGGCCATAAAGCAGTTGTGAAACTTTCGATAGCAATCTGGGATAGGTGATATTCCCAGGCGGGGGGATATCGAAAGCTAACTAGCCAACTATCGATCAAAAATATCGCGTGAGTGCGTCAAGCATAACGTTGTTCATCGCTTTCGAATGAATCGAAACAATCGAAAATAAAAAATTAATATCACAAAAAAAAGTTAACAATTAACGATGGCACTATCGATAATTAAATTTGCATTATGCTTCGCTATTGATTTCGATCGACAATGGAAAATAATATTAATTGATATTTTCCAAATATTTTGATTGTGAATCGAAAGTTAAACCAGTTATCGATTATAAATATCGCATGAGAATACTAAGAATACAAAGAATTTGCAGAACTGCAATGATTAACTAATATCGATAACACTGATTGTGATAACACATTATAAAACTGCCTTTGTAGTAAAATAAATAAACTAATAAAGAAATTAAATAAAGTTATAAATAAATTTATTAAATTAATAAATAAAAAATAATTTAATATCGGTTATTTTTATATCAGTTGTTATTATATGACTTAAGATTTGACCTTATTTGTCTGTCTGTCTGGCATACCCCATTTTCCATGCCAATGCTTAAATACAGGGTGCGCCAGACTATTGCTCTAAAGTAAATTGGAAAAGTTTGCTAATCTTGACATTAGTTTTTATTTATCATTTAACTCGGCATATTAACGAGCAGCAGGGCAGGGTCCCTCGCTCTATCTCTATGGGGAACTACTGTGCTGGCTGATCACATTTGGCAGCCACTGTGCGTTGCTGCTGATTTCAATGGTGGGGGGGGGGTCATAATATACACAATTTTAAATATTCATAAATATTTTCAACACATGCGTGCCAAGGGTTTTCATTCCTTGTCATTTGCTCTGCTGTTGTTGCTGTTGTTGTTGCTGCTGCTGTACGGGCAATGCGAACTCATAAAATGCAGAAATTTATTTGCAAGCAAGAAATCACTTAAAGATGCCGCCACGTGCCGCCAGCCTCGCCTGCCTTCGCCTCCTGCTCCTGTATCCCTGGGCAATATTGCGTATACGCCACGTTTGGCTCTAGGACTAAGCACATGAGTTTATTATTTCATTTGCTTATTGGCGAACCTAGTCCGAGGAGGGCGTGCCTTGCCTTGCCTTTCCCTGTCGGGCAGGGCAGGGCAGGGCGTGTCACATAGCAGCAGCTCCCTATGGAATTCCGCAGTTAATTGAACTGCTGCAATATCGACTGGGTGGCAGGGGGATTCTTCTCCCTTTTTGTGTTACATAGGAATGGTTAAGGCCACGCCCATGTCCACGCCTACTATTTAATTGCAGCACCATTTTGCCGTTGGCCACTTACATTTCATAAGCACATAACTGCCTGAGTGGCGATGGGTAGACGGAACAAAAAGAAGAATTGAGGTTTTAGGGGAACTCTTGAGAAAAGCCTGACTTATTAAAAACGTTACGCAAAATTTATTGCTATAATTGCATATTATTTAATCATCCCAAGCCAATTTAGGTTTATTTATGTAAATATGAACATAGTATTTAGAAATAAGTTATTAAATATAGTAACAGTAAGCTATAAATAAAATTAAATAAAATTCAAAAGATCCCAAGCCAAAGTCGATGAATTATCCAAGCATCAATCGATAAAAAAAAGGAAAACCCTATAGATATATCAAACAAATTAATTAAGCATCTGCTCTGTAAATATTTTGTGTCTACTCTTTTAATCTCATTAACTTGTATACCACTTCTTTACAGGGTATCTCACAGTCACAGTTTACTCTTCTTCTTAAGATTTCTTTAAATTTTGTTTTTTTTTTTTCTTATTCCTTTTATTACACTTCATTTGGAAGTCTTAAAATTGTATTCAAAATGATAAATGTTTTGCTCTGGAAAATGTTCACCTGTGTAGGGTAGTGGGGAGGAGGGAGGGGTGTGGGTGCGTGTGTGTGTCGCTTCGCGAGCAACAAATTGCCATTTCCTTTTTTCATAATCGTCGTCGTCGTCAGCTAATTAACTGTTTTTTTTTTGTATTGTTTCCTTCTGCTGTTGTTGGCTAAAAAAAAAAACAAGTGAATATGGCTACAGTCGAGCGCCCGACAGTAGGATACCCTTCTCCCAATTTTTAAAATCCGTTACAAACGTGTAACCACACTCATAATTTCAAACAGAAATTTTGCACAAATATTTCTACTACATATAGCTTTCTCGCTCACACTCACACAGCGACGCACGTTAAGATAGACGTCGACGTCGGCGTCAACTACTGAAAGCAGCGCGCAGGCTGCTGCTCGTACATTTGTACTGAAAACGTTGACTTGAATAACTTCTGTGTTATTAGTCCGATCGGATTGTAATTTGGGGATATGTTCATATGGCATTTAGCATTATACATACCAAAGCAGAACTTTCTAAGTTTAATACTTTGCTTAATAATCGTAAATTACCGATTTGCGGGGGCGGTGGGCGTGGCATCGAACATTTAACATAAACTTCACCTGCCTCTTATATATAGGAACTTCCATTCCAAATTTGGTGACTCTAGCTTTTTAATAGCTGAGATCCGTTCCCTCATACAGACGGACAGACGGACAGACGGACAGACGGACAGACAGACGGACATGTCTCAATCGACTCGGCTAGTGATCCTGAGCAAGAATATATATACTTTGTGGGGTCTGCCACGCCTCCTTATGCCTGTTACATACATTGCACAAAGTTAGTATACCCTTTTTTGACCATTTTCAATGGTCGAAGGGTATAACAAGAAAGGATGCGTATAGGCCATGGTTGTTGCTGCTCTTGTTGTTGTTGTTGTGGTTTTTCATTGTTGGTAGTAGTGCTTGCAGCTGTTGCTGTTGCTGTGATTGTTGTGATTGCTGTTACGCCTTCTATACCCACCCCCCCCTCCCCTTGCAGTTTTTGTTGCTGTTGCTTTGTTCTCTGTTACTTTGTGTTCTTTTCTCTCCGCTGACAACACAAAACACTTGTTGTTGCGTGTGTGAGAGGAGGAGGAGGAGGCTGCTGCTGCCTGTTGTCATCATTACCTTCTTCTGCTCGCTGCTTTGCAGCCAGTGCTGCCAACTTGTGAGGAAAACAAAAAAAGCCAAAGAAATGTATCTGCCAAAAATGCATAAAAAAAACTAAAACATTAAAAATAAAACGCTATAAATACAAAAACTAAAAATATAATAACTAAAAATATATAGATATTATCAATAAAAAAATCGAATTTTACATGTTCACTACATTTCGTTATATTTCGTTATATAATGCAAATTATTGCTTTATTTAAGTTGTCAAAAACTGTTTTATGAGCAATTTTAAATTTTATTTTGTTTTTTTTTTTGCCATGTAAAAATAGTATAAATTATATCGCTGCAGAAATGTTCAACGATCATATTTTCCTAGAATACCATATATAATTAAAAAAATGTTGAAAAAAAAATTTCAAACAATTTTGCAAAAAAAATAAAAAAAATATATTAATATGATATTATGAAGAATTAAATTAGATTCCATTCAAAATTGCGATCCGCTCAATTGTACAAATTTCCCCCTTTTGGCCTTCAATAAAAAGCTAGATTTTGGCGAGAAAAATGCGAAAATGGACAACACTGTTTGTTATTGCTGTTGTCGCTTTTGGTTAATAATAATAAAGCTGTGGCAACAACAACTCAAGAGAGTGGCAAAAAACAAAAACGCCAAAAAAAAAGAAAAAGTGGAAAAAAAATTGCAAAGAGTGAAACATATCATAAGTCTGTTCATTCACTCCCCCCCCCCTTTGCTTTCACAAAGCATGCCAAAAAATTCTAACAACAACAAGAAGAAAAAGCGATTCGCTTATTATGTGGCCAGCAGCAGCACGTGTTGCTGTTGCTGTTGTTGCTGCTGTTGCTGTTGTTGCTGCTGTTGCTGTTGTTGCTGCTGTTGCTGCTGTTGCTGTTGTCATTGTTATGCTTGTTTATTGTCTTACTTTGTGCCTGTGCTTGGCTTTGTCGTGCCTACTTCTCCACCCCTTCCCCCCTCGGTACTGCCTGTCAGCTTAAAGGCAGCAAACGCGCAGAAAGCGAAGCAAGTGACAAGTGCACAAGAGAGAGAGAGAGAGAGAGGAAGAGGGAGATACAGGGACTTCCCTCTGCTCGTACTTACTTATTTACTTAGCCAAGTCCGGAGCTTATTTTTTGGGCAACAACGCGTAGCAATAATAACCGTTCTTGGCAGCCTTTGTGCGCTACCCACCCCCGCCCTCTCTCTCTCTCTCTCTCTTTCTCTCTTTTGCTTTTACTCTTTTCCAACAAACAAGCAAACAAAAAAAATTAATATGAAAATGAAAACGTTGGCAAAAGGTTTGAGGCAAAAGTGGCGTATGACAAAAGCAAAGCAGAGTTTTATTAGTAAACTTGCGTGTGTGTTACAAAAAAAGAAATGTTTAATATGCTATAATATATAGTATATATTACAAAATTATTTAAAGTGTCACGAAAGGCAGCTGAAGAAAATGTGCGGAAGAAGGGGAGAACTGAAATTAGAATTTGATAAAGCATGTAATTCCCAATGGAATCAAAGCGTTATAACACTGTCAAATAAATCATATGAGAAACATGTGTGCAAAGAAACAGAAGTGGAAATAACTTTTGCATTAGTTGGAAATTTTATTTAAATTACAAATATTCAAAAATTATTTAATATGGGCATTTTTCGGGCAGCCAAGCAATATTATAATATCATTTAGATAAATATTAAATGCAATTTATAATTACTTTAATTGCTTAAAAGTTAACCTAAACAGTTTTTATATTATTCTCAGTTCAAGATACAAATATTTCGGAGTTACATTTTATATATTTTTAGTAATCTATTACAAGATATAAATGCCTAAATATTTTATTTGTTTAATTAAGATATATTGCAAATAATATACCAATAATTTCCTCATTAATTAACTCGAAATACCCAAAATATGAAGTACAATTTTGTTTGTTGCATTTAAAGATAAATTAGAAATCAAAATATTTATCGAAATCAGCAGTTTAGTAATTAATTATCTACCTAACAAGTTGATTAAGTAGAAAACTGTAGTGTTTTTTCTTTTTACAACAAGACATGCTAATTAAATGCAATTGTTTCGTAAGTTAAAGGTTTTCAAATTCTAATTATTTAATTACAATAATTCGACAATTAGTTAGCCAATTATTCTGTAATTTATAAGCTAGGCAACTCTGGTGTTTTTTTTACATCAATAAATGCCAGTTAATTGCAATCTGCAATTAATTAATTAACACGAAATAAGGCTTAATTAATAACAATTTGAAGAGCACACACCTGGGTAGAAGAGCCCCAAGCAAATCTCTACCAATTTGCTGCCCTATACGCTTCAAGTGTTTTTTTTTTGCATAGGCTGCGCTCGTTGTCGCTGTCGTTGTAATTGCACTTTTGGGTTTTTGTGTGTGTGTGTGTGTGTGTGTGTGTGTGGCAATTACTTAAGAAATTGCAACTGTAATTGCGGGCAATGCGAGGCATTTAATTACCGGAAGTGGTGTGATCCGCTTAAGCGTGCGGGTTGTTACCCCAGCTCAGGGAGATGGGGTGCACACATAGAAAACTTAAAGTTTCTGGATGAGGGCAAGGAGAGGGGAGAGAGCACACACACACACACACACATGGTCATACGAGGCGTATACTTAACGCGACATTTGCCGTTGTGTTGGCTTTCAAGTCGCCCTTTTGCTGCCATAAATTAAACATAATTAAAATGTAAATTGAGCAGCAAATACACACACACACACATAGAGAGAGAGAGAGTGCAAAGAGAGCGAGAGCGCGTCACACATTGCATTTATTGCTTTGCGTGCTAATTAATTTGTTGCTTTTTTGCTGTCATTATTACCCATATACGCTGTATGGCACGTTTTAATGGCGCGCTTATTAATTTCAGCTCATTTATTTGCATCGCTCTCACTGCCTGCCCCCCACTCCAATCTCTCACACTCTCTTGCGCTGCTCTTCAGATCGCCATGTTGATCCTTTTGCTTGTCAGTCCGTCCCACACTCGCTCTCCTGCGCGCTCCCTCGCTCCCTCGCTCTCTCTCTCTCACTCTCTCTTGCTATTGCCCTTGTTCCTCAACCTACCACACACCTAACATTGCCTCTCTCATTAGAAAGCTTTTACGCCTTGTGTGCATTTCATTTGCCATTTCGTTTCTCTTGCGTGCGCTCTCTCTCTCTCTCTGTCTCTGCCCAAAATACACATGTATATGTATGTTTCGCATGTCCCATTACGTTGCGCGCTGCAGCGTTTCACAGCGATTCCACAACGTTTCATGCCGGTCGTTTCCATCGGGCGAAACAGTTTTGGCTCCACTTTACACCGCCACTCAACACGCGCCACTCTCGCCAGCACGCAACGGCGCGCGTTCTCACGCGCAGCAAAAACCAAAACCAAAATCGAAACCAAAACAATAATAATAATTCACAATAATAATTATTAAAATCACAATAATCACAATCGTAGTTAAAGGCAAAGTAAAAGCAAAGCAAATATTTGCAGAGAAAGAAGCCCAACCGTTTTTTGTTTTTTTGTTGTTGTTTAAACAATTTTAATTATAGCCAAGTTTAAAGTGTAGCTGCGCGCGTGTGTGTGTATGTGAGTGTGTGTGTGTGTATGCGCAACAGTTCAACAAGGCGACTCAAACTAATCAACAACAACAACGACGACGAGCAGCAGCAGCAGCAGCAGCATCATGTCTCAACTTGCATGTGCCCCCCAGGCTGTTAGCACTCTGCTTAGGGCAGCGAGAGGGGCGGAGGGGGGTGACTTGTAGCTGGAGAAAGGGATGGCAACTCTGTTCAAAAAGTAGTTGGGCTGCCGCTTGACACGTTTCTTTTTGCATTTCCAAAGCAGTATTCTCAGTGTGTGTGTGTGTGTGTTTGTGTGTGTTGTCGCCAACAGCAGGGCAAGTTGTGACGGTGTGTATGTATAGGTGTGCGTGTGTGTGTGTGGCTGATGAGTGTGTCTGCAAGTGTGTTTATATTTTATTTTCGTTACGCTTTTTTGTTTGTTTTCTTTTTTAATTGCCGCATAGCCTCATGTCCTTGACGCCGCATCTCACTGACGCCTCTGCCCCACCCCCCTCCTCCCCCTACCCAGCACTCCTCACACGCTCTCGCATATTTATATTTAAACGCACCTCGAGCGCGGCAACAGCACATTCCATTCAGATGTGCAAACATCCGCTCTTTATCTTTCGCCATACAGTAGTGTCGCTCTATATAACATATATATGTCTATAGATATATATATGTATATATTACTTTGATATATTCAGCTGACAAAATCATGCTGCCTCATCCGCTGCGGCCAATTGAATTCATGTGAATTGAATTAAGGCATAAGGCGAGGGAGCGAGAGAGCGCGAGCGATAGTCGATTCTCGATTGACGATTGACCTCGTAATCGAAATGCTGCAATGAAAACAAAGCAAGATCTTTGTGTGTGGTTTTAATTAAAGCGCGCTCCCTCTCTATCTCTCTCTCTCTCTCTCTCTCTCTCTCTCTCTCTCTCTCGCTCACGCTCACTGCTGCGCCCCTAACTAGGCAATGCATTTGCTGCAGCACGCTGCGTATACGCAATGTCTATGGCAGCTGAACCGTTCCCCCTCCCCACCTCTCTCCCTCTCCCCACCACAACTGACTTCAATGTCAGCAAAACGTCTTTAGAGCTATTGATTATTCGATTTGAAGTGCACTCGTGCGAATTGCACTCACACACACACATTTACACACACAGACACACACACATATATATGTGTGTTTGCTGTCCAGAAATTCCTTTAAGCTTGGCAATGGCAACAGCTGCAAAAGTTCATCAAATCGACTTGTAAATATGCTCAGCAGATCTTAACTTAACCCCACACTCTGCCCCTCCCCTCCCCCTCCCCTCTCTGCTTATATCTTCGTTTTGCCTTCGGCTCTGGCCATAATGCTATAATGTGCGCGGTAACCTGCCAATTATAATGGCGGTCAAACAAGATGGCGTTATCTCTTTGGACACTTGCGCCAGACTGTTTGGCCTTCAGGTGTCAACGCTAACGGGACTCCACATCCCCCCCCGCTCCTGGCTAGGCAGATAGAAGACACGCCAAGGCAGACAGAAAGAGAGAGACAGAGACAAAGACAACTTTGAAAAGTGAAAAGATAATGAAAAGTCATTTGGCGACATTTCATTTCTATTCTGCAATTTTCAAATAATTCAAAATTTCAAATAATTTATTGAGTTGCCATAAAGTTTATAGCGAGTGTAGAGTGAACGCTGAAGCGATGAAGCTGTAAAGTACAGCATGCCAAACTGTTGAGTTGCCATACACTTTATAGCATACATGTATGTGTGGAGTGCTATGTAGACACACTATGGAGTTGCCATAAAGCTTATAAGCTGCAGAGTTGCCATAAAGTATATAGCAAATGTGTACAAGGGTATGTTTAGCTTAGCTTAGCTGCGGGTGGCGGGTTTAAAAAAAAACTTTTGAGTTGCTATAAAATTTATAGCAGATGACCATAAAGTTTCTACATACGTATGTATGTTTTGCAAACTTAAAACTGGATTTGTGTGAGACAACCTCTTGAGTTGCTATAAAATTTATAGCACGTTTATGGTACATTAATTTGAAGCTACAACTGAATTTGTGGCAAATTAATTGCTGTATGTCAAACTTTGAAGCCCCTATAAAGCCTATGGCAAGTGTATTATAATTATATTTAAGGGATTGCCCATAGAACATTTGCTATAAGACTTGTCTGACTTGAGGTGCAGCTGCCTTTGTCATTCCCAAGGATCTTCAAAGTTAAATTTAGAAATATCTTTGAATATTTTCAATATCTTAACGAGCTCGAACTGAACTGTTGCCACCCACACGCACACACACGCACACACACTTGAATTAAGAATCCATCAATATAAATCAATAGAAAAAGACGCGTGACGACGCAGCATGTGAAAATTTTGTATGGAAACCCGAGGAAAACAAGAATAAATAAAAAAAAATAAATATATATATATATATTTTAAAAATGTGCCCCAAAACATCGAAGACAACACCGCTGCTACTGATCGCAGGCATCGTATTTGTCATCGTTCTGGTGGCCGTAACCGGCATCACCCTCATCAACAACATCAATCTATCGAACATTATCAGACTGAACGAGAAGGTGGCCAGCGACAGTGTCAGTGCCAATGATAATCAGATTAAGGAACTCAACTATGTCAATAATCATCCAAAGAATCTGCTCAACATCGCGCGAGGCACACAACACAATGGGACCAGCAGCAGCAGCAGCAACGGCGACACCAAAGATGAAAGTGACCAGGAAGCTGGTGAAGCACGCACTGTGGAGCAAATACGCCTGGAGATGTCATCACTGCAGGAGGAACCCAGAGTGCTGCCGGTCAGGCAAGATGCAGTTGCAGCTGCGGCTGCAGCTGCAATGCCCATGCAGGATACGTCTGGCAGGGTCTCTGCCCCGGGGGATGGCACATTGATTGATGCCGAGAAACGCGCCCAAGTCGTCAAGGTGAGTGAGTCAGGGAGGCAGCCCCCTCAAAATTGCGTATCAATTTCGTATGTCTGACCTTTGGGGGCCTGTCACGACCCACGACCTGAGGCAAACAGCACATTGCCGGCAGCTGTTGCTGGCACACAAACTGACAGGACACGGCATGCTTCAACATGCCTTAACGTGCTCACAAAAAGGAAAGAACGAGAAAAAAAACCCCCCAAGAAAACAGATATCTGAACGCGGCAAAACGAAATTAATGAACCCCGCAGAGCGTACACAGTCGGGCAAGTTGGCACTCCGTAATTGCGTATAATACCTACCTGTATATGGTATACCCATAATTCTTTTGCTGATTACTTTCCGAAAAGAACTCACTGAGCTTAGCTCACAGTTTGAGGTTAATTTGATTAAAATGAATGCGCTGACTGCGATAGTAAAATAAATAAAACAAATAAAATAAAATAAAATAGTACTTTAAAGAATGTCATTTCGAAGGATAAGAATTTATAAAAATATAACTTATGTTTAGAAATAAAAAAAAAAGAAAGTGCTTATCACATCATAGAAGAAACAAAAGTAATACCAAGTGAAGAAAACACACAAATTTTGTGCAAAAATCTTTAGTTTCCACCGGAGACAAACAAATATCCATATTTTCGACTGTTTCTAACTGAGCACAGCAATAAATTTATCTATACTGTATGCCGTAAATTAGCTAAGTATATTTATAAGGGCGTTTCTATTAAATTTAAAGCAAATGCATTTTGTTTGCACCTTGATAATGCTTTAAAATAGTTTTCATTATATTTATATGCATGGAATTGTGTGTAACTTAATTCTAAAATAGTTTCCCATTAGTAAGACATATTGTTACCAAATTTGAGAGCTCAAGCTCTACTTGTCTCCGAGAACAAGCTGTTCGTACAAACTGTTTTTGCAAAACTTTTGCGCCAAAATGAAGTTATCCACAGCAGAGGCTTAACCCAAGAGGGGAACCTTTTGCAAATGTGCATAAATTAAAAATACATATGAAAGTATGTGTGTGTGTGTGTGTGTGTGTGTGTGTGTGAATTGTGTGTGTGTGTGAATGTGTGTGTGTATGTGTATGTGAAAATAATAATAAATTGTGGTAAATGTTCACCATTTCGCTCGAAATGCCGACTGCAATTTCCGTTGGAATTTCAAACACGCAAAATGAAAATGAATTGAAAATCGTTTGCGAAATGAATTCAAAAATAAAAACAAAAGAGACAGAGAGAGAGAGAGAAAGAGGAGAAGAAGCCGAAAACACATGAACGATAATCAATTGCAGTGTAATTTAAAAGTACTTGGGAAAATGTTTGAGATTGTTCGTTCGACTTCAAGACAGTGAAAATTAATCGTTTCGCGTATCCTGCGGTTATTTATTGTATTTGTTGTTGTTCTGCCTTCTACCCTGTCATTGTTGTTGTTGTTGTTGAGGCAGTTGCAGTTTGCAGTTGGCAACTACAGTTGGAATTTGTTTAACGCCTCGTTTCGGCCAAGGTCTCGTCGACACGTAGCTCGACGCGATGAGATGTCTATGGGTGGAGGGGGGTAGGGGGATGATGGGCCAGACCAAACGAGGCCTTTAGCTTTAACCGTTTACCGGCGTTACCGGCGCATCCAGGTGCGCCAACAGAGCGTAATAAACGTCAAGATTTAGACCACAATGCGCAAGGACATTGAAGGCACTTGGCAATGTTTCTGCTGCTCATCGTTGTCACGTGCGTGTCGAAGGCGTCGCTCTGGGCGTAACAGGAATAACAGACCCACTCCCCCCCCTCTCTCTCTCTCTCTCTCTCTCTCACTTTACACGCACCGTCAAGCATTTATGTCTTTGTGCGAACTAAGTAGAGTAATAACAATAACAATAACATCAGGCTGCCACCGCAAAAATATACACGACAATCTATTGAGATCTGGGACCAGGTAGGGGCTCGTCGTCTGTCAATCGATATTTTCGCGCAATTGCGTTGATACGATGATGACGATAAATGATTTTGTGGAGCGAGGAGGGGGAGTTAGCATTGACTCGCGAATTTCGCATTGCATGTCTGTTGTCTATCGATATGTAATCGATATCTACACAAGAACAATCCTATATCTATATCTACTGTAGATAGCAATCCATATTTATTAGTTATTACTCCATGCAGCACGTGTGCACATCGATATCGATACTATCGATAACTGCAGCTTGTTTACTATCATTTAAGTAATCGAGCGAATTGAATTGTTAACAATTTACATAAATCGATATTCGGTTTTTCAAAAAATCGATACTTACTGCAATTATCGATTACAATTGGGTTATCTATAAAAAAAACACTTACCACATCTTTCGATACATACTACTCGGAGCTATCGACTAAAACGGGGTTTTTAAATTTTTGTAGTCAGTAAAAAACCTAAAACATTTATCGATACTTTCCCCACGTAGTTTAAAATAATTGTATAATTTGAATACGTGCTAATTTGCAGTCAATATGAATAATATTTATAACTATCGATATTATTCTGCATTGAGACTATCGATAAAAGAAATATGTAGGTTAGTGCTGCCTCTATCGATGGCTTTTCAAACCTAGCACAACTGTACATCTGTTTGCACATATTTAGGATAACAAACAATTTCGTATGGAATTCATGAGAAGGACAGTGAAATATCTCTCTATGTATTGACTGTAGTAGAACAATGCAAATATTATCTAAAATATGCCAAAGGAATTTTCACTATACAAACTTGCAAAGGTTTAAATATTTATGCTATGCGTCTCTCTCTGTAGCTCTCTCTCTCTCTGAATACAATACAAAGTGCGTAAATCAATTGAAATTTTGGGAATGTTTCCATGGCACAAACGCAATGCAAATGCCATTTAAATGAAAAATTCCATTTATTGACTGCAGTAATAAATATTCCCCAAACACTCACACACACACACACACTCACATTGAAAATATTTCAGGTAGTTTAGCTTGTTGAATACATTCATTTGTGTATGGTACATGCGATTCAATTGCGTGCAAGATTCATGAATGCTCCGCTTGAGCGGATTTTGGGTTGTATTTTAACTCATTTAGGTTTCATTGCCACGCCCACACACACACGCACACACGCACACACACACACACACACACACAGCCCCTTGATAAGCAGAAGGGGGCACTCAGGCAGGGCTTGAATTGTCTTGAAGACGCAGTTGAAATGGCAAACGTAGCGGGTCGAGGGGCCAAGAGAGGGCAGAAAGGAGAAGGGAGAAGGGTAGAGCTATAGAGCAGAGGGAGTGGCAAAGAGGGGAGGAAGAGGGAAAGGGAGAGGGAGAGAGAGAGAGAGTGCTACAGACGAGGCATGAAATTGATAAAGGCTTCGGGTTAATCAGTGCGCTTAGTCGGTTCCCCCAGCTAGCTAATAATCGAATCACATTCACTTGACCCAATCACACACTCACTCACTCACTCACTCACACACTCACTCACTCACTCACTCACTCACACACCCACGCACTCAATCTGTAGCCGCTTTTGCTTCTCTTCTGGCTGATTTGTTTGGCCACCTTGAGGCTGATTTGCTTCTGCTTGGACACACAGCGCATTGTGACCGCCAAAAAGGTGCCAAGAGGGGCAGGAGGAGAAGAGGGAGAAGAACGAAGAGGAAAAGCAGGAGAGAAAAGTGTTGTAAAAGGGAAGGGAGGTGGGCAAAGTCAATCAGAGAAGCCTCCAAAAACAGAGCTGATTGAATGCCAGCTGCAAACCAATTTGCAGTCTTTGTTCAACTTCGGTTACAACTTCATTTCCCTTTTAGCCCAGCCGACGCACCCCCAACCCCCCCTCCTCATACCCTATCCACCCCACTGCGCTCTCGTGTTGCATTTATCAATTGAATGCCGAAAACAAAGCCGAGGGCAACGCATCGCGCATCGCCGCTGACACTAACCCAGTTTGGGTCGCCGCCCCCTTTGGCTTTTGCGTATTTGTTGCTTGTTTCTCTTTCTGCTTTTTGCTTCTTTTTCTTTTCTTTTTTTTTGTCATTGTTGCTATTTGACCTTCCGCCTGCCCACTGGTTTTCATTGGCATTGGCCAGTCCGATGTGGGCCACAATGACCATCGATGGGGCTATTGGACGATGACTTGGCATTGTCGCAGGATTGGGAATGCAAAGACATAAGACATAATGCCCGCACACAATGCTCTCACGCTCTCTCCCTGTCTCTCTCTCTCTCGGATTATACCCCACATAGTACATAATCTATGGCTCTCGGAGGGTTCATTTAATGCAACCAGTCCGGGGGATCTTTAGGTATAGGCCAGCATGGAATGTACTCAAAGAACTGTAATTTATGTAGGTTTTCGAAATCCCTTCTTAAGCATGATTCAATGGAAACAACAACAATATAGAAGTTATTTTATATAATGATGTATTTATTTGTGAGTTTAACTAAGTAAATAATGCATTTGTTTATAAGTCTTCTCCCTTTTAAAGCTATTACAATGAAATATATCCTTAGTATATTTAGCATGAAAACATTGTATTTTTCTGCGCAATAACTCCACATATCAGTTTCTATTCACAGAAATAGTTCACATATAATACAAATATCATATTATAATCTGACTATTATATTCTATAGCTTTCAATAATGTCTGCAATGAATAAATCAATCAATCAATCAATTCAAACTCAAAAGAAATAATAATCCAAAAGAAATGCAACTAGTTAAGTTGGCTGCGCCTCGATATTGTGTTGTAATCGAAAAGTTATCGAGACCACAACTGCTACGTTTAGGAAAAAAATGATGGAAACTATAGAGCCCACTAGCCACGCCCCCCGCCATTTAGCTCTCTGCTAGTGTTCCATTAGGAAAACTTTGTTTCTCAGACAATCTCATATTTTCTTAATAGTTTGGCAGCTTCCGCACTGCCTCACACACACATACACACACACCCGCACACACACACCCTCCCTCTTGTTGTTGTTCTGTTTTGGCAGTTAAGTTCAAGTTTGGGCATGCAAAACGCCCACACGACCGCACAAATAGTTTGCTAGGGTTTTCTTATATATGTATATATATATTTTTATTTTTTTTTGTTAGTTATTTCTTGCCGTCTGCGTCGTCGTCTTTTGCATTATTTTATGGCCTTAAGCAAATTATTTTCCCTCAACTGCGAAAGAGTTTGCCAAAAACTTTGCAACGCGCGCGAGAAAGGAAGAGAGGGAGAGGGCAGGAGAGAGCGGGGGAGAGTGTGCGATAGAGTGCGAGAGAGAGTGTGTGTCTGCATAATTTAAAAAATGTAAAGTTATTCCTTTGCCTGATGGGCCCCTTTTCTCTCCCTCGCTCTCCCTCTCTCTCTCCCTCTCTCTCGCTCTTTCTCTCTTTCCTTTTATTTGCTTTGCTTTGCATTGTTTTGCTGTAGCGACGCAGCCCGGCGGCATTAAGCGCACAAACTTGTGCTGCCGCTGCCGCTGCCACAAAAGTTGCATTTAAAATTTGCATTAATTTAAGGCGTGCAACCCGCCCACGCCCCTCCCCCTACTTTGCCCCACTCAACTTAAGCTGCGCTTTTGCATTTGAATCTCCCTCTCTCTCTTTCTCTGTACGCTCCAAAATGGCGGCAATAAAGGGCTAGCAAAATGGCTGACATTGCCACGTGCTGCCAACTTGTCACAACTTGCCACATCCGCATACGCATCCGTCGCGTGGACTTTGCCAGGTCAAGTGAAAAATCGCCAAAAAAAAAAACAAAACAAAACATTGTCCACTAAGTAGGCTGCAGGCAAGGGGAGGGGCAGGGGCAGGGGCAGCAGTGCAGCTTATATGTGTATGTGTGTGTGTGTGCGTTCTATGCGAGGCAATTGAAGCATGTGTGTGACAGACGTACAGGAACGCGTCGCTCTGCACGTTTTCACGTTCCATTGCGGAAATGATGTACAACACACACGCACAAAGGAGGCACACACATATATACACACACACACACAACCCATACAGTGGGCACGTTTCGTGCGACGTTTGCACATTTCAAGGATGTAACTTAATTCGTAATGAAGACGTGCCACACTGAAACTACAGCTGCAACTGTGTGTGTGTGTGTGTGTGTGTGTGTACGTGTGTGTGTGTGTGCCTGGCATATGTGTGCGTGCGTTTAGACTATTTGGGGCGCTGCCACAGTGCAAAAATATTCAATCAATCAGTCAAATCCATCAAGCAATTTCCGTAAAATTAGTTGGCCCGATGATTTACGGCTATGCCAAACGGTACATGCTTAGCCCTCCCCCCCCTTCACACACACACATATTTACCAACGTTGTTTGTCAACGAAGCGTTGTTGCAATTGTGTTGTGGAATTTCCTGTACAAGTTTAATAAACCCAAAAGGCTTTTTGACCTTAGTCGGCAAACGTAAACGACTTTAATCAGTTGCGGCTCATTAGGGCTAACAAACGCAGCGATTACACTGTGCGAAAAGCAGTGGGAAGAAGCCAAAAAAAGAATATTTTCAAATAAAAAAAGAAATAGAAGAAAAGAAGATAAAACAGTATAAAATTGCAAACTGCACATGATACCCTTAAAATGTTACTTTCCAATTGATTTGTATTAGTTTCTATGGAGGTAAAGGGGCGTGGCTAATTTATAAACAAAATCCTACAATCGATGCGTGTATTTTTACAAAATTTAATTGCTCTAGCTCTTCTAGTCTCTGAGATCTAGGTGTTCATACAGACAAATAGTGCTTTATGGATTTAATTGTTGTTTAGAAAGTCGTGATTACTTTTTTTGCTATATATTATAATTATTATTTATTAATTAAGCTTATTTTTAGCAATCTGGCCCTATTATAATATGATAATTTGAATAACTTAATAATGCATCGCATTAAATTAAAGTAATTCAATAATTTTCCATTATTTTACCCCTCAACCTCTCTCTCTCTCTTTCTGCTCACATACTATAGATTCTAGTTAAGATATTATACGCAAAGCATTATGCTATAAACTGAAACTATACATACAACTTTTTATGGCTGTTTTTTTTTTTTTATTGGGAAAAGAACACGGTGGTAAACGTGGGTATTTAATAAGGGGGTACCCGTGCCCGTGCCCGTGCCCTGCACTCTCCCACTGGCTACATAAATCATTTATGCAGGGTTTATAACTAATTTGAAGGCTCATGAAACTCGTAAATCACCAAGGCGAAATCTTGCTGGCTTCCCTGCCATTCATTCATAAATTCGCTCAGTGTACTTTCACTCGTTCCCCCCTGAGCACTTGTAATCCGTTTTAAGTGTTTTGACTTTTAATTCGCTGTGCTTTAGCCACCCTTCCCTTTTCCTTACCCAGCGGGTTTTGTTTTGTGGGCAGTGCTGCGGTTTCCGTTATTTTTCCCGCTAAATCTGGCTATTATTGCAAAGGAAAAATGAATTCTGAATTTTTATTTTCGAATTTTTTAAAGAATTTTGTATTTTTTTATCGATTTATTGCGAATATTATATTTTTTTTGTATTCAATAATTGTGGCTTTTTTACGCAATTTTAACTTTTTTTTTTATTACTGCTTAGCTTTCTTTGTCACATGATTTTTTGACTTTTTTTAAGTTGACAACACTGGTCGCCTTGCGGGTTGTTAGCATTACCGTTATTCGTATTCAGGGTCTTGCCGTATTTACACTGTCCTGCAAAAATACGAATTTTGATTTACATCGTAGAATCTTAAGTATGCAATAGCTCCATGGACAAAAGTCTCTGTCTTAAGGTCTGTGGCCACCGTAACCCACTCACACTACTCTCTTCCCTTCAGGGGAGGCCTACCCCTTCCACCCACCGCAAAGGCCGAAGCCGTTGCCGTTGCCGAGCGAGGTGTGCGAACGTGTCCGACTTTAATTAATTACCGGAAAACTGTTAATATTTGCATTGCTTCAAAACCCCCAACCGCGTGAGAGCTGCCGAGCAAACACAAAGAGCGCATCGAGGCCCAAAAGCGACACAAAGCACGCCTCCCCCGCACGTCTCGAGACCCAAACCCTCTCCCTCTCCCACTCCCCCTCCCTCTCCCTCTCCCTGTGCTCCTGCGAGAGTGGTAGCAGAGCAGCACGCCTACGGCCTTCCATGAGCCACAACCTCCAGGCCACAGTGTACCACGTCGATGCCCGGTAGCGAGACGGCAGAACATTTTTATTTATATACCCTGTAGGTGTAAATTTAGTGCGAGTATATTGAATTTATGTGCCTAACTTAAAATGCCAATATAAAAGTAGATGATTATTTTATTATATTATTATATGTTGATACAGCAGCGTCTTACAAAGTATACAAAAATAGTTCGGGGATACTAAGGTTTCTTAAACACATTGAGGTTTCTTAAGCATACTGAGGTTTCCTAAGTATACTGAGGTTTCTTAGAGACACAAAAATTGCCTAAGGTTGCAAGAGTATCTTGAGCATACCAAAGTATCTGGAGCAAACAAGACTATCTTGGGAATACAAAAATATCTTAAAGTATAAAAGGTTTGTTGAAGATATAGAAATATCATAAAGACACATTGATTTTCTACAGGTGGAAAAGTTTCTTTAGGAAACAAAAGCAAATCAAGGATAAAAGGGTAAACTTTAGGATACAAAAATGTCATAAAGATAAAAAAATATGATATATGAAATATCTAATAAATAATATAGAAACCTAAGCATAAAAAAAGAGAACGATCATCGTCTCGCTCTCATTCTGACTTTCATTATTCGCCCTTACTTCCTCTTTCTTTGCGCCTGAAACTATGCCATGCTACTCCACTCTACTCCAATTTTGCTCTACAGGGTATACTTGCAGTCTGCTTAGTTTCCTCGTTTTTTTCCCTCCTTGTTTTTGCCGTTGGTTGTGTGCTCGTAATTTAATTTCTCAAAAAAAAAAAAAAAAAAAAAAAAAAAGACGCTCCAAAGTATGCAATGCCAAATTATGTTATGCTGCTGGTGCCGCCGCACAACAGACTGTGAGTGTATGTGGCTGCAAGGGGGTGTAACAGCATGGTAGCGGATGAAGGGGGAGGGGGTGGCGGGTCAAGTTGAAGCGGATATTCCGTGGAGCAGAAAAGCCAGTGTAATGCAATGCGGCAAAGGCAAAGCGACGCAGCACAGCGAAGGGCAGCAAACACACACACACACACACATTCGACCCTGTCCATTTTATTAACATTGCCCCCCCTCCCCCTCTCTCTCTTTCTCCTGCCTGCTGAGTGTTTGAGTGTACTTGTGCAGGTGAATGCGTGTGTGTGTGTACGCTCTCCTCCAGTCCAAATTCAATTGAATTCTGGGGGCAAAAAAAAAAAAAAAATGCAAAAAATTTGCAGGCTCTACACCGCGCTGCAACCGCATCGGGTGGCAGCGACCTTGAAATCAAATGAAACTAAAGTCGATTAGACATTGTACATTGTACATATACATATACATATGCAAATGGGCCAAGTGTATTGGGGGCAAGATTGCTGTCAAGCATGTCCGGAAAATCAATAGTATCGCAAAACTATCGCAAGTACAGCGGAAATAGTGGAGTGTTTCGAGCGAATCTTGAGATCTGTAATCGGCAAGAGAGTTGCATATGATATATTGTGCAGGTCGGCTAAAGGCCTCTACAGGGTGAAATGTTTTTGAACAGCAGTTGTAGGCAGCCCTTTAAGTAAATTAAACTATATGTGTTTGTTTGAATGCTTAGATCTCTGTGACTTCTTGAGTTAGGGTTAACAAATTTGGTGATAATATTACTTATTATAGCACACAGCTCGTAAGCTTTTAAGAATTCAGTCACACTTTCTTACACCTCTGTAAATTGAAAAATAAAACAAAATGAAAGTGTATTTAAAAATTATAATCATTATTCCCAATGATTTTTGATTTATTTTTAAACATAGAGGTTATGATAGGACTTAAGTATGGGGTATACTTATAGTTGTTTTTAAATATTGAAATCTTTTAATATTGCTAAGAGCTCAAAAAAAAGCATGATAGTGCAATTATATTATACAGAAATATAACGCATATATGCCCCACCAAAACACCCTGTATTTACACGCAACTTTCACTCTTCTAATCCCGCACAGATGATGGAGCACGCCTGGCATAACTACAAACTGTACGCTTGGGGCAAGAACGAGCTGCGTCCATTGTCGCAGCGACCACATTCGGGCAGCATTTTTGGCTCCTACGATTTGGGTGCCACAATTGTCGATGGCCTGGACACACTGTACATTATGGGACTGGAGAAGGAGTACAAAGAGGGACGTGATTGGATCGAACGTCGTTTCTCGCTGGACAACATCAGTGCGGAGTTGTCGGTGTTCGAGACAAACATTCGTTTTGTGGGCGGCATGTTGACACTGTACGCCTTCACAGGGGATCCCTTGTACAAGGAGAAGGCCCAGCATGTTGCGGATAAACTGTTGCCCGCATTCCAGACACCAACGGGTATACCCTATGCACTGGTCAACACCAAGACGGGCATGGCCAAGAACTATGGTTGGGCCTCGGGAGGCAGTTCGATTCTCTCCGAATTCGGTACACTGCACATGGAGTTCGCTTATCTCAGTGATATTACGGGTAATCCACTGTACCGTGAACGTGTACAGACCATACGGCAGGTGCTCAAGGAGATCGAGAAACCCAAAGGACTCTATCCGAATTTCTTGAATCCCAAGACAGGCAAATGGGGACAACGTAAGTGGAGTAAACGCAAATACAAATTGATTGATTGATTGATTGATCTCTCTCGGTTTTTGTTTTTAGTTCACATGTCGCTGGGCGCACTGGGCGACAGCTATTACGAGTACCTGCTCAAGGCGTGGCTGCAATCCGGACAGACAGATGAGGAGGCACGCGATATGTACGATGATGCCATGGTGGCCATTATGGATAAAATGGTGCGTACCAGCACCAGTGGCTTGACATATGTATCCGATCTGAAGTTCGATCGTTTGGAGCACAAAATGGATCATCTGGCCTGCTTCTCGGGTGAGTTGAAGTTGAATTTGTGTTCGTCTGTATCATGATTAATTCGAATCTCTTTTAGGCGGCCTCTTTGCCCTGGGCGCCGCAACGCGTCAGAATGAGCACACAGACAAGTACATGGAGGTGGGCAAAGGCATTACGAACACCTGTCACGAGAGCTACATACGCACACCCACCCAGCTGGGTCCCGAGGCATTCCGGTTGGTTGAACGTTTCTCCCTCTCTCCCGCTTGCTCAATCTCTCTCTAATCGTTTCTTTGCTACAGCTTCAGCGATGCGGCCGAGGCGCGTGCTCTGCGCTCCCAGGAGAAATACTACATCCTTAGACCGGAGACATTTGAGAGCTATTTCGTGTTGTGGCGCCTAACGCACGACCAGAAATATCGTGACTGGGGCTGGGAGGCGGTCTTGGCACTGGAGAAGCATTGCCGCACCGCCCACGGTTACTGTGGACTGCGCAATGTGTATCAGCAGGAGCCGCAAAAGGATGATGTGCAGCAGAGCTTTTTCCTTGCAGAGACGCTCAAGGTAGGAGGAGACGCACAACTGATTTATTTAATAATAAAAAATATATTCTTTACGCTTTGCAGTATCTGTACTTGTTGTTCTCGGATGATTCCGTACTGCCGCTGGACGAATGGGTCTTCAACACCGAGGCGCATCCGTTGCCCATCAAGGGAGCCAATCTCTATTACCGTCAGGCACCTGTGACGCTGCCCGCATCGAATGCTTCATAAACTGCCGCATGGCATCAGATCTATAGACGACATTGAGTCCCGCAATGGCTCAGAAGCTAATTTTAAACCAATTTCCCCCTTTTATGATTAATTCGATTTAATATAGTTTATGATCATACATGTATTTTTATTTTTATTTTATTAGTTTTCATTTTTTTTTTATTGCATTTTTAAAATTCATATAGGTTTTTTTTTCATCTGTTATGCATTAGTTATACGTAAAGAACCTATATATCCATGTATATGTATGTCTATATATTTTAACAACGACAACGTAATGGCAAACGACATAGGGCAATCTATATACTATATATGTATATGTGTGTATGTATGTATGTATGTAATTTGATCTTTGGTTCGTCGAGCGTTTTGTCGAGCTCTGACAACTTTCTATGTAACATATTTATGCAACTTAATTATCGATAGCAACTCTCCCCCCTCCCCACCCTCACATAAGTGGTTACAAGACATATACGTATATGTATATGTATAATCCTTTAGCTGTAGCTCGTACCGGCACAAAGAAAAAAAAAGATGAAAAAAAATAACAGAAACAAAACTTGTGCACACTTAACTCGAATCGTTTTTGGAAAGAAAGAAAGTTTGCAAACCACACACATTATATATACATACTTATGGTATATAGCAATTAGATGATTTCTATAAGTAAACTCAGGTGTTCGAATTATGATTTACTTCTACCAATTTGCGTTTTCTCCTCCTTATATTCTCTAATATATGCATATGTATCTCGCAATTTTATAGTCTCCCTTCTATCTCTTTCTATGTAGCTCTAGCACTAGCCCTATCTATAAACACGATATGCATACTATATACACATACTATGTATATCCTTATATTTGCATTCAGCTCCAATTTGATCGAATGACCAGCATTTTGATGAACTCAAAACTCGAAACATTCAGCGAAACATTCTGATTTAATTCGACAAATTCAAGAGCTTTGTTTTGTAAATATTTCCCAAGCGACAAAACGGAGGCATCTATAGCAAGTTGAGGAGATTTACAAATCAAATATACATATTTGTCAAGTTATTATTTACGTGGTAGTCTAAATATATCTAATATAATATACATATAACATTAAATAATTATTGTAATAGCACCTAGCTTACTTTAAAAGAATGTAACGCATATTACTTTACATCAGCATCAAGCGAAACGAATCTTAAAATAATATATAATATGAGTATGATAAAATATATGGTAAAAATAGAAGAAAACAGAATACGTAGGCAATTGTTAAAACGGAATATTTATACAATTATACACGAAGCGAAACGATAATTAAATATTTTCACAATGTAAGGTGTTTTTTTTTTATTATCCTAAGCCTAAGCTATAAAATCGATCATGATATTAATAATATTAAATAAAATAATCCCCTCTCGCGCCCAAAACTATAACTACGAATTATAATAATAAAAGAGATCTTAAATTTTGTAATCATCTCGAGCACTTTGCATCAGCCACAGCGCTGGGAGAAGTCAGTTTAGTATAATATACATACGTACAGAGTAAACAAAGCAGGATTCAATGAAGGGATGGCAAGAAGGAGGAGTGGATACACAACACAAAACAATGATAATTTTCTAAGATAATGAAATCATAATTATTGATTTTTTTTCTTTTCGTTTTAACGATAATAATTGTAAGATTGAACGTGGATATTGTAATTGATTGCGAGTCTAATAAATTGTGTAAATGCGTGAAATACAAAGAATGATATGGTGAGTGTAGTCGCAACTTCCCTATGGAAAGTGTGCTTGAGAGGGATATTAAGAAATGCTTAATCATTAATTATATTGGATTAACCCATAAGTTAAATAAAAATCTAATGAATAACTTTAGCCAATTGTGTGTTATTAACAGGGGAATCTATTGTAGAAGGAATATACTCTAGTACTTCGTAGTACATATGACTGGGCCCCCATTAAATTGTCATCGTATTTCGATATGTGGCATATAGTAGTCACGACTTAGAACCGGTTTAGCCACAAGTTGACTAACTCTGTTCGGGGGACTGTGATATTGAAAGTGTTACGATTGAAGTACAGGTTGTTCAACTCGAAGGTTTCAAGTCAATCAATGTTGTAGCAGGTTGTGTAATGGAAACTAGATACGGAAGAAATATAAAAATAGATTATATCAAAGTGGAGCAATTCTATTTTCGAGATTTATAAAAAACAAGAGATTCTCTGTGAATCAGCTGCGATAAAAAAGAATTGAAAATATATACTAATTAAAAGAGAATTAAAATTCAAGAAAGAAACAGATGTGCTTAAAGAATGCGACAAAATGCACTTTTAATTTCAATTAATTGGGCTTTGTTTGTTTCCTCTCGCTGCGATTCCTTTCCAGACAGTGCTCCATAAAAAGCGGATGTATGTGTGTGTGTGTGTGTGTGTGTGTGTGTGTGTGTGTGTGCGTGCGTAAGACAAACAAAGCACTCCGGAGGTTAACAACATTTCTCGTTGTCCAACCCGGAACGGAGAATGGCGCCAATCCCAGCTTGAAGTACAAACCCGTGGGGAAGGGGTTGGGGGTGTCAGCGTGCAAAGTCCGAAGCCGTAGCATAAGAGACAACGAACGTCTACAAAAACAAAGCATAACCACGTAGCGAACAAGACTTGCTGACGGCGTCAACAGCGACTGCGACGCCACCCGCCGCCCACTCAGACAGTGGAAGAGAGAGTGAAAAAAGTTTTCAATCAAAAGTCATTCCACCCGCGCGCGCAGACACAAAGAGCGCGTTGCTGCATTGCTGCGCTCACTCACCCACTCTCTCTCTTGGGTTCACTCACAGTAGGGAGCCTAAGTCCGCCATTTGCCAATTTGCAACTCTCACGCGCTCTCTTAGTGCGCTGCACTGCTGCTGCGCTGCTTCTTCTTCGCAGCTGACTAGACAAGCCCGCTAGACCAGCTGTGTTTGCTGCTGCTGCTGCTGCTGCTGCTGCTGCTGCCGGCAGACAACGACTGCGTTTTTGTTGTTGTGATGCCCTAACGCGCTGCAACTGACGCGACTTCTTCACGGCGTAGGCAAACAGCAGGTAGTTTTGCTTTTGTTACAGCTCATGTAGAACAGTTTTCGAAACTGTTCTATGCGCTGATTTGCCGGCATGCTCGAAGTTTCTCGACGAGATTATGCGTTACTCAATGCATGTTGACGGCGGGTACAGTGTGCAAACAAAAAGACACATGTTTTAAGAGATTGAATTAAAAAATATAAAATACTTTGAAAATACATTTAAATTGTAATATTGTAATATATTTATTTTAGTTTTTTTTTGTTAGAAATTTTACAGTTGTTCTATGTTTTTTTTTCAGCTGATTAAGGTCAAACAAAATATTGCTGTCTGTCCGAATGTTCTTTTATTACCCTTGAGACGTGTTCGGGCAATTCGCAGATAAAGTCACTTAACGATAAGCTAGGTAAACAGCCCATACGATCAAACGGTGATTTTGGGTTAGGGTATACGCCGTTTGGTGTGCCTGCTGAGCACGAGCACGTTTTTTTTTTTTACTCTGTATTTTTATGTTTTTTGTTTTGCTTGCTGTCGACGTGAGCGGCAACGTCGCTGCCGGAGCGCACAGTTCTCTGCGGGTTTTCGAGCGAGCCGGAGCAGCAGCAGTAGCAGCAGCAGCAGCAAAGCAGCGACAGAAGCGACAGTAAACAAAGTAGACCAGTCGCGGCCAGACGACGACTTCAGCAGCGCGCAGACTTTCCAGACTTTTTCCTTTACGGTATTTTGTGCTTTTTCCGCAAGTGTCTTCCAAACATGCCGTTCCCCATTCATCCGCCCAAGCAGATGCCCTGCCCACATTGGCAGCATTTTCCGATCAGTCCGGTGGACACGAAACCGTCGCCATTTGGCAGCAGCAGCAACAACAACAGCAGCAGCAGCAGCAATGGCGTCGCTGCCAGTGGAGCCAACAAGCCGCCGGAGCCGGTCTCCTATCGTTATTGTGTGCACTGCAAGGCGAGCACCAAGGATGCCTGTGACCAGGACTAGTTCCACACTCACACAGACTGCACACTGTAGCAGACTGCTCCCCCTCCCCCTCCCCCACTCCCATCCAGAACTCATCGAGCAATCTAAAGTGGACAAAGCGATGAGTGCATTTTATATTGATAGATACGACTAATTAAAATTAGTTTCATGTTTTCAGACAGACACACACACACACACACACCCGCACACACGCGCTTTGTTTTCCTTTTTTTTGTTTTGCATTTTGTGTTCCATGTGCCAAGCTAACTGTGTAATTTATCTACAAATGACGATAATCAAACGTTTTTTTTATATTAATGCTTAAGCTAAGATTTTCTACGTATTTTTTAGACACGAAGCATAAAAAATTAACAATATATTTAATATGAATAAACTAAAACAAAACAAACGAATAAAACGCACGACGCATTTAAAAAACGAGTTTGTTCTTACGCACACACGCATAGAAACATATGTGTGTTTGTATTAGTTTGTGTGTGTGGAGTTTGTTTTCTTAAGCGAGAGACGGCACAGTTTTTTCTTCTATGTATATTTTTTGGAACTTGTTTGTTTGCCTCTGCCTACTTGAAATACGTATGCGTTGCTTTTTATCAGCTCTCAAGGTCACACAAGGCAACAACAACAACAACAATAATAATAATAATACGAGAGAATTTTGAAACTTCGAGCATAGACGCGGGCGCGCGCGTGATAAGCAGCGAGAAGCGTCTGGCAAAATGCAAGCAGCGGTGAGGCGGGCGCACGCAGTGGCAAATGCAACAGAATAGGGGGAGAATGAGACAAAGTTCAACAAACTGTTCGAGTGCAAAAATAAATACGCACCAACCTCCCCCCACCCGCTATTTCCCCCTATTACTTTAAAACGCTCCAAATGCGCGACAACTCAAACTTCAACCTTATCGCATCACTATATAAAATTGCGTGTACGCTAAAGCTAAAAATAATATCTACTACCAATCATACTCTCTATAGAGTTGAGACCCATTTTATCTCGATCTTATCTTGATGCAATCATGCCCACGCTTGTCCAATTTGCAGACATATGCGAAATGGCAAATGGAAATCTCACTAATTAAACATTTTACGGTTTCTTTGTTTGTCCCCGCATATAGCGCTATAGGGTCCACAAATAGTATAGTATATTATATATGTATGTATATATATATTTATATTTATGCAGTATGTGGCTTTATGGTTCATGCGATAAAGCAAACGAGCCCCCTGATTAGACCCGAAAAAATACCTCAAAAGAATCACGAAACGAAGCAAGGGAATACAGTGATCGACTGTCATATACTCTGCTTGCATTTCTCTTTAAATAAACGAACATTAAATAAATTGTATTATTCATACAGTCGTTATTATAATCTCCATTATTTAGTATATTTGTTATATATTTTTATCAGCATTGGGGGCCTTCTGTGTATAAGCTTCGCCACAAGCCTGGTGCGATAAGTACATGAAACTACTGGGATTGTTTATTTAATTTGTATAGTATAGCTGGAATTGCATAATCCTGAGAGTTTTAAAAATTTGCGAAACAATAGATTTACTTCGAGTTTACTCGAAAGTCACAAAGTGAAGGTTTAATGACAAGGCAAAAAAGAAGAAAAGCCATAAGAACCTCATGTTAGAAGCACAAATTTGATGATTTTTTACATAGTGAACAGCTGCAAATTAATTTATATACAGTACAAGTTTGGTAAAATCTTACAAATGTGCAAGTCAATCAAGTGATTGAATCATGCGTTAAATGGCATTTCGAACAGAAATCGTATGACAAATCCCACTGTGCTGAAAGGCTAGAATAGTGTTTTTCCAACTATTAGCAAAACCATCTGGCAACACCAATGCAAGGTGATGACAAAATACGCGCGGTAAATACTAAAAGCTTTTTGCATGACAGATGGGAAACCGTCATAATTTTCTACGCTAATTAACAATTGAAATAGTTTTGTAATTATACAAAATTTTAAATAGTGCAGCGAAAAAAAACACAACAAATGGCAATGGCGCGCCGGCCGGCAAATGAGCTCTTATCGTTTATCGGTAAATCAGCTGGAACCGAACTACTAGTTCACAATGAACGGATTCGTTGCAGTTGGCCAGCGATTGCCAGCGAAATCGCGACTCACAAACATAAGGAAAGATGAAATTGGATTTGAAACGCAAAGCGAATTGAGTACAACCGCGAACGCAGCTGCTGCTGCTCAAGCTGAAGCTGAAGCTGTTGCAAGCTGCAAATTCTCGACTACGTGGCCTACTGCCTTGGCCAGCGCAAAGTAAAGTCTGTCTCAAAGAAAGCGAAAGTGCGATAGAGAAAGAAAGAGAGGGAAGCAGCCGCAGACAAAGAGTGAGTGGAACGATCTCACCATGGATTATCATTACTACGACGATCCTGACTACACAGACGAAGATGTGGGCGGCAGCGATGATATGTACAGCGACCACGATGAGACGTTGCGGCACACGGGCGAGGACGAGGTACGTGACTATGGCAGCGTCGTGGATCGCCTGTGGGACAGCTATGAGCACTGCCTGCTGCCCTCGCTGAGCCAAGTGCTTGGTTACCTGTTGCCACTGCTGGCAGCCTGCCTGGTGTGCCGTCTGCTCTGCGTTGCCTATGCACGTCGCCAACGTCTGCTCACGGGCAGCACAAGCGGCGGCAGCTGCAACTGGCAGTTGGCCAATGGCCTGCACATCCTGCCACTGCATCTGATCAACTCGCTCTGTGGCCTGGCTGTGCTCTACGTGACCTTCGGAGAGCGCATGCTGGTGCTGGTGCTGCTCAGCGGCATCAGTTACCTGCTGCTGCAGCTGGTGCGTCTGGGCAAGGGACAGAGTGGAGCCGTGGCCATTGCCGTGCTCAGCATTGGCAGCCAGTTTGTCTACGAGTTGGCCATTTGGCAGCACAGCGACGATTGGCCCCAGCTGCGAGGACTGCAAATGGTGACCAACATGAAGGTCATCTCGTTGGCATTTGATATGACAGCGCCAGGTGCAACCCCGCCGGCGCGCATGCCCAGCATTTGCGCCTATCTGGGCTACATCTATCATCCGGCCAGTTGCGTGCTGGGTCCCTGGCTCAGCTATGGTCGCTACTTGGAATCGCTGTACAGCAAACCCAGCTGGCAACGTAGCCTCCTGCAGATGCTGTGCAACGTGTTGCTGTGCCTGCTCGCCCTGTCCATCTCCAACTGCATTGCACCTGCCCTGGGTGAGCTGCATCTGCACGATGAGGAGCAACTGGCACGCAGTGGCGGCTTCTCGCACTGGCTGCTCATGTACACCGGTGCCCTGAGTGTGCGCACAAGCAACTACTTCGTCAGCTTCCTCAGCCAGGCCATGCTGGCGGCAAACGGGCAGCTGCTGGACACCAGCGCCCAGCAGGGCTGCTCCAGCAGATGGCTGGGTGAACTTGTCGCTCGTCCTTGGCAAATCGAATGGCCGCGTTCCCTCAGCGCCCTGGTACGCTGCTGGAATGTGCCCATGCACGAGTGGCTCAAGCGTTACGTATACGCTGCATCCAAGCAACGCACCAGGCACAACGCCATCGTCGCCGTGTTCTGCACGTATCTGGTGTCCTCGCTGCTGCATGGCATGGATTTCCGCATCTATCTGGTGCTGCTCTCGCTGGCCACCTTTGCGCAGGGCGAGAGCATGTTGCGTCGTCATTTGGCCACGATGAGCAACGCCTGCGTTGCGTCCAATCCTTGCCCGGGCGCAGAGCGGTGTCGCTATACACGCTGCCCGCAACGACGTGGCTGGCGCTGCTGCAGCTCCTGGCTGGTGGCGCTAACCAATCTTGGCTTCACTCTGCTAGCCATTTGTCATCTGGCCTATCTGGGTGTGGTGCTGCTCAACGAAACCTTCACCCTGGAAACGGAGCACGAGCTGCCCTTCATGTATCACTGGGCTGCAGCCGGTTTCCTGAGCCACTACATCGGCATTGGCATGTTTATGCTGTATTTGTTCATCTCGTAGATCTAGGTCGGCCCGGCCTGGCCTGGCCTGGCGCATCCGCGAAAGACTGCCTCAGAGAGACTGCTCCTTGACCCGGCTCAATGTGATTATTGTGTTTGATTCTTGATTGATTTGTTCCACACTGTGAAATGGATGCAAGCCTATATGGATTGGAGGAATACGTAGAAGGAGACGACACATTCTATAGCTACACTTAAGGCCCCCTGGGAATAATCAGTGGGGACCAAAATATCGGAACTGACTTAACCACTGTGAATCTCTATGAAAACTGTATTTGTATTTCTTTTACAACATATATATGATTATATATGTATATGTGTGTATGTATTTTAGGCACGCCTTAGCGTGAGTACTTAATAAATCCATGTGAACTGACAAGATTTTACATAACCCCAATATCGATTACCGATTTGCATTCAAGATCTTTCATATCGGCAGGGTAGCGATAAGAAGGGTTCGCATACTTGCTAGGGATGCCATGAGAGTTGAAGAAACCGTAAATATGTATATATATCTTGAATCAGCACCAACAGCTGAGTCTGTATAAATGCATATATATCTCAGGGATTATAAATCATGCATATTTAAGATTATCCTACATTGAAGAAGAGATAACAATTATGTATACATATAAATATTCTTTCCCATTTTTAGCCATTAGTAAAAACAACATAACAAAATTTATTTTTTATTTTTTTATTGTTTTTTTTTTTTTTTTTTTTTCTGTAGATTTTCTTTGTTGTTGTTTTGTATGTTTTCGCTTTTGTTTTAGTTGTTGTTTTCTCATTGAGACAAATATTTATAACAATATTGTAATTTCTACTGCATTTTGTTTTCTTGTTTACTCTTCCCCTCTTCGCGTTTCCATTCATCGTTTCGTTTTATTTTGTTTTACTTTTTTTGCATTTGCGTTTTCTTGTTTTGTTTTCGGTTGTCAGTTTCTCTTTTGTTTAGTTTTCTGGTTTGTTTCATTTGTTGTTTTTATTTTGTTTTGTTGCTTATGTTTTAAATATTAAAATTACTACCTTAAAAATTATGCAATGACAATAAAAATATTTGTTTTGTTTTCATTTTGTTTTCTTTTTTACTTTTGCAACTTTTGTTTGCATTTGTTTTCGGTTTTTGCTAAAAAAAAGAGACGTTCCGGTCTGTTTTTTATTTTCATTTCATTTCTTTTTTGTTTTATATGTATATAATTTTGTTTTTTGTTTTAAATTTGTTACTTCACATGCGGAGAGAAGTTAAATCGCTTCGTTTTATTGGGACATCAAAAATAGATAGATATATATACACATACACACACACACATGTGCATGTCTGTTTGTAAATCTATTCATGATGCATAAATATATACAGGATGTATATATATATCTAAATATCTGTATATAAAGTGTGTGTGTGTGTGTTTACATGCATCAATACATATGCATTCCCTTTAACCGGTTGTTTCTTGTTTCTTTTTGACATTGTTTTTTTTTATATATATATAAAAAGGGATTTCGCATGCAACAATTGGTTTTCTTTGTCTGGGGCTTCTCTTTCTGTTTGTTTTATTAATTTTTGTTTTTTTTTTTGTTTGTTTTGTTTTTAATTTTTATTTTTGTTTTTCATTTATAACAACAACTGAGTTGATCACAAGAGATAACGAGAGTTT
Organism: Zaprionus tsacasi; assembly: GCA_018904105.1. Taxonomy (NCBI): domain Eukaryota; kingdom Metazoa; phylum Arthropoda; class Insecta; order Diptera; family Drosophilidae; genus Zaprionus; species Zaprionus tsacasi. Next base: position 319,988 of record JAEIFR010000003.1, read on the forward strand.
TTTTGTTTCATTTTTTTTGTTTGTTTTGTTTTGTTATCGTTTTCTTAGTTGCTCTTCCTTTTTTGCACTTGTTTTTACATTTTACATTTACAAAATATGACGACGCTTTTCGTTGAACTTCCTTTTCTTATTTCCGTGTTTTTGTCTCTGTTTTCTAAATTTTTTTCTGTGTGTGTGTTTTGCTACCCTTCGCGAAGCGGTCGAAAAAGTACAGATTAAACATCAGTTAAAATACAAATAGTGTACAAATATTCGCTAACTACATATCGTATATATATATATAGATCATATATATATATATGTATATAAATTGTTTTGTGGCGCATGGCCTATGCTAGAAAGGGGGAGCGTGAAGAGAATGTAGACTGTGCGCGGGGAGGGAAATGGGAAGTGAAAAAAAAAACGGCCATATCTAAAATTATGTAACAAAAATTGAAATAATTTCATTAAATACATACACAGCTTGTGTTGTGCACACGCACATACATATATATATATATATATATATATATTCATGTACAGCATTATTTATATATATATATATATATATATATATATATATATATACCGTTTCTCAATTTCTCAGCGTTTACAAATTTTAAAACTTAACATTACTTTGTTTTCCTCTTTTGTTTCTTTTGCTTTGCCTTTTGTTTTGTGTTTGAGGGGATGAGAGAGTGGACGAAGGAAGGTAAAGAGAGAGTGAATTGTTGCTAAGCTTTTTTGTCGCTTTCGTCGGGTTCAGCTAAACACAGTGTTCAATTTAGATCAGGTTTCATTTCGTTTTAAATTCCAATTTCAGCGTATCGTATAACAAAGTAGCGAATAGTGTTAAAGACGAGAAACAAAAAAAAATATAGATAGATATAGATATGGGACAGTGTGTTCGGGGGAGAGTGTGTTGTATATATATATATATATATTCCACATATATAGAAATAATTCAATAATTAATTAATCAACAGTAGAATTACTGCGTAGCATAATTAAATTAGCAAATATAACTAAAGCATAAACATAAGTTGTAAAATAATATTACACTTTTAAATTACAAAACATAATTACATTGTGTGTGTGTGTGTGTGTGTGTGTGTGTGTGTGTGTGTGTGTGTGTGTGTGTGTGTGTGCTGTCCGTCTGTCTGTTTGTTTAGCTCTGCTGCTGCATCTTGTTGCGGCGCAAATGTTGCCTCTTTTGCCAACATGCGCCAACAAGGCAGCAGGCTGTCTTTGTCCATGTTATCTGTCTCTGTCTCTCTGTGTGTGTGTGTGTGTCTATGTGTGTGTAATGGCAACAACAACAACATGATCAATTCAGTTAAATTATGCTACATATAAACTTAGGCTTTATATGCATGTAAACCATGATATGCGGCTGGCTGCCGTCGTCGTCCCTTTGCTTCCACTTGTTGCCGTTCGTGTCCATCTGCTGCAGCTGCTGCTCCTCGTCCTGCTGCTGCTGCTGCTGCTCCTCCTGCTGCTGTCCTTGTCCAGTTCGTTCGTCTTGCCAGGCCGCCATTTAAGGCTTAAAGCTGCTGCTGCTGCTATCGCTACTGCCGCTGCCGCTGCTGCTGCCAGTTGAACCAAGCTTCGGCTTCGGGTACGGCAGGCTCAATCGTTCTTGGTCTGGCAATAGAGCTCCTTGAGTGACTTGAGCTCCTCGATTAGCGCTTTGTTTTGGTTCTCTAGCACCGCCACACGGTTCTCTAGGCACTTGATGTACTCCTTCTTCTTGCGCCGGCACTCACGTGCCGCCTCTCGATTCTTTTGCAATCGTATCTCACGTTTGCGCGTCTGATCCTCCGCAATGCCACTGTTATCTATAGAGGAAGAAATGGGAGAAAGACAAAGGATTCGATTAGTTCATCTCTTGTTAGCAGGCACATGGCACATGGCATATGGCTGGTATATTACTGGTACTGTAGGGTATCCGATTGGATAGATAGTAGGCCGAATCTGGCGGCATTTGTAGCAGCGGATTGCCCGTTGTGTTGCCGCCGCCGCCGCCGCCGCCGCCGCCACCGCCACCGCCACCGACGCCCCCCGACCCGCTGAGAACTGTTTTTGTTGTTGTTGTGTTTGGTATTTTTTTTTTTCAATTTAGGTTGGGGGAAGATGGTTGGGGGTTGTTGTTGTTGTAGTTGTTGATGCAATATTTATTGGTTTGTTGTTGTTGTTGTATTGTTTTTATGGCATAGATTCGCGGGGCAGTAGTCAAAAAGATAAAAAACGAAAAAAAAACAACAATAAAAATTATAAGTGAGGAATATTCTTTGATTTTCTTGTTGTTTTTTGTTATTATTATTATTTTTTTTATATTATTTTGTTTGTTTTGGATTGTTTAATTATATTTTGTGAGTGTCTTTTGGTGAGTGCGAGTGAGCGAAACGAGTCGAACGAGAGAGAGAGATAGAGAGAGTGGCGAGTTTTGTTGTAATTTTTTTGCGCAAAATTGTTTTTAAATTTTTTGCAAAAAAATTGTTTTTTTTTTTATCTTGTTAGTTAATTTTTTTTTAACAACGGCAACGGCGACGGCAACGGGGCGACGATTGGTTATAAGTACAGTATGTGTGTGTGTGTGTGTGTGTGGGAGGATCGGATGAGTGTGAATTTTGTGATGGATCTGCGAGAGATGCTTGATAATGATTACGATGGTGATGGATAGTTAGCGGCAACAACAACAACAACAACAGCAACAGCAACAGCAACAATTAAGCCAGGTGAATATGCGCGCAAAAAAACAAAAGTTTTTCCTCCATGTCCAGTGTGTGTGTGTGTGTGAGTGTGCCTAATGTTCAGTTGTTTAACTCGCAAAGAATTCACTTAAAAAACACGTTGGCTAAGCAGCACTAACAACAACAACAACAACAGCAACAAGATGTGTGTATGAGAAAGAGGGAAATAATAGAAATATATAGATAGATCGAAAAGAGAGAGAGAGAGAGAGAGAGAGAGAGAGACGTCTAACAGTTGCTGTCTGTGCGGGTGTGTGTGTGTGTGTGTGTGTTATGAGCTGAAGCGAGGCAAAAACAACAACAACAACAACAACTACCACAACTTTTGCAAATTTTTTTTTTGTTAGACACGTTAAGAATGTTTTTGGAATGGGGGAAAATGATAGGGGTATAGTTTCTTGTTCCTGGTCGGCAACTGATGGGACGGATTATCATGATTTGATAGAACACATATTTATGTACACATGTGTGTGTGTGTGTGAGTGTGTATGAAAAAGCAAACTCTCTAAACTATCTTCAGTTTTATCGAGCATGGCACAGTTCTTATAATATATATACAAAATTTATAAGCCAAAGATCTAACAAATCCATAAAAACTCTGGATCGTTTCATTTATTCCTATATAATCTCTTGATTTTCTAATGTCTTCTAATATATATCTTTATATTCTGTTTGCATTTACATTTTTAAAATGTATTTGATTGGTAAAAATGGAAGTATGAGCTATAAAATGTTGCTTGCTATTCGATTTGTTATGGTTTTACTGGATTCGTTCCCAAGTTCTAAAACAATTCTAAAATTCATAGAAGTGTTGTCACCATATTTGATGGTTGTAGCTCTTATAATCTCTGCGATTTAGGCGTTCATACAAACAAACTGAGGTACATTGACTTAGATGTACATAGATAGGGGTACTTATCTGCATTTTCTTTAAAATTCAAAGTATATGACAAATTGAAGTACCTTCTAAGGTTTGTTTATAGAGAAAATTTGCAGAATTAAATGAATTTACTCGCATAGATCGAGCATTTCCTAAGGAAAACTGCACTGGAAAACTTGTAGATAGCAAGGAAATTGTACGCCATTTAATACTAATAATACTGGATAAATGTGTTGATAGCCCCCTACTTATTTAACAGTCATATAGCTTGACTAGTTTTTCTATAGATACACAAGTAACGCAGTCACTTGGCTTTTTTTAAGCTTGTTTCCATGCTGAACTATTTCTAGCTAAGCCATAGCAAAGTACACACTCTATAACTGTTAAGTTTTTCCTGGAAAAACTCAAGCTGCACACGCTACATATAATCCTTTTGCCAAGTTTCTTGCTCAACAGCTTCTTCAGCTATTTTCTTTACTCTCTGATGTCTGCAGGATAATAATCCCAAGCTTATTGGGAGCCTTCTTCAAAAAGACTTTGCCAATCGCAACTTGGCGGTTTCATTCACTTGGAATTTGCTGCTTCCTCTTCTTCTTTAATGCTTTACAATTTTCCTAGTTGGAATTGTGGGCGAGAAGGACTAAGCTGCAGCAGCACAAGCAGGCAGGTGCTAGAAGGAGCAGCTGCACCTGTGCTCAAGAGGAGTGCAGCATTTTTAAGTCTTGGCGCATGTTGCAGCCTTCTTAGTGCGTCAATTAGCTAAGCATAACTGAAGCTGACACAGGATAAAGCAAGACACAAGATGCGTGAGACAGAGAGAGAGAGAGAGAAAGTATGAGTTGAACTATGTGCATGACAGAGAGTGGGAGACAGTGTGAGAGAGAGAGAGAGAGAGAGAGAGAGAGGGCAAATTACCGCTTATATCGGGTCCACTGATTTCGGTGAATATCTTATTATACGATGGCCTTCGTATCAGATTGCTGCGATGATGCTGTGAATCATCGTCCGATAAACTCTCATCGCTGTCCTCCGGATGCTGTGTATTCGGTTCGGGTTTGATCTTACATTGAAATGGAGGGATCTGGAAGAGAGATAGCAATAGTTAGTGAATTTAGTTACAAAAAAAGATATAGAAAAAGAAAAACAAATGATACGAATGAGTGATGTCTGTGTCTGTCTGTGTGTGTGTGTGTGGATGAGCTACGCACTTTGCTACGCACTTGCACTGCATTGCCCGTGGCGGTGTGTATGACCGTCGCATTTGCCGGCTTGGTCACATAAACCAATCCGCTAGCGCTCTTGTGCATCGCTGTCGTGGCGACCAGCGCCTGCTGCTGCTGCTGCTGTTGTTGCTGCTGCTGCTGTTGCTGCTGCTGCTGCTGCTGCTGCTGTGTTCCCGCGGCGGTTTGTATGACTCCCGAGTGATTGGCCGCCTGTATCACGGATTGTACCTGTCGGGGGGATGAGTTAGTCAGTAGCTGGCCAAGAAGATAGAGGGGATCTACTCACCTGCACGCCGTGCTGCGCTAATCCCTGTGGATAGAGCACGGTTGTCGCGCCGCTGGCATTGTTTGTGTTGGCCGTCGCCGTTGTACTTTGCTGGTTCTGTGTTTGTTGCTGCTGCTGCTGCTGCTGCTGTTGTCCGCCTGTTGCTGCCGCTGCTGCTGCTGCTGCAACGACGGCGGCTGCGGAGACAGCAACATCGTTGACATTGCCGCTGGAGGCCGAGTTGTTGCCATTCTCCTCGACGATGCTGTCCATTTTAGCGATTTTCAGCAGCACCGTTACGCTCTCCGATAAGTGCTTCAGTTTGGCGTCTTTTCCCTTTCAATTTTGCCAGTTTGAAGTTAAGTGCGGCTGGAGCAGGACTGCCAGGTGAGAGAGAGAGAGAGAGAGAGAGAGAGAGACAGTATGTTAGCCAAGATGAGCAAGAATATTGCCAATTGGTTGATTGTTGTGCATCCCAACTGGCGACAATAAAAACAAATGCATACACACACACACACACACACACACACACACACACACGCACTCGCACACGCACACCAGTACACCCGCTAACTGTCACTGCTGCTGCTGCGGCTGCTTCTACCTTCGACTGTTGTTTGGTTTGTTTTGTTTGCTTGCTACAAAAATGACGACGACGACAACGACGATGACAACACAACAACAACACAATAATCACAACAACAACAACGTCTATGACCACCATACCGTCTCAACTGTTGTGTGTATTTTTATGAAATGACGTCATGACGACGTTGTGCTATAGGCAAACAAAAAAAAACTTACTTTCTGATGACATCACTAAAAACGTTGCTGCTCCTCTTGTTGCTGTTGTTGTTGTCGCTGCTGTTTTATTTCTCTTCTCTCTGCGCGCGCTGCGTATATGTGTGTCTGTGTGTGTTTCTATGCGTGCTTGTGTTTGTGTCGCGTTGCGCGCTGTGCTGGCAACTTGTTGAAAAATTCAACTGTACGCACGCCCACACACACACACACACGCGCTCGAGCAGAGCAGCAGGAAGAAGGAGCAGAGAATAGAGTTGGAGCAGCGAACGGACCGTTCGTTCGTTTGTTCGTTCTCTATGTTTTTGCTTTGTACCCTTTTTGCCTTTGCTACGCAACGCAACGCTAGCAGAACTATTTTTCCTCGATCCTAATTATCCACACAGGTCAACTTTTCTATTATTATTATTATTATTATGATTATTATTGCTGTTGTCGTTGTTGTTGTTATTATTGTGGGCAACTCAATTGGGCTGGGGATAAGGTAGGTGGCAGCAGGCGGCCGGACGGGCGGGCGGGCGGTCTGGTGGCGATGGTAAAAGGCAAAACACACTTTCCACGCAGTTGGCAGCACACGCGCAGAGCACACAAAAATTTTCTGCTGCTTCTGTTATCGTTGCTGGTGCTGGTGCTGCTGCTGCTGCTGTTGCTTACGTTCTTTTTTCATAGCCGACCAGCAGCGCCAATGCGTTTTGTTTGTCAGCCGCGCTGTGGCCCTGGCCACAGAGAACAATATTAAAAATGCAATGACACAGTTTTGTAATTTTGTTTGCAATTATTGCACACACTCGTTTTGGGTCACATTTAATTTTTAACTACAATTTATTGATCAGTTTCTTGGCCCTTTTTTGCGCAAAATTTATTTTGTATTGCTCACTCGCTCGCTCGCTCGCGTTCACTGCTTCAGTACTGGCGCAAACATACACAGACTCACACACATACAAACACTCAGTCACAAGCACACACACACTCAACACAACACAACACACACACACGCATACACATGCCATGATGGTGGGGAACACGCACTCAAGAGCGCACATATGTATGCGCACGCAGCGACGACGACTCGTTGTACAAACGAGCGTTGCCAGATAGTTTTCACACAATTAGCTCAATGTAATTCATAAGAATTTCTGAATAAACTTAGGTTTCTTTTCGTAATAACTAGTAAAATAAATTCATATCAAATATGCTTATATTTAATTTGTTAAATTCTGTAATTTACAAGCTAAATAAACGTATAGAAAAAGCGCGCGCACAACATTCAATACAGTTGGCAGCCCACACATCAGCTGATCGACTGTGCGACACTGCTGTCACCCAGGGCTGCAGCATCGAACTGGTCGGGCGGTCGATAATTCAATTCGAAAGCAACAACGATTTACGATGAACATTTAAAAACATATATACTCGAGCGGAAAATAACAGCTGTTGGTAAATATGTAACTAATTGCAGTCACTATTACAAATTTAGTTACTATGTCTGCTGACTAAGCCCCAAGAGAGATGATGAATGTGTGGCAAATGCGAAATCCGTTTCTTACCACAGTTGAGAATCAGAGACGAATTTAATTAAAAAAAAAAAAATGAAATATAAAAAACTGACGGGCTACTCTAACGGCACACAGACGCCCACTAATTGCTCCAAAGCACGCACATCCCACTGTGTGACTCTGCGCCCAGGCCCCACAGCACGCCGTGCTGTCTGAGCGAGTCACGGCCTGAGCAAGATAGGAAGAGAGACAGAGAGAGAGAGAGAGGAAGACGGTGACAGCGACCAAGTCTGACCGAGTGACTGACATGGCGGGTTGGTGCACGCCTTTTGGTTGTTGCCTTTGTAGCTGTCGCTGTCGCTCTTGTTCTTTCTGCTACTCGTTTAACGCGAGCGACAAGCACCAACTGGGATCAGCTAACAAAATTTGGCGCCATCACGTCACGAAACCAAAGAAAATATAGTAAAAAAAAATAGAATAACATAACATAACATATGCAACGCATAATTCCGTTCGACATCTGACGTCATGAAACTAACTAATAAATGAAATTTATGGAACACTTTATTCAATTAGTGAAACCATCTCATTCCCCTTAATATTAATAATAATATGATCCAAAGCAATCAATTACAACGATTCGCTGATTGGCAACAATTACGATCATCTGTGATTCAATCAAAACCGGATCAGAGATCGTTTTCGTTGTATTTTGCATGAATATTAAGACATAAAAATGAAATAAAAACAATATGTGCAAGATTAATCGATCAACGATGAGCAAAAGCTGCGCTCATCCCTAAGCTGAAGTGAATCCCCCCGCTTAACGAAGGTGCCTAAACACGGTACTTTCTTCGTTCAGTAAGGGGCTGCATTTATGTTATACATATTTGCTGTGTGTGTGTGTGTCTGTGTGTGCAAATAACAAAACAAGTGAACAACAATGCGATTGATTGACAATTAAAATGCAATGAAACGTTTCTGTATTCTATTGTTATTATTATTATTTCTGTTGACGTCCTCGTCCTTCGCAGCAGCACAGATTGCAAAGACGCGCTTCAAGGAAACGGTCATTTTTCGCAGCTGATTAAAATTGCTTTTTCGTTGTTATTGTTCGTGTTGCTGTTGTTGTTGTTGTTGTTGTTGCAGTTGTTGCTATTAAATTGCTTGTTGCTGCGCTGCTGCTGCTGCTGCCGCTGCTGTTGTTGATAATGTCGAGCACAGTGAGCACACGATGGATGCAGACAACAGACAGCATAAAACATTAAGCATTGTGACGGGAGCTGTAAAAATGACGGCGAATTTAACGACGCAGCAGCGAGCGAAAGGGAGAGGTGTTTGTTTGTGTTTGTGTGTGTGTGTGTGTGTGTGTGTGTGCGTGCTGATTCACACCGAAATGGTCGACTGTCGACTGCGCTAGTGATGAGCGCGTGACTCCCAGTAAATTGGTACATACACGATAAAGCTGTTTTAAGGTGATCGATCGAATTAAGTTATTTTCCCAGTTCAATTTTTTTTAATGATCTTATAAAATGTAAGGAGTAATATATTTATAAACAACTGTAAATAGAGGCAAATTCTAAAACAATTCGAATGGCCAAAAGTAATTAAAAATTAAAATGTAGACAAAGAGTTTCGGAGCGATTAAAGCGCATGTGTCACGCGCTCATCTCTTGCTGCAGCCGTGTGTATAGATAGTTGTGAATCAGCGCGCACCTCTCTCTGTTTTGCCAAGTACATCTTCTTACACATTCTGCCTCTGCAGGCGGCCAGGCAGCAGAGCAGTGTGTACATAAGAATTGAAGTTTGTCAGTGTGTGCACATTTAAATGAACTGTTGACTGAGTCCTGCCTGTGCTTACGTGTCTCGCGCGCAGCACTAAGCAAGTGAAGATGCGGCGACCCGCACCCACACCCTCGCAGCAATTACAGTACCCACACACCGCCCCCTCCCCCGCGCTTATCATTGGCGTTTAAGCGCAACTTAAAAATACTTGCGGCGCGTTCGCTTGCAAAAGGTAATTGACACCGCCGTAAAAAGCAACAGCGTACCAGCCTGAGCGGGAATGACGAAGCGAAGGCAAAGGAAATACACAAAAGAAGGCATAGTCTGCAAGAAATCTGGCAACGTCATCAACGTTATTGACATCATCTTGTGGCTTATTGGTTATGCGAGTTCAAAACACGCGCCACATTTGTTGTTGCTTCGTTGCCGTTGCCGTTGCCATTGTTGTTGTTGCTGCATTTGACATTAGTGTCGCTGCTAGGCAAAGCGGCCGCAACATTTGCTTGCCTGCTGCACTTTAATCAATTCCAATCAGTCGCATTTCGCATTTCGCTTTTGGGCTTTGCCTTCTGCGTCTTCGCTGCTGCTGTCGCTGCTCTCCGCTATGCTCGCTCCTCTGCTGCTCTGCTTCTTTGTGGTGTGTGCTTTCAGTTCGTGTACGCAAAATGTGACGTCAGCATTATTTATTTTTAACTCGGCGCATGCATTGCATTTTAAGTACATTGTGTGTGTGTGTGTGTGTGTGCGTGTGCCTCTCTGTTTGTCTGTATTAATTAAAACTAAATGAATACACAACAAGCTCGGCAACAACAACAGCAACAGAGCCAGCGGCAGGCGGCAGCAGGGAGAGAAACAGCGAGAGAGAATGCGAGAGAGCGCAGCGCAACAATGGCAGAAATTCGAAAACAGTTAATACCTGCCATAGTAACTGCAGTGTGTGTATGTGTATGCGTGTGTGTGTGTGTGAATGCGATTTGAGTAGATGAAATAGACCTGCGACAGGTGGCGCTGTCAAAGTTCAGTTTCGGCGCAGCGCATTGCATTACAATCTCTCGCTTCCCCCCCTCCCACGCACGTTCTGCTTGCGCTATAATTTGGACAACCTTATATAGCATGTTGTTGTTGTTGTTGATCAGCTGGCAGTAATTTAATAATACAGCGAACAACCGTTTGTTATTTCCCCATGTCAAGCATGTTCACATATCACAAGCACACACACACTCACACGCACACACATGTACATACACACGCAGAGTGTGTCGCTCTTATCAGTTTTGGGAGGGGGGTGCGGGCGTTATCAGCTTCGAGCAAAATAATGCATAGAAAAGTTAACTTCAACTACGAAGCTTTGGCTTAGAATGCGTTTCTCTATGTGTATAACTATCGCACAGTTATTGTTCTTAGTATAACAGAAATATTTTAGGATTCTTTGGGCTGTTCTACATTAAGTGTATAATAATCGCACATTTATTGTTCTACGTATAACAGAAATATTCGTAGATTCTTTCGCTGCTGTTCTACACGAGTTTTATCTACATTTATAACACTGTTAAGCAAGCCAAAGTGTTCTACAACACTGCTGGGCTTAAGAAGATCTTCTGGCAATATCATCATATACCCCAAAGCATCATAATCTTTTTGATGCAGAGTTTTTAACAGCACGTTTTCTTATTGGATAATGCTCACTGATAATGAATAAACACTTGAAGAAAGGGGGGAAAGGAATTAAAGAAACGAAGATTTGATTGCAATTTGTCGCCTTTTTTAGATCATATGAAAAAACACAATAAATAAAGGTTATTCTCAACATTCCGAAAGTTTGCTACCCTGTTTAAACTATTCGCCAAGAGTTTATATTATTATTAAGGTATTATTATTATATTATGTTTTTAAGCTAATAATTTTGCACGAAATGGCCAATTGTTTCGTTGACTATAGTTATATTATTTTTATTTGTATTATCTTGGTATATTAAAAAGAAAAAAAAAACTGAAAAGAAAAGAGGTTTATTTTGAAATATAAATATATTGCTCTAGATGTCTACATTCTGCTGATATTTAAACAACATATTCAAGACATAGTTAGAGAAAGATGTGGTAAGTTTGGCAACAAAAAAAAACGCTCCTAAGTTAATGTGACTTATTCACAGTTTGTGTGCTAAGATAGTTCATAAATTAAAAGTCTGATTTATTGATGATGATCAAGAATATATTAGTATATTATACGAAAGAAAGTAAGTAAGAAAGTATCTTCTTTTGCTGAAAATGAAAATACTCTCTAGAAGCTTAAAAAAATTTGAACGTTTTTTTTTTTGCAAAATATCAAATATTTTCCCTAGAGTTCAATATCAAATCCCATTGGGAATCGGTTTTCAAGCAGATAATACTACCCATACATGCATATTTCAACAGTTCGAAGAGCTTTGTCAACCTCGTCATACGTGTCAGATAAGGCACATATGTATAAGCTTGGCACGTTTAGATAGTTGTCCATGGATTGGCCTTCAGGTGGCTATGACTAATGCAGAGTGTATGTCTCGCATCGAGTCGAGTCTGTGAGTGTGTCTGGATGGGTCATACATGATATAAACTATGTGCTTATCAGGTAAATTGTAATACCAATTATCCATGTTTAACCGAGACACTTTTGAGGGAACACCTCCATGTGTCGATGGGTGAGTGAGTGAGTGAGTGAGTGAGTGTACTCGGTTATCCATGCGGGGGTGACGAAAGCAAAGCACACACACACTCACACTAACGCACACACACCCTCTCACACACACACGTTGCTGATCTTAGCAATGCATTGCAATGTGATAAATATAAATAGAGAGACACGTGCATGTAAATAGACGAATATATACGACGTAGCTCTCCCCATACACATATAGTATATACATATGTATGTATGACAGATACTACGTCTGTATCAGGCAGATCATGATGTCACAATTCCACTTTGATTTCTAATCACTTTTGCCAGCAGCTAAACGATTTCGATGAGTAGCTTTAGCTTTGGGTGTGTTTAAATTGGAAGATCTAACAGTTCCGTATACATATGTACATACACGTGTATGTAGTAGAACAAGCCAAAATATTTTAAAGGGGTGCGAAAATAAAGCTTGAGGGTTTTCCATTTTCATTGGGAATAATTGGCTTGCATATAGTATTAACTGGAACTGATATTATAGTAAAACTATGTATCTTGAGTGTCCAAAAGTGCTATATAATATTTTATTCATTCAGATCTGCGCTAAATAAAAGAATATTTATTTTGTTTCATTTCATTCAGGGTAATAATTTAAAATCTTAAGAAACTCACGTGCTTATAATACGAAACATTGACAAATATGGGATATTGGCAGCAGAAGTATTAATTTTTAGAACATATACTACATTTATCGAAAGTTTGCCGATTATAACGAGTAAGAAAGAAAGAAGAAATTTCATATGCGGAGAGTAGATGATATTCTTTTCATCCTTATTTTTATAATGTAATATAAATATTATAATATTGACATTTATTAAAAAATGGTAGAGTTCGCTGAAGTTCAGATTGATTAACAATATATACATTTATGTATTCTATGTATGTATGTACATACATATGTATGTATATACATATGTTTTGTACACAAATTGTATTTAATTTATTATAGTTTTACTTGTTTTTATTATTTAATAATTTAGATTTTGTTGTAATATTTAAATTTTTGCATTGCTCTTTGATTGAACTGAATTTAAATAAAAAAAATCGTAAGAAAATAAGGACTCATTATAACGAAATATTGACTTTAGACTCATTCAAGACACCCCTTCTTATAAACTATATGTTCTCCCTGCAATTTACACAGTTTTACACAGATCTTTAGCTTGTAATTAAAAATTAGTTAACGCCTTCAAGGGGTCATTAAGTGCATACAACACGCATCCCATCTCCCCCTTCTTATATGTAATAAGCACAACTTACCCGTCTTTGTTGTAGTTATTGTTGTTGTTGTTGTTGCTGTGGCTGCTGCTGCTGACTAATGACAATGAAATCCGGCTCGAAGGAAGCAGCAACAATAACAAAAAAAAAAAAATACACAAATTTTTTGCGTAACGGCTAAAAATTCGTAATTTTTTTCAATTTTTTTTTTGCAAAGCCGCTTAATGAGATGTTTTAACAATAACAATATACGACGACGTCGAACCGTTCAGTGTGCGTGTGTGTGTGTGTGTGTGTGTAGTACATAAATAAATAACAAAAACAAAAATAAAAAAAAAAACACACACACTCAGAGGAAAAAAATAAATAAAACGCAAAGACAAAAAGAAAGGAGCGTGAAAGAAAACAAACAGCTTTTGTTGTTGTTGTTGTTGCACTTGTTGTTGTTGTTGTTGTTGCTTTGCGCTGTCGTTGCTTTTCGTTATTTATATTTGCTGCTTTTGTTGTCGTTGTTGTTGTTGTTTTTGTTGCTTTACTCGATTTCTTTGCGCGCCGCGCGATTACGTCAAGATTTTTGTTGTTTCGCCGATTTGTATTTGATTACAATACATTATACACGTACGTGCGCGCGTGTGTGTATGAGCTTGCTCTGTGTGTGCGTGTTAATACGTAGACAATGTCTGCTTCTTCCACTCCTTTTTCTTCTTCTGCTTCTGCTTCTTCGTGTTGCTCGCACTCGAGCAGCAGTGCGAGGGAGACAACGCGCGCGCAGCTATAATTATTATTTGCTTAATTATTTACACAAATATTTTAAATGCTAAAAGCGCGATATATACACGCATACATATGCATGTAACACACACACATACACACTGTATGTAGTTGCACACACACGCACAAACACTAAAAATACGTAGTTGTTGTTGTTGTTGCTGCTGCCGCTGCTCAGTACTGTTATATTTTTTGGCGCTCAAATTTGTGTGCGCGCTGCTGCCGCGCCGCTGCCTCGTCTGCTGCTTCCAATTCTTCTTCTTCTTCTTCTGCCTCTGCCGCACTCGTCACCTTTTGTTGTTGTGTAGCTGTAGGTGGGGTAGCTGCTGCTGCTGCTGCTGCTGCTGTTGTTGTTGTTGTTGCTGCTGCTGCTGCTGATGCCGGCGCTCGATGACGCTACGAACGACGACAACGACAACGACGACGACGCGACCGATAACTAACTGAGAACTGTTGCGATTGCCGTTCGCAATTGTTGTTGTTGTTGCCTTTGCTTTCGAGGGGGCTGCCTTTGCTGCTGCTGCTGCTGCTGCTGCCTCTGACGCCGCTTTACGTAGCCAAACTGAAAAGCAACACTGACGCCGATGACTGACTAAGCGCGGCCACGACGCGACTACAACGACGACTGTATGTACAAACGTCGACGTCGCGTCGAAGTCGCCGCAGCACACGTCACCAGCAGCGACAGCAGAAGCAGCAGCAGCAGCGACAGCAATAGCAACGCGCAACGGCAACGGCAATGGCAACGGAAAAGCAGCACGAGCAGCGGCAGCGACGGCGACGGTGACGGTGACGGCGTCGACAGAAGGTTTAGCGATGAGCGCGTGTTACCGCATTAAATTAATTCACGAGCGTGCGTGACTAGTTGGGATTAACTGTTAATTCGGTTAGTTAATACTCAAGGCGTGCTTCTGAAAAATGTATTTATTTATTTTAATATCAAAAACTTGAATAAAAAGTTAAAATATATGATTAATACAATAATAGTCAATAATATATACACGATTGAAAATTTAAATTATATGCTTAAACACCTATTGGATATCACAAAGTTAATCGACAGCAAGCTAACTCCTAAAAAATGCATTATTATTGTCAAACAAATCTTAATATAAACTTAAAGCTTTGCGAACGATTTTTATATTATTATTTATTTTACATTTCTTTGAAATAACAACAAGTTGAAAAGGTTTTCATTGGCTTAATGTTATTTTTAGAAAATATTTACTTATATGTTAACAAATATTATTACATTTCTGCTGAAAGTTGCCAATAAGAAACCAGACCATATTAAGTATATTTAATTTTGAATTAAGTTAAGTTCAATTCTAGATTATGATTACATTTACAATATACAATGTGATAGAATAATTTAAGTTTTATTAATTAATGCTATTGCTGTCAAATCAGAGCAAATTAAACAATGTTTTAACCAAACTTATGCAATCAGAGCTCTAGATTATCAAAGTAGGCTGAAGAAACGTTAAAATTTGAAAATTTAATAAACTATTTAATTAATTTATTTGTCTGTGAACTAAAGAAACTATGACAGAAAATCATAAAACAAAATATGATATAAATTCTATACAAATGATAATTTTGACATAAGACAATGGATTAATTACTATTCTCTTTCTTTAACCATATCTCTCTCTCTCCCTCTCTCTCTCTCTCGCAATAAATAAAAGCTAAATAGAAATCCAGCTGAAAATCCAACAAGGGCTCTATAGAAACAAACGCTTAGAGCGAACTTGAGTTCAAGTGGCGAACAGAGATATCGCACTTCAGAGCCCAAGTAGACGAGCATACACAAGCACAGACATGCACAGACAAGTGCAGACATGTGCACGTACACAACAAGCTTACACAGACACACACACACATGGCTTGAAGTATGAGTCACGTCACGACAAGCAGCGACGTTGTGCAGCGATAGTTTTGCTTAGAAAATTCGGAGCACGCGCTCATCTCTAACGGCAGCCATACAGCGATGCGTGTATATATGAATGCGTAAATACATATGCACATTTGTGTGTGTCTGTGTGCGAGTATTATGTGCTTGTGGGCTGTTTCGTAATTGGCGTGTTGTTGTTTTCGTTGTTTTTGTTGTTATTGTTGTGCGCTCTAAACAGCAGCAGTTTCTGAAAAGTGCAACAAGAATAACAACAATAATAATAAGAAGAAGAAGAAGAACAGCGAAAGGCGAACGGCGAACGGCGAACAAAAACAAAAGCAAAAACAATGCGAGCAAAGGCGTGAGGCGTTAAACGTTATCGTCGCCACGTCAAAGTCACGGCGCTTTGACGCTGACGCTGACGCTGACGTTGTCGATGCCGATGCCGATGCCGGCGTTTCTCACACGTTCGCTGCTCGTACTCACCTTACCCAGAAAACAGCTGGTGCGCTCTCTATCACGCTCACTGTCTATCTCGCTCGCACTGAAAATATTTTTAAACATTTAAACAAAATTCAAATTCTACATATCTTACGTATTCAATCGTAGCTGTGTGTGAAGAGAGTGGGGAGAGCGGCAGAGTGGGAGAGAGAGAGAGAGTACGCGCACAGCTGATGACGCTGACGTCGACGCTGCTGCTGCTGCTGCGCTAACTAACGCTGCCCTTGCTGTCATAATTCTGCCTGTTGTTGTTGCTGCTGCCGAAGCGCTGCAAACTCGCTCGCACATGCGTGTGCGACTCTTTCTCCCTCACTCTATCTCTCTCTTTCTCTGCGTGTGTGTGCCTGCCAGCTGCAGTCGCTCTCACACACAAAATTTTCGTTGCATACTTTCGGGCGGGCGATTAAAATTTAATTGAACCGGATTAGTGCGCATAATGAGGCGCAGCCAGGCCAGGCGAGGCACGGCGAGGCAAGGCAAACCAACAAAATCAACAGAAATCAATTTAAAAAAAACAATGCCAGCTCGTTAGTGTGCGTGTGTGTGTGTGCGAGTGTGTATTATAATTGTGTTTATTTATACGGCATATGCAGTGCGATGCCGGCATTGTTGATAATCCCCTGCAGTGCATACACAACTTCTTGCTGGCCTGAAGGACTCTAAGCTGCATGTGCACGCGCACACACGCACACACACACGCACACACTCAACTTGGAGTGCCTCGAGTGGCTGTGGGCAAGGAAAGGGAACAATTTTTGCTGTGGATCTAAACGGATGCGGGCTTGATTGGGTATGCTATGCCGTTGGATTTTCCCGAGCCTAACAACGACTTTCGATGCAAATTGCCAGCACAAGTTGAGTGAAGTGTGGAATGCAGCAGCGGCAGCGGCAGCAGGAGGGGCTAAGGCGGAGGCAGCGGCAGCAGAGCAAACGAAACAGCAGCCAGAGCTAGAAATTGGCAACTGTTTTCTTTTTATTTTTTTTTTGGTGGCACATACGCCTGTTTTTAATTTATCTTTTAATTTTATTATTGTTTTTTTATTTTATTTATTTATTTTTTTTTTTGAGACTGTTAAATAAATTAATTATGCATTGAGTGTGAGCTGCAAGTTAAAGTTTTCCAAGCTGCCTCTCTTTCGCTCCCTGTTTCTGCCTCCCGCTCCCTCTTTCCTTCTATTTCCTGCCTCCTCCCTTCGCACATACGCCCAACTTATGCATTTCAAAACGATTTTTGCAGAGAGAAAAACAAACGTCGCTGGAGGCGGCGAAACACAGAGCTAACTTTTCAATTTTGGCCAGAAACGGGGCGTATGCGTAATGTGGCAATCACAGTTGGCACACACACACACACCGAAACAAACACACACGCACAGAGACACGCTCAAAAAAAAAAAGAAAACAAAAAGCACACGCTCGCACACGCTCAGAGACACGCTCGCACACGCACACACACTCAGCTCAGAGGCGTATGTGCTCTCTCAAGTTGCCGCTGCTCAGTGACAACGAAACAACGCACAACGCGCCGGCTTACATGACGTATACTTGATAAACGTTGCATAAATTACGCATACGCACCGTTTGCGCTACATTTACCAAGCCAGGGCAAGTCGAGGCAGGGCAAGGCAGGCTATATACATCGGAAGGAAAAGGGAAAGGAAAGAATAGTTGTGCTCAGAAACTCCTGCGGTACTGCCGCGAAGCATTGCTACGCAGGGTCTGAGCGGATGCCTTTTAGGGCACCTCTCCCGTACGGCGCTGCCTTTCCAGGCTCCGCAGCGTTTGCATTGTGGATTCTGCAAAGGTGCAGACGGCCTCCCACTTCTCGACACTTTCGAGCATGCTCTCCACTAGCGTACCGCTACTAAGAGTCTCTCCTATCTTAGTGCATAGCGTCGCTCTACTTTCCTCAAATCTCGGACAGTGTAGGATCACGTGCTCCGCGTCTTCGTCCATTGCGCACAGAGGGCACTCCGGGGAGGAGTCATGTCCAAACCGGTTCAGGTATTTCCTAAACACGCCATGGCCACTCAGCAGCTGGGTCAGGTGGAAGTTGACCTGTCCATGACTCCTCTGGACCCACTTCCTCACGTCCGGGATTAGAGAGTGGGTCCATCTTCCCTTCGTGGATGAACTCCATCTCCTCTGCCACCTTTCGAGTGCTCGACATCTGGCTTGGTGCTTCCTTGTGCGAGCCTCCGGTTGCGAATCCACGGTTGTTTGTCGCCTTTGCGCATATATCTCCTGCGCTTCGAGTGCCAACAGATCGATCGGTATCATCCCCGCAATGACTAATGCGGCATCGTCCGATACCGTTCTGAAGCCGCAGCAGACCCTTAGGGCCCCGAGTCTGTAGGTGGATTCGAGTCCCCGTCGGTAGCTTCTGGTCTCTGTTGCCTTTGCCCAGATCTGTGCCCCATATAGCATGGTTGCTTTCAGCACTTCCATTAGAAGTCGCCTCCTCGCTTGTCTGGGTCCCCTCGTGTTGAGCATTATCCTGCTTAGGGCTCTCCCAAGTTCAGCTGCTCTTGCGCTCGCATGGCTTAGATGCTCTTTAAAAGACAGCCTTGCGTCGAGATAGACACCCAGGTACCTAATCGCTCTCACCGACTGTATGACCGTAGAGCCTACATTCAGTTGAATATTTTCCACGACGTTCCTACTGCTCATGAGCACAGCTTCCGTCTTGTGGTCCGCTAGTTGAAGTCCCGCTCTAGCAAGCCACTCTCTAATGGTGGATACTGTGGTCCCACACTTCTCCTCGGCTTCATGGATATGTTTGGCCACCACCACTACAGCAACATCATCAGCGAAGCCTACCACAGTGGTATCTACTGGAAGGGGCAGCCTCAGTATGCCATCGTACATCGCGTTCCACAGTAGTGGTCCAAGGACTGAGCCTTGTGGAACACCTCCGGTTACTTTGTAGCTCCTTTCACCTTCCAAAGTGTGGTACCGCAATATCCGATCCTTGAAGTAGCTTCCTATTATGCGCTTCAGGTACTCTGGGACGTTAAACCCGGTTATTGCATCTAGAATTTTTGGCCAGCTTGCCGTGTTGAACGCATTCTTGATGTCGAGCGTCAGCACCACGCAGTATTGCTTGGAACCACCTTTCCATCGGGTCCCCTCCAGAGCTCTGCCCGCTATGTCAACGACTGTTGAGATGGCATCTAGTGTAGATCGCTGCTTCCTGAACCCGAATTGCATCGGAGCGAGGTCACCAGCTTGCCTTATAGCACATTCCAGCCTGTTTGCCAGGAGTTTTTCCAAAAGCTTTCCTGCTGTATCAATGAGGCAGATTGGCCTATAGGATGATGGCTCTCCAACGAGTTTGTTGGGTTTAGGAAGCAACACCAATTTCTGGGCTTTCCATCTGTCTGGAAAAGTTCCTTCCTGCAAGCACATATTGAACAGGTCCACAAACGTACCCGGGCTGAGCTCCATGGCCAATTTGAGCGCTTTATTTGGGATAAGGTCGGGTCCAGGCGCCTTTTCGTCTCCAGTCTTTCTCGCAATGGCTACTAGCTCCTCCACTGTTACTTCGTGTCCGGGCGGAATAGTGATGTTTTCGGTTTCCGGCTCCATAGTAATCGGTAGCATTGGCGGGAATAGAGACATGACTATCGTCCTCATGACGTCAGGTTCCATAGGAGGGGCAGGCTTTACGGCTTTTAGTTTCTTTACAGCCACTTTATAGGCCATTCCCCAAATATCGTTTTCCGCAGCGTCGCACAGAGCCAAGAAGCAGGATAGCTTGCTGGTGCGTATTGCTTTCTTTAGCACCCTACGGCAGGTTGAATATTCCACCCGGAGGACCGCAAATTCAGGCTTTCCCTTTGATCGCTGATAGCGCCTTCGGGATGCAATACAAGCTCGCCTAGCATTCGCTATCTCCTCAGTCCACCAGTATACTGGGTTATGGTGCCTCCTGTAGCCTCTTTTTTTTCCATGCTGCAATTGCACGCCACCTCTAGAGCTCCCATCATGGAATTAGCTGCCAGGTTTGCCTCACCGGTTATTTGGGGTGGATTAAAGGCTGCTTCGAAGTCATTCACTCTCAGCGTGTCGGCTTTATAGCCCGCCTGATGATGGTGGTGAGTCCTTGGGTGCTGCATGGATCCTATTTCAATGACAATGGCTAGATGATCGCTTGCAGTGTAGACGTCGCTTAGACTCCATCTTGCCTGCCTAGCAAGGGCGCTGGAAGTGAACGCAAGATCGATAATGGATCCAATTCCTCCTCGACTGAACGTGTTTCTCCTTCCTGTGTTGAGCAGCACGATATTGGAGCTGCGAAAGCCTCAAGCAATGCTCTCCCCCTCGCGTTAGTTGACGGGCAGCCCCATTCTTCGGACCAGGCGTTAAAATCTCCTGCTATCAGAATGTTTTGCCTACCAATTGCGTCGTGAGCAATTCTGTCTAGCGTGTTTTCGAATCTTTGTAGCGAAAGGCTGGGAGCGAGGTAGCAGCTGTATATCCAGTGTGCTCCAATTTTTGCTCTCAGAAACCCATCTTCCTTCGCTACAGCATCCAGCTGGAGATTGTGTCCTCCGCATATCCATATGGCGGCGCTCCCCGAAGAGTCTGTTGCGTACTGGCTCGTAGATGGGTGTCTCTCTCTTCCGTAAGGCTCGCTCAGAATGCACACATCGATCTTGAGCTCCCGTACGGTTTGGGCTAGGAGATCCTGCGCCGCTCTGCAGTGGTTAAGGTTGACTTGGAGGAACCTTAACATTTGCAGTTTTTCAGTGCTTCCTTGAAAAAGGGGCATTTGAAGCTGCCGACTGCATGATCAGCTTGATGAGAGCTACCTGAGGCAGCCTCTCTAGCACACAGGAGGCAGTTGGGCGCTTGTGTGCATCCCTTTGCAGCATGTCCTGGGAGACCACAGTTGAAGCACTTTCCGGAGTGGTCGATCTTGCTCTTGCAGTTGGCAACAATGTGGCCGAACTCGAAGCATTTGAAGCACCGCTTGGGTCTCATCTGAATCTGGATGCGGCACACTGACCACCCAATTCTAATTTTGGACTGCACAGCTAGTTTTCTTGCCAGCGCTAATGGCAGGGATAGGAATGCTATCTGCATTCCGTGCACAGTCTTCCTAATAGCTCTGACCGAGACCCCGGGCTGTTCGAGGGCAGACTCCACTGCTTTCTGGACCTCCTCAATAGTGGCCAATTCGTCCAGATCTTTGATGACCACATCGGCAGTGTCTGCCAATGACTTGACCGCTGCACGGTCTCCAAGAGCCTTGCCAACGGCGTCCTCTACTTCCTTGGTGCTGTGGACTCGGGCTTTGCTGAGACGTAGAAGCAGATCTCCGCTTGCCGTCTTGCGGATGGCCTGGACATCCCCGCTCAGGTGCTGAAGAGTAGGATCACCTCTTACAGATTTCAGCAAGTCGGCATAGGTGCATCCTTTGCCAGTGAGCACAATTGCGTCCTGTCGGGCCCTCCTGGATTGTGGGTTCTGCACTTTCGTCCAACCATTCCCTTTGGGCTTCGTTAGTTCCGTTTCTATAGTGCCAGTGGCTGCTTGGGGAATAATGGCCCCGGTGGAAGGCCTGGCAGCACCCTTCGCCTTTTTGGGCGGCGTCTTTCGGTTTCCCGAAAGTGACTCCCTCGGTCTCTTGGGAGTGTTCTTGCGAGGATCACTTAGGGTGATGCTTTGTTCTTTATTTTTGATGCTCGTTTGGGTGGACTTGCTTGCCCTCGTAGTTTCCACTTGGTTGCTTGCTAGTGCGCAAAGCGATTCGGCCCTTTTTTGGATGCTCACTAGGTTGGTGATTTCATCCTTCATCAACTGATTAATGTGGCGCTGTCCCTTCAAAAAAATTATTGCGGATAGACCTTCAAGGATGCTCCCCATTTTGGCTATTGCATCGCACAGTGATTTAGGCTCGTAGTTTTCCTGCCCTACACATAGAGACGTTTGCAAACAGTTCTGCGGTGACCTTTGCAGAGTTGCTCTTCTTGCGAAGGGGTCGGTTTCCTGCTCGATGTCCATGCTAAACCCAGGGGGGGCAGGGCCCACCGCTGGACTTTCCATTAACTACTGACAGTGTATGCGTAAGCGTCTGCGAAGTGGAGGAACCAGATTAAAAAAGATCCCACGTGGGCCACGGATTTCTCCTAGGCTTTGATCGGTGGAGGTTTGTTCCGCCTCTGCTCGGACACCAGAGCCTCTGCTTAGGCACCTGAAAGGTGAGAGGATGATGTTCGGTCTGTCCGCGACCTTTTTGCCTTTATTCTTTTTCAATATGGGACTCCAAGAAATTAGATTTAATTTAAATTTAATTTAAAATTAAATTCAAATTTAAAATTCAAATTCTAACGCTTCGCGCCCAAGTGTAGCAACTATCTGGCAACGCCAGATCTTGCGATCGGCTTGCAACGCTGTCAGCTGATCTCTTATGAGTCTGGCAACACCTTTGATCTTGTCCGATCTGGCAGCACTGCCAGCTGTTTTAACAGCAGGGCAGCAACAACAATGAATTGCAAATTTGCCAAAAAGTGGCCAGAACTCACAAAATCGTGCACTATTTACGTTTACAACGCGTTCCAGAGCTGCAGCAGTTCTTTCCGGTGTGGCCTCCCACAGTCTTCCCGAATCTCTGGCCTCGTTTACGATGTTATAACGAAAAAAATCGCGGAGCGGGAAACAAACACATCCGACCTCTGAACTCTTGTCCGTGCATGTCAGGTGTGTGTGGGCAAGGCAGGTGTGTGTGTGTGTGTGTGTGTGTGTGTGTGTGCAGCTGACAGCGGCCAAAAAATACAACCCTCCTCCCTTTCACTCTACCTGCCCTACGCTCTGCTGGGCCGTGTTGGATAATGTGATTTGAAAGTGAGCTGCTGCTTCTGGCATTTATTTAATAGGGAAATGCGCAGGGGCGCATAATACGTAATACGTTTATAACCGGCAAAGCCGACTGCCAAAACCAAAGCCACGCCCCTCCCTGCCCCTGTGTAGACGCCCCCGCTCAAGTCGATTGAGAGCTGATCCACCTGACCTGCTCGTGCTGCTGCTGGGGGCACTTGCTCACTTGCTGCAAACTTCATCAATGCTGGCCATGACGCAGGCGAGGATTGAGCAGGGGGTGGCAAGCACCAGGTAACAGGTAGCAGGCTGGCAGGGGAAGGGGTAGGGGTAGAGTAGGGGAACTGAAACTGGAGACAAGCCGCAAGTAAAACTAAGCACACAAACAACAACAACAACAGCAGCAGCAACAGCCGCAATTGTGAATACGCAGCGCGAAGCTGTCAATGTGGGAGGCACACACACACACACACACACACACACACACACACACACACACACACACACACACACACACACACACTCACACACAGCGTACGCGTGCATGAATGCGAATGAAAATTAGGAGCAAAAAAAAAAACGTAGGAGAGCACAGAGAGAAAAGCGGCAAGAGGCAGCTATAGTGCAGGCAGGCAGAGGGGGGAACAGGCAACGGGCAAGACAAGGGGTAGACTCTTTCCAACTGGCAGGAACTACAGGTGGGGGGGTAAGGGAAGCGGGGGACATCCAACAAGGTGTGTTTACAAAAGCGCCGTCGGCAGGCAACGTGACAACGTGGCGGCAGGCAGGAAGCATCAACAATTTCTGCTGCCCCTCCCCCACCTGCCTCTAGCAGCCTCCCCACACTTCCCACAACCTTGCCAGCCTCCCCTTATGTAGAACCCTTCCACCATTTCCCTTTTTGACTTTTTGTGCGCTGCACTTTTGGTTCCGCTTTCATACAAATTAAACATAAAGCGAATGCACATTTTTATTTCCCTCTTTTCCCCTTCCTCTATCTTCCACTTCCTGCTCTACTGCATCTCTCCTCCCTCCCCCTCTCCCTTTTGTACATTTCCATCTGTAATAAAATGCAACCGGATTCTTGTCCAAGCTTGGGGAAATAAATTGATTTGATTATTACTCCACAATTGTCAGAGACAAGCGATATATGGAATATATATGGAATATGGTGAAATTGCAACGCTGTGTTTAAACAGGAATATAGGAAAAAGAATGCTAAAGCTTTTTGCCTGCATACAATATTAAATACTTTACAGTTATATTAAAGTAGAACTCTTTAACATGTTTGAGTTTGGTTCTGTTCTGTTCTAGCTTTAAATTTAGGCTTGGAATTTGATTTCCACTGATATAAGGGGGCGTGGCAAAAATTTAAAAAAATTCCGCCATACTTAGGAGTGTTGTGACAAAATTGGAAGGCTATAGCTTTTATAATCTCTGAGATATAGATGTTTATAGAGACGAACAGAGAGGCAGGCGAACAGACAAATTAATTTTGATCTATTTTAATAGGCGCGAAAGAACGTGGAAAAAATACTAAAATAATATCGCAATACCTACAAATGTTTCCAAAAAATTTGGTGTCTCCAGCTCTTAAAATCTCTGAGATCTAAGGGCTTTAAGAGACCAACAGACAGACCGACGAACAGAGAGTAAGGCAAACAGGCAGATGGACAGACGAACAGACAGAGAACAGACACAATTATTAAAAAATTACAATAGAAACTGCTTCTAAATTTTGAATTTTTTAGAAATGTAATATCCTCGTTAGGAACTCATTTTAACCTTACTTTTAAGACAACATTTTTTTGTATTTATTTTTTTTTAGAATGACATATTAATGTCTTGACAGCCACTTTAATAGTTTATATATATTTTTAAAAGGCTTGAAATATGCAGAACTTATACTAAACTATAAAAAAATACCAAAATTGGTTGGTAGAATAAACTAGAGGGAGGGAGAGTAGAGAGACGGAAGCCGGAAGTCAACCTGGTCGTGTTTAATCCATGACTTCAGGTAGAGCAGAGGAAAGGAGAGTAGGTGGAGGGGAGACAAACATTAAGATACATCTCTGTCTCTTTATTTATGCGAGTGAGCGAGAGAGTGCCTGTCTCTCTCTCTCTCTCTCTCTGTCTCTCGCTCTAACTGCGGTACATGCCTAGATAAACACGTCGACGATGGAGGCAAAAATTGAGTTGACGCCTGGCAAAGCAAACTTAAGCTGTCATACACATGCAGTGGCGTGTGCCTGTGTGTGTCTCTCTGTGTGTGTGTGTGGGTGTGCCTGTGTGTAGGCGTGTGTAGGTGTGTGTGTGTGTGTAGGTGTGTTTGCTTAGCGTTGCCACGCGACAACTTGTTGCACGTCACATAAAGGCGCAAAGTCAAGAAAAGCAGAAGAGGTCGCTAGCGGATGTGCCTTGCTCTCGCTCTCGTTCTATCTCGTCTCTCTCTCTCTCTCTCTCTCTCTCTCTCTCTCTGTCTCTTGCTCTGTCTATGCCACATTTAGATTGAGCTGGTATCCACCTCCTGCTCCTGCCTCGCCTAATTTGCACTCGCCTCTCAATTTGTTTAATTAGCAAAGTTTTTTTTTTCTTTATTTCACAGTCGAACAAACTTGACCACCTTGCGGCTGCTCTTGCGCAGCAGGAGCTTGCCCAGCGGCTGCCCAAATCCCTCGTACTGCTGATAGACATGTAGGCCACGCACCACTGTGGCATGCACCACGCCCCGCAAACGCTGTGCGGCATAGGGCGTGGCCGGCTTAGGGGTGACGGCATGCAGCTCCTCCGGCGACACGGTGAACTCTTCCTCCGGATTCCAGATACAGAAATCCGCATCATAGCCCTCGGCAATGCGTCCCTTAAAGCTGGACAGGCCACACAGCTGCGCTGGCTGCCAGCACATTAGACGATGCACATCCGAGAGGCTCATGGGAGGCTCCTGCCCATCCACCTGCTCCTGCTGTGCCCGTGTCCAAACCACAGGCAGACTCAGCTGCAGTGCCGCAATGCCCGGAAAGGCGTTCATGAAGTTGCCACGCCCACGTCCGTAGGTCAGACAACGTGCACCCGGTGTGGCAGCCGAATGATCGCTGCCGATCTGCTGCAGCACCTGGGATCCCTGGAGCAGGGCGCGCCACAATGGCGCCTGATTGCTACGCTCCCGTATCGGTGGCCATGTCTTGTACTCCGTGCCACAGTCGGGCACCTGCTCGGCACACAGTGCCAGATAATGGGGACATGTCTCCGCCGTCAGCTGTGCCCCCTGCCCGTGGCGACACTGCTCCAGCAGTGGCAACGCTGCAGCACAGCTCAGGTTCATCACATGGAAACGTTGCTCGGGATGCTCCTGAGCCACACGGCAGATCAGCTGCACCGCCGACAGTTCCATAGCAGCGGGACGGGTGCTTAGAAAGTTCGCGTAGTTCTTGCTCAGCTCCTCATCGGGCTGCACGGGCTGTGCTAGCGGTAGCTCCGCATGGAACTGCAAGAGGAACGAAGGGAAACGTTTGTTAGTGATCGCATTACAATCGATTATTTCGATAGTCAATAGTTTTGGACGCAACATCGATTATTTTTCACTAACTATCGATTGTTTCTGGCGACTTTTCAAGACTGTTTTGACAGGTTTGGGCCTGGAATTTCGAAATAAGCTACATTTATTCCAATTTAATCGATAAAATAATTTGTAATAGTTTCTACGCAACACCGATTTGTTTTTTCAATAATATCATTCATTATCAATTAAATCTAGACATTTTTTAACACTGTTTAAACCATTTTGGGCTTGCAATACTTCGGGTAAGCAGCGATTAGTCCGATATAATCAATTATATCGAAGGTTTATTAATGACATGGTTTATTATGATGGTTTATCTATTTTTACGATACTCGATAGATTTAATTTTAGTTTGTTTGTTTCTAGATATTTTTTAATATACTCTAGAAAAGTAACAATCAATCGGATATAATCGATAAAAATAATCGACAGTTTTTTCTATTTTTACAATATTTCGATTGGGTTTCTTAACTATTAACTGTTTGCACTTGAAATACTTGGGATAAGCAAAATAAAAAATACAACAAATATTAAAATTAAAAATAATGTTGCTCAGAAAGTCGATATAATCGATAATGTCGATGTTTAAAAAATTGTACGATACACTGTTTATTTTTTTTTTTTTCTGTTATTCATAAATTTTTTTAGATACTTTACAGCACTATTTGAACGAGAACGTTTCGGGTAAGCAACAATCACATGATTCATATGGTATATAAAAATATCGATAGTTTACTTATTTTTACGATAGTTTGATTGATATTAGCACTTTCGATATTGTCGATTAATATTTTTTTTCAATGCATAGATTATTATTTCATGCCATCGATTACAGCAATCTGTACCGAAATGTAATCGTGGAAACAAAAAATCGATAGCTTTGAAAATCGATTATTTTATTCTGCATTTAACCTTGTTACCTTGTGGATTCTTGGGATCTTCTAACTCACCGCTATAACCGCCTCCGTTTCCGCTGCATCCTTCAGCTTGAGCAGAGCCTCCCTCAGCTGCTGCTCATTGATTCCGGGAAACTCATCTGCAACGGGTGAGGCACTGCCGCAGAGGGTGCACTGCAGCCCCATGACGCCGGCTGCGAGCAGCGGCAACAATTGATCCCCATTGCTGGGCACCAGTCCGCCCCAGAAACCCACATCCACATAGATCTTTCCCCTTGCCGTTGTCATCTTTGCCTTCAGCGCCTGCACCGTTGTCGTAGGGGGCGTGGCATTACTGCGAGCGTGGCACTGTTATTACAAGATCAATGAGCGCGCAGAGAGAGAGAGCAGGAGGCACTACTCACGTCGGACGATCAATGATGGTCGTATAGCCCCCAGCTGCCGCCGCCTTTGTCGCCGTCGCATATGTCTCCCAATCCTTGCGACCCGGCTCATTGATATGCACATTCGCATCGATCAGACCCGGCATCAACAGCAGATCCCCAAAGTCATAGACAGCCTCCGATTCGGTATTATACAGATACGTGTTCACCTCCTGCGGTGAGCGGAGCACTGCAAGGGGAAAAGCATATGGGGGAATCAGTGCAGCGATATGAGATCGATGTCTTGCTCCTCAGCGAGACTCATTGCAAGATGGCGCAGGCACCCAAAATTTATGGATTTGAGGCCTACACTGCCAATGACCCAAGCGACGGCAACGCCAAAGGTGGTGCAGCGATCATGGTCAAATCCAGCCTAGTCCATTTCCCTCTTACACCAATAGCCACTGATAAGGTGCAACTCGCGTCTGCAGCCATCGACACGGATCATGGCCCTGTCAATTTTGGTGCGATTTACTGTCCTCCGAGGTTCATATGGGATACGGATGAATTCGAACGCATTCTGGAGCAACAATGTTCCAAACTCCTCGTCGCGGGCGACTGGAATGCTTCCCACTGGCTATGGGGAGCGGGAGATGCGACCGAAGAGGGCGTGTGCTAGCGAATTTGGTTCTAAGCTCAGATATGAGCTCCCTAGCAACCGGCGGTCCTACAAGATTCCCGTACGGCAGTAGAGGCTCCCAGGCTATATCGATTTTGCTATTACCAGGGGCATACTGGATCTGCATGCTGAGATACGGTCGGTTGCTGAGCTCAGCTCCGACCATCTGCCGCTTATAATATCTCTAAATGCATCAGCTACAGATTATCCCAAGATGGAGCGATTAATCGGTAGGCGCACCGACCTGGAACTATTCCATGAGCTTCTTGAGTCCTCTTTGAACCTGAATATGGCGATAAATTCAGAAAGGGACCTAGAAGAAGCCGTTGACACTCTCACCCATAATATCAAGACTGCAGCTAGATTGGCTACTCCTAACCCGGTCCAGAGGCCTACAGCAGCTAAAATCCCGATCACCAGAGATTCTGCTTCTTATAGCTGAGAAGAGGCGCTTACGCACAAGATGGATGAGGTCTCGTCACCCGCTGGACAAAGCAGACTGGAACAGAGCGCAAAGTATCCTTCGAAGTGCTTTGGTGCAGCACAAATCTGCTTGGTTTGATGACCGGCTTGCCAATACTGGAGTTGAAAGTGAAGCGACCCACTCACTCTGGAAAGCTACGCGCGCTATTAAAGGCGCTGCGCAAGGAAAGCGCCAGTGATTGACAGTAACGGGGCTTGGTGTCGGACTGACTTGAGGCAAGCGGAAGTTTTTGCTACGCACCTTGCCGAGCGCTTTCAGCCATTTAATCTTGCCAGTAGCAGCAGATTGATGAGACTCAGGATCAGCTAACTCAAGCGCTTCAAATGGACTTGCCAATCGCGCCGATTGAACCTGGTGAGATAGCTGATGTCATAGCACACCAAAACAGCAACAAGGCACCAGGCCATGATAACATCTGTAATGCCACTTTAAAGGCTCTACCTGGACGAGCGATCCTCTACATTGCGTTGGTGTTTAACGCTATTATTAGATGGCAATACTTTCCTCCTCAGTGGAAGCTCGGGATAATCTCCATGATTCACAAACCGGGAAAGCCGGAAAGGGAACCCGCTTCCTACCGGCCGATTAGTCTCCTTCCTTCAATCTCGAAGGTGTTTGAAAAACTTATTGCTACCAGGATGGTTAGAATTATGGAAATCCGGGGAATAACACCTGAGCACCAGTTCGGATTCCGTTCTGGCCACTGCACCGTCGAGCAGCTCCACAGGGTTGTAGGGCAAATACTAACTGCTTTTGACAATAAGGAGTACTGCAACGCCCTCTTTTTGGATATCCGGGAAGCATTTGATCGAGTATGGCACTCTGGAATCCTTCTTAAAATTAAACAGACTCTACCTGCGCCTTATTTCGGATTGCTGGTATCCTATCTAGAAGGAAGGCGATTTGCAGTTCGTTTTCACTCAGCCCTTTCTACCGAGCAAGATGTCGCAGCAGGAGTCCCACAGGGCAGTGTTCTTGGCCCTTTACTATACACCTTATACAGCTTTGACATGCCGCGCCCGTATGATTGCCTTCTAGGGAAGTCAATGCTGGCGACTTTGCTGACGACGTATGTATAACATATAGGTCCCAAAGTGAGCTTGATGCAGCTGAAGTCATCCAGGACTATGCAACAAGATTTTCTGAATGGGCAAGGCGCTGGAATATCGGTATCAATAGCAGTAAATCGGCCAACGTTTGCTACACCCTCAAACGAAACACTCCACCAGCCATCTACATAGATGAAGAACCCGTACCACAGTCTAACGCAGCAAAGTACCTCGGTATTATTTTGGATCGCAGACTCACATTTTCAAAACACATAACCGACGTCAAAACACGTATACGTGCAAAGATTGCAAAGCACTTTTGGCTACTCCGCCCGTGCAGCAAATTGTCACTTTCAACAAAGTAACAATTTATAAAACTATAATTGCACCAATATGGAGGTATGGGTGCCAGATCTGGGGTTGGCTTGCGATAGCCAAATCCGAAGGATTCAAGTCGTCCAAAATAGAGCTGCTAGACTTATTTCCGGGTGCGAGTGGTATGTGCGAAACACAACCCTGCACAGAGACCTTAAGCTTACCACAGTATTTGATACTATAAACCAGCATTCAAGTCGCTACCATGAAAGACTGGGGCGTCATAGGAATCGGCTTGCTAGCGCACTGAGCAGATCACGCACACTAAGGAGGCTTAATAGGCGACAACCCAGGGACCTCATTCTCCGATCTCCTATGAGAAGGGTCAGCAGAGGCTGACACAGCACTATGATATTTTAATTTCAGATTTTTGTTTTTAATTGTTAACTTTATGATTCTGCTAACTTTAGTTAGCCAGCGCGCCTAAATAGGCTGAATTAATAGCTGCCAAGGACACAAAGGGGTTTTGGATATTTAATAAATATACAATATATATATAAAAAAAAAAAAAAAAAAAAAAAAGTTTAGAATTTTAGATACTATTTATTTAAATTATAAATTTTTATTTATTTTTTTTTTTTATTTTAAGGAACTTTTTAAGCAAAAATAAATGTTTGTTAAGTAAGTTTAATTTTTGTTAAAATTCTAGCTGTAATTCCAGATATATGTGCCTAAATCTATATTTTTAAATTTAGCTGGAAATCTTCAGCTTCTAATTTTCTTAGTTTTCTTCTTCTTTGAATTATTCTTTCGGAATTAAAAACAATGTTTTATATCAGTTGGGTTTGTTCATGCAACTTTAATTTAATCTTCACCATCGACTATAACTCAATAGATCACAATCACTTGACTGATTTAACTATCATAACTTCTATATAAGCCAATTTTTCTCTTTCTGATTTCAGACTTATTGAGATATAAACAAGCTCAGCCCTTGACTATATTGTTGCACAGCCAACAAGTGTTGAGTAAAGCATACAAATATATTTTGAGTGTATCGATGAAACATTCAGATAAACCATATATATACCGATAATATATACATATATGATATACACTGTAGTGCAAATATTTTCCCCACCCTATACATAATTTTATGCCATTTTCGACTGAAACTCTGCGTAGATGTTGAACTTTTTTAAAATTCGCTTAGAATATACTATATCCCCCGCTCACCTCGTCGTATTATGCCTTCGGTGTCCACTATAATGCCGCCATGCAGGGGCGTCTCGTGACTTCCATCGCCGAGATATATGCGCCGGCTGAGAAAAAGTAAATCCATTGCACCGCCTTCTAACGATCTGCTCTATGTGGATGCAAAGAGATGACTGAACCAAAACGAAATATTTGTTTAGGCTATTTTTGTATAATATGCTCGATCTTGCTCTACCATAATGAGAGAGGGAGCCCCATGAGCTGTCGATATTACATTGGGGTATTATGTTTTTGAATTTGTTTGTGGAGGAAAAATAAGATAAAAGAGGTTGGATTCCGCTTTCTAGATATAAATCGAGTATTGCTATTCAGAGGTATGACAACTTTACTAAGGGGCCATTCTAGTATTACGTAACCGGACTTATTACATGTTAAATTTTTAGTCGCCTTGACATGATTTCTGGGCAATTTTAAACAATTGTTTTATACTTATTTTGACCTCCAGAAACTATTGAAAGTAAAAGCAGGCGATTTAAAATTTATAAGAAAAAAATATGTTTGAAAAATAAACAGCTTACAATTTTCAAACAAATCGTATGGTATATTTCCGTTAAATAATCTAGTCTTGAGTCTGCTCACTTTCATCCAGCATTACCGCGATACTATTGCATATTTTATTAAAAACCAGAGGAACCATTTCACCTTGAGACTAATAATACATATTTAATTGAAATAAAAAGAGGGATTTTTATGATATTCTGAAAGTCAGTTAATTCTAAGTAAATAAATTAAAATATACGAAATCAGACATAACACTATAAGAAACAATTGAATTTAAGATATTGGAAAGAAGTTATATGAAAAACGCATAAACTTGAATATATTATATTATAACTTTTTTAAAAGTGTAAATTAATATTAAAAAACAAGCAAGTTTAGTTTATTCCTATTAAAAAATATAATTGAAATAAAACTTGTATAATTAAAATAAAAAAAAACTAAATGAAAAAAAAAAATAATAGTTTTAAAATACTCTGAAGAAGCTTCTTAATAGTTGCATAGATTTAGTATGGTATATGTAGGTCCCCCCGATTAATTTAGCGTTACGATCGTTCAGAGAACGTTTTCTTGCTATTCTCTCAAATTTTTCCCAAAACTTTGAAGCTCCTGAGGAAGAGAGAGAGAGAGAGAGAGAGAGAGCAACAGTTCAAAATAACTTGAGAGAGCGTGAGTTCGTCTCTCTGCAAAATTAAATGTATTTTTAATTTGATTTGTTGTTGTATATTTTTCAAATTTTCTTTGCTGTTTTTTTTTTGTTTCACTTTTTTGTTGTGTGGCGCCACCCAGCGGCAGCTTTTTGCTAAATTGTGCTTTTTTTCCGCACATTTTTCGCGCGTTCAGTTTTGCAAACAGTCGAAGAAGGCGCAAAGCGCAGGCAAAAGGCGCAAAAATGGTAACAAAATCGAAACTGAAACCAAAACCGACAACCTGGGAACGAATACACAAAATACACACACACACAGATAGCGTGTGTGTGTGTGTGTGGCAAAATGAAGTTCAACTTGTTGTTGCTGCTGCCGCTGCTGCCGCTGCTGCCGCTGCTGTTGCTGCTGCTGCTGTCGGCACTGTTGCGCGTCTCTGCTCGGCAGATACACACGCACACACACACACACTGCTACACACAGCAGCCGAGCACAGTAGCTGAGGCTGCAATCGTGCCTCCTCCTCTCACCAGCCCCGCCCCCTTCTTGGTCCCACAAAGCGAAGCGGCGGCTCGTTAACTGAAACTGAATTTGAAGCGATTTGAGTTCGAGACAGCGCTCTATCCTGCTCTCACTCTATCTCCCTCTCTCTCCCGCTCTCGCTCTCACATTCACACGCAGCTTCGCTGTTGTCCTTGCGCTCAGCCTCGTCGGCGTCCTCGTCCTCGTCCTTGTCCCTCGTCAGCGGAGGCGGCGTCGTCGTCGTCGGAGCTGCTGCTGCCTGGCCTCGTCCTTGCCATTGCTTCGGCGTCGTCTGGTTTCGTCTGGTCTCGTCTCGTCTCCTCGTCGTCGTCGTCGTCGTCGTCGTCGTCGTGTACGTAACCCTCGGCTTGGCGGCCATCGCCACTCGCTGCCGTCATTCTCGTGCTCATCGTCGTCGCTGCTGGCCACAGAGAACCGGAGCTGCTGGCGGAGCTCCTGCTGCTGCTTTTGCTGCTGCTGCTGCTTTCGTGTGCAAAAACGCATCCGAGACAGAAACTTCAATTCACTGCGCCCAACAGCCTCGCGGCAACCAGTTGAAGTTCTCTCCAGACGCAGTAGACCTAAGCCAAACAAGGACGATTGCGGCGGCGACTGTTCACAAAGTAATCCTCCAACTCAATCAAATTAAATAAATATAAAAAAAAAAAATAATTGGAAATAATAACTGAAAAAAATAGAGAGAAAACCAACTGCCAAATAGTTCAGAAAATTCTGAAAATCGTTTAGAAAATTCTGAAAATAACAGCCAATTTTTTTTTACTTTTTTTTCAATTCAAGTTGAAAGTTCGCTACGAAAAACAACAACAACAACAAACAACAGTTTTAAGACGACTTAACGGTGTGCGATTCAAGTTTAACGGTAATTTGCAAGTGATTTTGAGCCAAACGGTGAGTTTACAAACATTTATACACACTTTACTTAGTACTATGGTATACCATAGAATATACATATATGAAGGTATATAAAATTTGTTTGGAATTTTTTATGAGCCTAAATGAATTGCAAAGTGACAAAAAGAAAATGAGAAATTCATAAAAAAGAGACGCGTAAATTTGATTTGCATTGCAGTCAGCAGAGTTTTTGGTATATCAACCATATATATGAGGATGCTACATACATACCCCATATATACGCTCATTTTTGGCCGTTTTTATTACAAACGCTTTTTTTATTGGTCTGCGCTGCCGTTGAATTTCAATCATAACAAAATTTAACACTCTCCTGGCATATTTTGTTGTTTGTTTTTGTTTTTATTTATATTTTTTTTTACTCGTTTTCGGGAGGTTTCGAGATTTTCGGCTTAAACTGCGGCGATTGCAAATTTTCGCTTGCGTTTTTTAGGCTGACGAATTTAATTATTCAAGTGCATGATCGGGTTAAAACTGTGTTAAAAAAACTTGCAGGATAGTTAAAGGCGCGATTCGCGTGTTATCATTTAAATATATGTATAATATATGAAACCGAGTCATTACAATAAATAACATTATTTAAAACAGTTAAGGTTAATTATCATATATTTTATATATCAACATAAATACAAATTTAAATTAAAGCAAAGTTAAATAAATATTTCATTTACTTTACTTTGAATTTATTTATCATATTTTCTTTATATTTTAATTCATTATGATTTATGTATTAAAGATAATTATGTTTTTTTTATTCGATTGTTCTAAGTTGATTTTAAATTAATAAATTAAAATGTATTTTAATTAAATAAAAATGTATGTAATAATATATTCACACAATAAATTCAAGTGAAATAACTATTTCAAAGTTAATAGAGTTTTTAAGTACTTTTACTTTTTAAGGCGCAACATATTTATATTAAGAACTTAAAGAATTGCTTGAATTTGGTAATAATTTAAAAACCAATTAGATAATGCAATTTATATGATTTTCCGTTTCCAAGTATTTACGCAGAATTGTTGGCAAAATATTTGTAGCATATTTGTTGGCGCAACTGAAAAATGCCCAAAATATAACAGAATTATTTCGATCGGGAAAGAGAGAGATAGAGAGAGAGAGAGTGAAATAAACATCGCAGTCGAATCGCACCTATTCGCAATTTCTTCTTCTCATTCGCATCCGTATCTTTACAATCAACTCGCCCCGGAATTTCCTTTTTGCAATTATAATCGAAAATCTTTGTTCATAGTTCGCTTGTCAAACGCAGCTGAAATTTCTTCTTGTTTTATTTTTTTGCGTGTCGAAGCAATTTGCGC
Organism: Zaprionus tsacasi; assembly: GCA_018904105.1. Classification (NCBI taxonomy): domain Eukaryota; kingdom Metazoa; phylum Arthropoda; class Insecta; order Diptera; family Drosophilidae; genus Zaprionus; species Zaprionus tsacasi. The sequence goes on from JAEIFR010000003.1 coordinate 355,609, forward strand.
CTAAAACTTTAATTACATTTTGTAATCAAAGAAAAGAATCGGGCGACACCCCAACAGTGAGAGAGAGAGAGAGACAGAGAAGGAGATAGAGTGAGGGTGAGAGAAAGAGAGAAAAAAGCCAACCAACCTTGGGGCAAAACAATTGTTAAGATTTTTTTTTCTCATTTCTCATCAAAAAAGTCAATCAAATCGGAAAGTGTATTAAAAAAGTGCGTATACTCTCTGTATGGTTAGGTGTGTGGGTGTGTGTGTGTATTATTCATGGGCGAACACAATTCGCAACTCACAATTTGTAGTGGCCCCGAGGGCAGACAGAGCGTCCCCCATCAACGGGACGACAATTGTGAAATATTTACATGAAATTCGATGGCAGCACAAGCAGAGGCGCAGGCTCAATTGAAAATGTCAACCGAATGTGCAACTTGGCCCAGACACACACGCACATAATTTGGCCAACTAATTGCAAGCTAATTTCAGCCAAACTTTTCCCCTCCCCACGCTCCCCTCTCATTGTGCAATTATTTAACAAAGTTCGCGTTCGTTCGCAAACACAACTAATTTGTGAAATTTTTCACAAAAAAAAAAAGGAAAAGTGAGTAAAACTTTGTCGCAAAGTTTGTCCAAAGCAATTAAAAATTTTAATATTTTGCTGGACACACGCAGCAATATTATTATCATTATTATTGTTATCATAATTATTATTAATATAGGTACGGTACGGCCTGAGCTCTAGAACACACATTTATTGCTTTAATTATAAATAATTATGCCACATCGCATTGTGATTAATTCAATTTGCATGTTTCAAAGGATTCACTCTCAGATAGTTCGCTTTCCTTTTGCCAATTGTGAAATAATTCCACAATATTTACTCTGCAATTTCCTGAGAATTTTGTACTTGCTCAACCGCAGACATCATACTGCACAAGTTTGTGTTAATCTTCTGCCAATTGTCATCAAACTTACTTCCATTTATATCTTTCATCTCTCCTGTCTCTCCTTTCACACCCTCTTGTTTACCTTATTGTGCACTGTTCTGCCGTCTTATCGGTTCTCTCGCTTCATGTGTTTTAATAACTTTCAGGAAAATTATGTGTGATGAAGCGAGTGTTGCACCAAAGTTTAGTGTGGAGAGAAATCTATCTTAAGTTTTAATAAACTAACTCAACACTTGCCCATTTAATTATTTTACTATTTATACATTACTACGTAAAGTAACAATAGAGAAGACAATTAAAAAGAAATAAAATAATATATATGTAGTATAAAAAAAGCTACCGAATTGTGCCTAGGCAGAAGAGAATTAATTGAAATTTGGTGTATACGTAAATTAATAAGCTAACTATTAACTAATGCAGAAGCTTTATCTCTAATATGTTGCTTAAAAATTGAATTGTAAAATTTGATAATTGATTTACTTAGACAGTGGGGAAGGCAGACAATTTTTTATATAATCATTATAAGCGTATGATATTTAAAAATCATCTTGCAAAATTAGCCAACTCTTACTTTTATAATAGGTAAGATCTGTGTGTTCATACAGACCGAAATGGCTAAATCGACCCAGTTATGGATATTAAGCACTCTCTCGCTTTGTCTGCTTATTGGTAAAAAAAAAAAACATCAAGTATGACTTTTAATAACATATTTTAATACCCTAGAAATTCCTGAAATTTTTTCAACTTACTTCGCACAAACGTATTTATGACATACATATCCTTAACTGTTTCTAGAATTTTTTGTGGTTCATTTGATATGTGATATCATCAGCCTTAGTATTGTAATACTTACTGGAACTGTTAGTATTAATGGTATTTCCTATTTGTGCAATATATATTAATATACTACAAGTATTGTTTACGTATGCTTGGATATTCCCCAAAGTTCAGTGGGCTTAAATGCAGTTGGGAACAGGTTCACACAATTACTGTTAATAGTTTGCGAAAGCGAAACTCATTAGCTGAGCTTAGTTCGAGTCTCTTTCTCAGTGTGTGTGTGTGTGGTGTGGGTGTGTGTGTGTGCAAGTGTATGTGCTTACTTTCAATTTCCATTTTATTTTCGTTTCATTTTGCTCTTCAGTTTCGCCTCGCTGCTGTCGCAAACACACAACAAACGACATTTTATTGCAGCGCCAAAAAGTATGCAGCATGCGATTCAGCGACTCCTCGGTGACTGTGCGTGCGTGTATGTGTCTCTCTGTGTGTGTGTGTGTGCGTGTGTGAAAGTTGTCGAAAGTGATTTATAAACGATTTAATGCCTTGTTGTTGCTGCTGTTGTTGTTGGCAGCTGCTGCTGTTGCTGTTGCTGCGATTCTCGCAAAATTAATTGCCTGTTAAACATTTTGCAACATTTTGCAAGTACCGAAAGCCAATTGAGTGAGCTGCGGGCCGTGGTAAATAAATTTTACGAGCGGGCCGAAATACAACAGCAACAGCAGCAGCAGAGCGTGGGAGATGCTGAGCGACGGCGACGAAGCAAATAAATAATAATAAAAAAAAAAACAAACAAAAATAAAAAATCAGCGTAAAGTAATAAAAATAAAAACAGTGTGAGGAACAGGCAGGGGCAGCTGCCAAGACAGACAGACAGACAGACAGGCAGGCAGGCAGAGGGGCAAGCAGAGAGAGGGGAAACAAGTGAGAGCGAGTGGTATAGAGAGCAAGAGAGAGAGAGAGTCTGAGAGAGCGCGCTGTGCTGGCCTAGGAAGCTAAAGTGTCAAGTAAGCAAACATTTAATTTTGATTTATTATTAATTTTCACGCAGCACCCCTTTTCTTTTTTCCAGCACACTGTTGCGCCATTACCTAGCCCCCTGCCCCTCCTGCCACCCCTTCGCACTTCCTGTGCTAAAAACCATAATAGCTTTATGTTGATTTTATTTTGTTTGCTTTGCTTTGGTTGGGAAAAAGTGAGAAAAATGAAAGAGAGAGACAGAGAGAGAGAGAGAGAGAGAGAGAGAGAGAGCAACAAAAATCGACAAGGCTAAAAACCTTTTTGGCAGCAGGCGCAAAATTATTGTAATTACTATTTTCCATTAGTTCCGAATTTGCCAGCAGCAGCAGCAGAGGCAAACACACACACACACACACACACACACACACACACACACACACACACACACACACACACACACACACACACACACACACACACACACACACAGACAGCGCGCACACACACAGCTGCGAGCAAAGACAAAAGTGTAGCATACAAAAAGGGGCAAACGGAAATGCCCAAGCGAAGCTGAAGAAAAAAACCCAAATGAAAATGAAAGTGACGCAAAGTTGTTGCAAAAACGTGCGTTTATTTGCGTAAAAACTTGCCACGCCCCTACCCCAGCACCTGCAGCACACGCCCTCTGCACTGCCTCTTACCTGGCGTGTCGCCTTTTTGGAGGATTTTCTTGGCACTCGAGCACGCTCTTCCGCCTCTGTCAGCCTTGTCTTGCCAGCTTTCTCTCTATTTATACCCTTCGACCATTGAAAATGGTCAAAAAAGGGTATACTAACTTTGTGCAAATGTATGTAACAGGCATAGGAAGGTGTGGCAGACCCCATGAAGTATATATGTTCATGCTCAGGATCACCGTCTGTCCGAGAGAACAGATCTCAGCTATTAAAACAGCTAGAGACACCAAATTTGGTATGGAGGTTCCTCTATATAATAGACAGATAAAGATTATTTCAAATGTTTGATGTCACGCCCACCGCCCACGCAAATTGATAATTTACAATTATTAAGCAAAGTATTGAAGTCATGACGTTCTACTTCGGTATATATAAAGATGAATGCAATATGAACATATCCTCCAAATTAAAATCCTAATAAACAGTCGCGTCGCGTCGTATCGCTTTACTCTTGCGCGTAAAGTGTGAGAGTGTGGGTGTAAGTGCGAGCGAGTAAGCTATATGTAGTATCGTATAATTATTTGCGCAGAATACTCTGTTTGAAATTATGAGTGTGGTTAGACATTTGTAACGGATTTTAAAATTGGGAGAAGGGTATTTTAGTGTCAGGCACGCTCGACTGTAGCCTTACCGACTTGTTTTTTTTTCTGCTTGCTCTGCCCAGGCTTTCCCTCGCTGCCTCTCTGCCTGTGTGTGTGTGTGTGTGTGTTTGTGTGCTGGCTTAAATTTTACTTCGTAGAAAAAAAAAAGAAAAGTTTTAATCCCGCTTTTGTATCTCTCGGGCAGCTGTAGACAAGTTTCGCCTCCAACTGCTCCAAGCTGGCTTCCTTTTATCGCTGCCTTTTTGTTTTATGTTTATTTTTATATCGTCCTCATTGTCGTGCTCGTTGTCGTTCTCCTGCTCGTTGTGTCTTTGTCTTTGTCTCTGTCTCTTTGGCATTTCTTTAATGATGTTCGCCCGGCTAGATCCGAGGCTTTAATTGTATTGATTAAATGCCTAATTGTGCTGCCGAGCAAAAACCCAAGCAGGGGAAACAGCAACAAAAAAAAGCAGCAAACAATAACAGAAAAAGAAAAAGAAAAACAGAAACAGAAAGAAGACAAAAAAGAAGAGAGCAGGCAAGAGCAAAAGCCAACATTTAATTGTTATTAACAAGCGCGCATTAATTACTATGATTAAAAACGAAATGCGGCACGCCAAAGCGTGGGACTGTGTGCCACCACCACAGTGGGGCAAAATGCTACGCAATGCGAGGCGACGGACATTCACTATAATTAGCCCGCTAGACGCTCAGGTGTTTAATTAAAACTAATAGAGTCAAGCCGGAGAGACGCCGGAGATGCCAGCGAGACAAGACGAGACGCGATGATGAAGAGGGAAGCGACACGAGACAAGACAAGGAAGGGGAGGATAAGGAGGAGCTGGAGTAGGGGGAGCAGCAGCAGCAGCAGGAACAGGCGCAGGCACAGCAGAAGCGTAGACAATTTAAACGTTTAACAATTAACGGTGCCGACATAAAGGCCCAGGCGACAGTACAGGGACAAGCAGGAGCAGCAGCAGCGGTGGTGGCAACTGTGACAGCTAAATGACAATGGCAGTGCAGGCAGCAACAGCAGCAGCAACAGCAGCAACAGCAGCAACAGCAGCGACAGCAATAACAACATTACATTTTAAGCACGCTAAGGATTCAAGAGCAACATCAGCCGCAGCTGAGAATTTATGAAGTGTGGCAACTGTTGCCTTGCCTCAGCCTCCTGGCGCCATCTTGCCTGACTGTTCAATTCGCTTCCGTTTCCGTTCGTTATACTCTGCCAGCGCTGCCTCCCTCTGCCTATTCTCAGTCTGTGTGTCTGTCCTAGCTACTCCTTGTCTCTGTGGTCACGGCAAGCGTCAACAGCTGCGTCTCTCTCTGTCCCTCTCTCGCTCTCGATGTGCGGCACAACTTGGCGGACTTTAACGTAATTAAATTTTAGCATCGACTTGCGTTAACATTCACATTACCATTCGCATTAACATAAACATAAACATAAATATCTGCTGCAATTACTTAATTATATGACTGCTGCCAGTGCATGTAATTGGCCAAATCGTAGTTAGAGATAATTCATAATACTAAACGGGTTTATTTATTTGGCAAGAAGCAAGAACAATATATATATACAATTGTAAGGTAATTAACTTAAATGGTTGATATGAATTAATTTGGGTTTATTTATTCGATTGCGCTCAAAAGTAGGCAATGCTTTTTGCGTAATCATTTTTCGCAGTTGCGCTCGAAAGTAGGCAATGCTTTTTGCATGCATATTTTTATTCAATTGCGCTTAAAAGTAGGCAATACTTTTTGCACAGCGTGCTACAGCCTGAAAGAAAGAACTAGTGAAGAACTGCAAAAAGCGTAGCATACTTTGCAGCGCAAGCACAAAATGCCTCACCTGCGCAAACAAAGCGCACGCAGCAAAAACAAAAGAAATGGGCTTAAATTAAAAATGTATTTAATTTCCAGCAGTTGCCAAATGGCTGCAATTGATGTGAAATTGCAATGCACAACCGATAACCTGGGTGTGGCTGTCTGTGTGTGCGTCTGCGTGTGTGTGTGTGTGTGTGTGTGAGACCGTGCTTGATTGCTTTGTCATTTTCTGCTGCTGCTGCTGCAGCCACTGCCTTTGTTGTGGGTTTCCGCCTCCTTGTTATTCTTTGTTTTTCCATTGGCGTTGTCATTTGTTTTATTCGAGCATGAACATCGATATCAACATTATTATTCATGCTCAGCTCCGTGTGGGCAGCGCCACTTCTCACCTGCTGTGTGCAATGATGCAGCAGCAGCAGCAGCACGCTTGACACGCTTGTCACGCAATGCAACATAAGCGTTACACACCCCCTCCCACCCAAGTAGCATCCAGAGCAACGGATGGCATTTTAATCAAGCTGGCAACAGCAGCAGCAGCAGCAGCTCGACTCGACTGGACTCGACTCGACTTGATTCGCCTCTCTTGACTCTTGATTCTTCACTCCTGCAGTCTCTGCTCGCTCTCGACTCGACTTGCAGCTGGGCATTGGTAATACATAAATCTTTGGCTATGCGATTGCCATTGCCGCAAAACACAAAGCTGACACAAAATCTCATTACGTTACGTAACGTCACGTCAGGCGTGTGCTACGTGTTGAGTTGGCCAACAAAAACATCGCCGGACACCCAGAGTGCTCTCCCCTTCTAGCCATCATGCCAGCCAGCCAGCTATCCATCTATCTATCTATGTATCTATCCTTGTATCTATCCATGTATCTATCTATCTACCTCTGTATCACAAGCCATCGTTGTCGCCCAAGCTTTTCATGAGGTATGCCATGTAGAAGATTGCTGAGCTCGTCAAAAATTTTGCCAGCAACTTTTCCACTACTCTCCGCTCTCACTCCACTCGCCATCCATACTCTCCCCCTACTCATCCCTTTCTTAACGCCTTTTTTTCGTTAGCACCCTGTAGCTATAAAATGCCGCAGAGGGCATTCCCTATGCTCTCATCGATCGTTGCTAATTCTGTTTTATTTTGAAATAGTTTTAATGTTTCTGACGTAAAGCCAATTAATCGTTCGATAAGGCACTGAAATCAAGTTGAAAATTTCAAATATCTAACTAGAAAAACTCTTCAATTTTGCTGTAGTTTCGAAATAAATATAAAGTGTCAGAAATTTCTTAAACTAGTAAAATTTCTTGCTGGCAAATTCTATATTAATTTTCCTATTGCATTTTGGCTTTGCACACACATGCTTTCTCTTCTTCTTCTTCCGCTTTCCACAATCTTCAAAAAATAGTTTTTGGTCTAGTTGAAGCGGTTATAAACCGGTTAGCTGTCTTTAAACAGCTTTCAACCGATACTTATCTATTTTGCCGGAAAAGCCGAATAGCCAAGAAAGTTACTCAAATAGTTTTTCAATTTTTCGGTAGGTGGGTAGGTCGGTTTACTAAAGGGTTTTTGGCCCGGAAACATACAGGCAGCAGGTGGGTAGAGAGGGGAGAGGGAATGGGGAGACGGGAGAGGGTAATCTGCTAGTCGTGCATTTTAGATTGAAGCGTTTTTATTTGGTTTCTTTGTTTTCTGGCTTTCTGCTGAGCATAAGCCAATAAGCTCATATTAAACTTAAGCGAGCAGAGCTCTGTGAATGCAGAGCAGCAGGGGAAGGGTGAGGGGACTTGGACGGAAGCAGAACTCTAGCTGAAAAGAGAAAGAGAGAGAGAGAGAGAGAGAGAGTTGTTCTGCACCAGCACTCATTGGCTTTCACATTCGCTTTGTCTTTGGCTTGCGCTGGGAATTTGCTAAATTACAAGCGATTTATTAAGCTCTCGTTGTTTGTTGTTGTTGTTGTTGCTGCTGCTGTTGCTGTGGCCATTAACTCGCCTGAAATTGCAAGCAGTAAACACACACGCACACACACACACAGCCAATCACACGTAGGGTAGGTGGCCATGCCCCCGCCAGCCTAATAGACAAATACCAACACGTTGCAATTATTTGTTTCGCTTGCCACAGTCGCCATTGCCACCTTTCGATGTGTCCAGGTGTGTGTGTGTGTGTATGTGTGACTTTGCAAGTGTGTGTGCATGGTGTGTGTACATAAAACGAACGAGGCGTGGCTGGGCGGCGATGCCGTGTGCCGTTTGCCGTTTGCCGAGCCATGTCCCCACTTAAGGCAGTTGACCAATTAAAAATTTCTGGATAATTAATTTAAATGTTAACGATTTGTCTGGCCTAATAGAATCAATCAGAATTAATTCAAATGATTCACTTAATTAATGCCATGCAAAACTTTAATCGCATTTAATCGCCAAAGAGTTAATCTTAGTGGACTTATGTGGCTTGTGGCGATGATGGTGACGGAGGTGAAAGTGCTGCATATAAAGCTTCAAGAGGGCTTTGTAAATATGTGCACTATATATCGAAATTATATAGTTTCATTCACGGAAAACAATATATTATAGTAATATGTCAAATATTTAATTCGTTTATTTATTTGATTTTTGCGCTCAAAAGTATGCTACATTTTTTGCAAAGCCGACAACAGCCATTTTGCAGTTTTCGAAGCGTAGCATACTTTGCAGCCTCATAGAACCCATTCCAATGAACTCCTTACCTGTATCACAATCCCTTAATTTGTACATTTGTCTATATACTATTATTAAGGCACATTATCCAAAGTATTTTTTAAACTACACATTAGGTTAAGTTTAGAAGGAACTGAATGATTCCTGGTGAATAATAATTTTTTTTATTATACAAAATTAATAAAAAAAACTGGAACTTCATAGCTTTTCCATTTCTGCGACGACTGACAGCTCGTCAAGTAGCTATAACAGCCGAGATCATTTCCCAGGCCCAGCTTAGCCCGGCCAGCTCGTGCACATCCGGTCACCCTGATGATTAATTGTGCCTTTTTAGTGCCGACTAATTGGAACGTAGCCCAAAGTCGTCGGTACAGTGTGCAGGTCCCTGCTTAGCTTAGGCAGCGAGAAGAATGCGATATAAAAGCAGCAGAGGCAGAAGAAATGGGCAGGGGCAGGGGAAGGGGAAATGCGAATGTGAATAATAAAAAAGGCTGCCATTATGGCATTTGAGTTCATTTCATTTCGATTAGTGGTGAACCCTTTTTGGGCAATTTTTTTTTTTTTTTTTTTTTTTTGGGGCCACGACGGATGTCCGAGAATCATATTCCAGAGTTTCGGACGAGCAGTGATTTGCAGTGCAGTGGGAAAGTAGGATATCCTGAGTTGCGGCATTAAAGCAGCGCTGGACAGGCAAGTTACACACACACACACATACACACGCACACAGACAGTAGCCAGGCGACGCCATCTTCGTTCTCTACGTCGCCTTCGTCGTAATCGTCGTCGTCGTCGCCTTCGTCGTTGACTTGTTGCGCGTTCTTTGCTCGCAGACGTCGCGACGCCGTCGTGCACTTGAAGAAAATTCCACATGGCTGCCCTTCACACACTCACACACACACTGGCGCACACACACTGCTGTGCATGCTAATAATGCCGCCGTCACAAACTCTAGCAGCTTGGCCTGACACATTTGCGAGTCGCCGCCGTTTTTGTGGCGCATTAAAAGCACGCGAGGCGCGCTGATTTCAGCCATATTTAATTAAGCAGCGCTCCCACATGATGAACTACAGTGGGAGCAATAGGGGCAGTAGTAGGGGCAGCAGCTGTTTAAAGCGAAAATTAATGGGGCGCTGGGCGCGGTTTTTATTTGGCATACGCTGCGTATACGCAACGCATAAAACGCAGAGAAATTGCGCGTTCGCTCGTATTTAATTTGAGCTTCAATTTGACAGCTATTGGACAGGCGAACTGCTAAGCTTGCTAGCTACAAGCGCAGCGGTCACAGTGGTACAGCGGGGGGAGGGGGAAGGCAGAGCAGCAGCATCATGGCAGCCTGGCGGCTCTGTCCTGATCTGCGGCTGCAGTTTTGAGGCTTGCCGAGCTGCTGCTGCTGCTGTAGCAAGTTTTGCCGAGCAAGTGGAAACCTTGAACAATTCGAGTTGACAATGAGCGAAGGTTTGCTCCTTCTCTCTCTCTCTCTCTCTCTCTCTTTAAGAGTTGCCTAATCGACCCACACACACACACACACATGCACAGTATGCTGCTGTTGTCAAGGATGTTTCCAGCACTATTATTGCATCCCTGCTGACAGAGCGAGAGCTAAAGGAGTTGCTGGCAGTATCCAAAGTTGTTCTAAGTAGTGCAAGTGTAGTTAACTTTGTTGGGGTTGGCTGTGGTTGCGTATGCAGCAGCAGGACGCAGCAGAGTGCTCTCAAATCAATTCAATTGATTTATGTGTTGCCTACTTTCGCGCGCACTTCCGAACGCATCGCGGGTTTCCAGTGCTGCGCTAAAAAGTATGCAATGCAAATATTTATTCAACTGCAGCACAGCGCGGCAACAAATACACTTTGCAATTCTATTAAAAATGCTTTTAAAAATGTATGAGATTTAAAGAACAATTTTAGAAAATGCGTAAAATGGTTGAAAATATTTTGTGCTTGTATTGCATTTTTCAAAACTTTTAATATTAATATTTATTAAGGCATACGGGGAAATCCGATACCCCTTTGTGTCCTTGGCAGCTTTTATGGTAATTCAGCCCATTTAGGCGCGCCGGCTAACTAAAGTTAGCATAATCATAAAGATAAACAATTAAAAACAAAGAAATATCAAAATAAAAACAAAATCTGAGATTAAAGTAACAAAGTAAACCTTGACTTGAATAACTTCTGTATTATTTGTCAGATATGATTGTAATTTGGAGGATATATTCCTATGGCATTCAGTTTTATATATGCAGAACATAATGGCTTCAATATTTTGCTTATTAATCACAAATTACCAATTTACTGAGCAAGAATATATACACTTTATGGGGTCTGCCATGCCTCCTTATGCCTGTTACATACATTTCCACAAAGTAAAAAAAATAATTATAAACTCTCTCTTTAACTTACTGCAAAGCTTCGATTTCTTGACTCCCTTATTTTTTTTAAATCTAATAAAATGTGAAAATATATACGTATGTATGCAAATTTTGTATATATTTTTTTTGCCAGTGATAATCAACGGTTTTCTCGAGAAGAAGCGAAATCTATGTATGCATGTTTATTATAATCAAATTCTCAATATCAATCTCTTGTCACATTTACGAGCAAAATATAATTTAATATTAAGTGTGTGAGAGAGACGGAGAGAGAGAGAGAGAGAGAGGGACAGGGGCTGCCATCGCCCATGAATCTTATCGATTTGTGCGTGGTCATGTGGTTAATTTCATTCCGCCATTTCGCACAATTTAACACGAATTGTTCGTTGTCATTTTCTGTGTGTGTGTGTGTATGTGTATGGATTATGCTCACATACACATACACAATAGAAATTTAGTAACTCACCGTACAACAAGAACAATAATGATAATAACAACTATATACGATGAAGCTGTCAATTGCAGTCGAGTCGCTTTAAGTGAGACGCGCTCACTTTAAATGGCGCCTTCTTATTTTGCAGTGTATTTACTTTGCCAGGGCTTTGCTTTAACAGTGACACGCAAAAAGGAAAAGGCAGCAAAGAGGGGCGCTGGGGAGGGAGCACAGAGGGGGCAGAAAAGTTGGCAAAGCAACAAGCTGCGATGGTGACGATGATGAGAAAAAAATAACGAGAAGAGAAGAAATTTGTGGGTAACGGGAATGGCTTTACATGGTCACAGTTGCCTGGCTTTGCGCTCCCACACCCGCTCACAGTCTGTCTCTTTCTCTCTCTCTCTCTCGCACTCTCTCGCTGCCTCTCTGTGCACGTCTCAGTTGCCTGTTGCGCCTTTTGCGTGTCGCTTTGTGCGGCTCAGTTGCTTACAGTTTCAGCCAGCGACGCTACAACAATGAGGCATGCCAAAATGTCTCTCATTCTGCCTGCCCCACTAACAAGGTTGCCACACTTTATCAATGGCACCAGCCCCTCCCCCCCTCCCCTTTCCCGTAGAAAACAAGAAAAAAGTGCTCGACTGGGTCTGTCTCTCTGTCTGTCTGTCTGTCTGTCTGTCTGTCGCTTCTATCGCCTCGTTCTCGTTTCTCTTTCACATTTCTGTTTGCTGCTGTGGCAACAATTTATGAAATAACTTTGGCAATGCCTGCGCGCAACTTTTCCCAAATACACACACACACACAGAGACACACACACACACAGACAGTGATAAATATGTGCGTGTAGTACCTATACTAATGCCAATGGGGCGCAATGCCAATAGTAGAAGTTGCCGCTCTGCGCGCCACAGCGTAACAGATACACAAACTCAACTTAACTGAGTGTGTAAGCAATACACACACACACACACGACACACAGCTGAAAATTGTAAGAAACGCAACTGTAATACAACACGCTTTTCAAGGTGTATTGCTCTCTCTCTCTCTCTCTCTCTCTCTCTCTGTGTGTTGCCCCATTATCACTGCCCCAGCGCCCAGCTGCGCTTCAACTTAAGTAACATTCCACGTTGCGAGGTCGTCGTCGAGAAGTTTGCATACATACATACGGCACACACACACACACTCACAGGGACACGCACAGGCACACAGTGCTGGCCAATTGAATAGGGACACAATGTGAATGTGTGCTTGGGGAATCGCATTGACAAGCAGCTGCGTTGTGTGTGTTGCATACTTTTCAGCGCATCGCCAAATTGATTAAATTCCCCTCGGCATATATGTTCATATGTATATAGTAGTATCCTACATACATATTGATCTCACTTAAAAAAAAAAAAAAACTAGGCCAAGGGAAATTATTGTTATCGATTCATCGATGTGTATATGGTAAATTGCATCTGCTTATCGCTGCCATTGTGAATGTGTGACAGCTTAACACAATATTTCTATGTAAATTGCACAAATAAAATAAATATTTATATAAAAATATATATTAACTTATAATAATAATAAATAAATAAAAAATTTTGAAAATATTTGAAATTTAGGAAATGGAAAAATTATATAAGAAAATTTGTAAAGCAAATGCAAAATAGAGTCAAAAGTCTTATAAGAACTCAAAATAAATATATTAAATAAAATTGTAAATAGTATGAGCTAATTTGTATATATATATTATAATTGTATTTGGCAAATAATTTGTTGTTTAATTATTATATTATTTTTTGCGACCAACGATCTTCGCAACAGACAGAAGCAGGCGTGGCAGTTGACTACTCGACTAGATAAAGCCATATTCGTCTAACTGTCTGTTTGAACATCTCGATCTCAGTTATTTAAATAGCTAGCGTTCTGATATTTGGCATACAGGTTCTTTGATAGTTTAGGCAGAGTAAGATTATTTAAAATTGTTGATGCCTTGTCTATAGCACAAGTAAATTGGTAATTTGGAATTTGTAAGCAAAGTATGGAAGTCAAAATAATTTTGATATTTAATATAGTAAACTAAAATTTGAAAAGCAAATGATATTATAAAATTAATACACGCCGAGAATGGTATGCAGTTATTGCTAATCAATCGCATCGAATACTTTCTTTCATGGGGATAATATAGCATCAACTGAACCCCTTTCTCTTGCCTTATGTATTGATATACTTAACACTGTATTAGTGTGTGTGTGTGTGTGTGAAAGTTTCTCCCCCTCTCCCTGCCTGGGTGAGTATTGCCCCTTGTGCTGCCTTCTTCTTGTGTGTGTGTGTGTGTGTGTGTGTGCTTACAATCATCCAAATTTATAAGTAAAGTTAAGCAGGGAGAGTGGCTGAGGCTGAGGATGAGGTTGAGGCTAAGGGAAAGGCAAATATTTTTCAGGGTCTTCCTCTTCGCGCACATTTCGCGTCTCTCAACTAAAAACTAAATCAACTTAAAGTCAGTCGATGGGTCTGGGCTGGGGTCGGGGGTTGGGACTCAGCTCGAGTTGGGACTCGGCTTGGGTTGGTTTTTGGTTTGACTTGCTTGGGTTGCCTTGCGGTTGCTTCATTATTACTAAAAAACCCTAAAAGCAAAGTCTGCCCTGCGCTCCCGATGATGATGATAACGATGCCGCTGCTGATGATGCTGATTATGATGATGGGGATGGGGATGGGGTGGGGCTATTAACTTCATTGGCGATGTCATCGTCTGTTGAACTACAAAATTTTTGATAAAATTTTCAACAGATTCTCAGTCTCTTTTTCGGTTTTGCAATTATTTTTAGGGATCAATAAAATAAGTTTAAAAATAGCTAACTGAGGAGGAGATACTATATAGATAGGGGGAGGGAAGAAGTCAAGGATGGCCCTGAGTTAGTCACAAAAATCAGCTAAAGAAAAATCAAGTTTAGGCAACTTTGTTTACTCAATTAGTTGTTTTTGTTATTTGCTGCTTCGCTGCTTCGTTAAGGCGACTTGATGACCTGATGCCAAAAAGGGGCAAAGCAAGAGAGAGAGAGAGAGAGAGGGAGAGAGGGGGAGGGTGGTGGCACTACCACACTAATTGGCTTAGAGCGACAAGCGAAAATTAACTTTTATTTTCAGCTCAGCTGCCTTTGCAATAATGTAAAATAAAATTTTCCATGCCCCACGAAGTGAAAAGTTAACAAAGCCAAAAAGTTGCCCACAGCAACAGCAACAGCAACAGCAACAAATGATAAGGCAAGGAAGGGAAAGGCAAAGAGGAGCAGGGGAATGGGGTATGGGTAGCGAGAGAAATCGGTAAAATCAACAAAACACACACAAGATAAACAGCGAGACAGAGAGAGAGAGAGAGAGAGACAGAGAGAGAGAGGGAGAGCGAGTGAGCTGAGAACACAAAAGCGCTGCCAATTCGCATTGTGGATGATGTTGTTGATGTTGATGTTGATGCCGCATTGCGTAGCCGACCTGTTGGTTATATGGTCGGTTGCCTGCTCACACGTTGTGGCCAAGTTGATGGCTCGTTGGCTCGCTGACGCTTTGCTTCTCCGGCTCTTTGGCTCTTTAGTTCTCTATCTCTCTGTCTCTCTGCCTCTCTGCCTCTGTCTCTCTGTCTCTCTGCCTCTCTGTCTCTCTGCCTCTTTGGCTATTTGCCTCGTTGTTGGCGCGTTGGGGCGTTTGTTCGTTGGTTTGTCTGCCCGACAGCGCGTACAAGTGCCACTTGACCAGAAACACACACACACACACACACACACGAGTCAGGAGGCAGCAGGCGTGTTTTAGCTTGAATTTATGTTGGCTAAATTGCAATATCAATAAGCCAACAAAAAAGCAAGACAAGCTTTTAATGCGAGACTAATGAAAACAACAGCGGCACGGTCATTATGATAACTCGCTCAGCTCAGCAGCTATTCATAGATCTTCACATGGAAAACACATGAAAAACTCATGAAAAAACACACATGAAAAACAACTGTTAGTCTCTCTCTCTCTCTCTTCCCCAGCCCAAGCAAACTCTCGACTCGTGTAAACATATTAAAATTGAGTTGTGTTGCCAGGGTAAACATTAAAGTCGCGACGCCACACCTTGTGAGACAGACAGACAGACAGACAGACAGACAGACAGACAGACAGACAGACAGACAGACAGACAGACAAACAGACAGACAGGCAGGCAGGCAGGCAGGCAGGCAGACAGACAGACAGACAGACAGACAGACAGATAAGGCGTATGCGCAACTTAAAGTGGACTTTCTTTCCCCCATTACTCGGGGGTTACTTCTGTTACTTTTCCAGCCTGTTTCACGTTTTCCTCTCATTTCCCTGTCCTTTTCGTTTCTTTTTTTTTATCGATTTATGTGCGTCACGGGGGCAATTAGAGTGCGTACTGGCAATGAGATAAGCGGTAATTTTTGAGCAAAAAAAAAAAATACAGAAAAAAAATGTTTTTAAATGTTGCCAACTTTGCCAATTTGGCATTAGAAAACTTTTTGCCCTTTGCATCGATTGGGCCACATAGCTGTGAAAACTCGCTGCCAACTTGTCGTAGAATTAAGGTTTAGCTTGGGATTCTTCTTTCCCTCCATCCCAATTCTCATTAGAGGTTTTCTTTGAAAGTCCGCAAAAAAAAAAAAATGTAATATAAATTTCTCAGTTTGTAATTAACCAAACTATTGAGCTGTAAATGCCAATTCGAGTTGACATATAAGACTTTCAAAATGAAAGATATTTGGTACCTGGATTTTAATTAAACTCGAACTCGAACATAGTCGAAAAAGCAAAAATCCAAAAAAAAAAAAAAAAAGTGTTTTAATTAAAAATGAGTTCTCGTTCCAAAGTTGAAATGTCAATGGGTAGGATGAGTGACGGGGGAGGGGTTGATGTGGAATGGCGCGTGGCAGCCTCTGCAAATATACATATATACATATATATACATATATACATTTATATATATATAGTCGTAGCTCAAGAGATCAATTTAATTAAGACAACTTTTTGGCAAATATATTGGATTTCCTTGTTATACCCAGTGACAATTGCAAAAGGGTATGTCAAGTATCTGGCTGCAGCAGGCGTGGCAGCGCCTACAAGCCATGTGCCATTGACAGGCTTGTCTATATGTATCGCTGTCTGTGTGAACGCATAGATCTTAGCTATTATGAAAGCTAGAGTTATCAAATTTGGCATGCTGTTTTCTTATCTGCGTAGTTGCTCGAATCGATTTACTTAATATATTTGGCTGTCATGTCTATTGCTTCGACAAAATAATAATTAAAGTTTTTAATTTAATTTATAGGCCACGTATTGTAGCTAACATATTTATTTTTTCGCAAATTGTAAGCTGTCTATAATATGTAACTGTTACTTAAATTTCAATTTGATCTGATAATAAATACCTAAGTTATACAAGTCAACGTTTTCCGCATATTCGAGCAGTGCGCTGCCTATGCTTTATTTTTTTATAGTCTGCCTGCGCATGTTTTTTAAGATGGGGAGTTAGAAAACATTGTTCTTAGGGGACCTTGTTGTGATTTGAAGCAGGGTATCTTGCTGTTGAGCTAGCTCAACTTTTTTCACGCTGCGTTTATCATTTGCAATCGCTTTTCGGGCCTGGGCATCGAGTTGCCCGTGGACCGTTTACCATTTACCATTTAGCATTTTCCATTTTCCATTTTCCACATTTAACATTTCACATTTTGCGAGTTTTTTTCAATTTTTCTCTCTCTTTTTCCTTTTGGCGTATTCGGATTCGTATTCATTTACATTGCGCACATTTTGGGCGTAATATTGAGTTGAATTATTTTCAAAAGGGAGAGAGATATATATATATAGGGGGACTGCTTTTAACGGGAATTATTTGCCAGCTTGATATATCATTTTTATTTTATTTTTTTTTTTAAATATGGCAAAAAATGCCAAACGTAATTGCAGTGGAGTGGAGTGTGTCGTGTGCAACGTGCAGCCTGTGCAACGTGCCTCATGCTGCAATACAAATGCGTAGGAGGGGGGAGACTTTGTTTCTGCCTCTTCTCCGCCTCTCTAAGGGACTACACTATCCGTCAATAGGGCTGCACGTGCTGAGGCAGCTGCCTCGTCCTCATCCTCATCTTCATCTTCATCCTCTCCTGCTGTCGCCTGTTGCCGCCTGCCTGTGCCGTTCCAGCCACGTTTGTTGTAATTATGTGCACGGGCCGAGGCAGCCAGAATCGGAGATTGTTTGCCTCTTCTCTCACATGTGGGTGTGTGTGTGTGTGTGTGTGTGAGTTCAAGTGTGCTTGCGAGTGTGCCCAAGTGTGTGTCTGAGTGAGTGTGTGTCTGTGTGTGGGCGGGTGCTTATGAGCCGTGTAAACAAGCAGCGCCCGTGGTGCTGCCGTGAATAGTGTTGTAATCGGAGCAAGAAGCAACACACACACACACTCACACTCACACACACACAACTGGCGCATTCCTCTTTCCCACTTCGTCCACGTGTGTGTGTTAAATTGACATGTTTTCCCTTAATTCATTTAACTGGCAAGACGAAGCTGCTTTAATTTTTGGCGATTCCCTTTGCTGGAATAGCACAAAATCTCCCTGGCTGCACAATGTTTTAATTGAGCTAAGCGATCAAAGGGAGAGTGAGGGTAGTTCCTGGCTGAGATTTCACTTGTTGCTGATGTTGAAACTGATTTATAAAGTGATTTAAGAAAGAAGATTCCTTATTAGTTTTTTTAAAAAATCGATTGTGTTTTTTACTATCGATAACTTTTAAAGACTTTTCAGCACTGTTTGCAATAGTTTTAAGAAACATAAGTCGACCAAATTAAATCATTAAATATATTGAAAAATTTGTTTAAGTCGATAATAAGGATAGTTTATTTATTTTTAATAATATATCGCTAACGTTGTTTACTATCGATTATTTTTAACAACTTTTTTAACTAACTTTTAACTAGATACAAATCAATAAAGTTAAAGTATAAAATTAGTTGAGTAATTTGATTTAAACGATAATAACGATCACTTGCTTTGCTTATTATCGATTGTTTTTTAAGATTTTTCAACACAGTTTAGAAAAGTTTCAGGCTAAAATGCTGAAATATGCATAATTCTATAAAATTAAAGCATAAATAAATTGATAAGTTTGATTCAATCGATAGTAATAATGGTTTAATAATTTCTTGCTTACTATGGATTATTTTTAAAGATTTTTCAACACTATTTAGAAAAGATCCCGTCTGCAACACTTGGAGTGAGCTGTGATTATATAAATTAAAGTTTAAATTGTACATAGAAAATAATAATAATTGGTAATCAATTATCGATAACAATTGATAATAATTTATAATCAATAATCGATAATAAAAGCAAATTTAATTGTTTTCACTGGATTTTGAGTATCTTTAAATTGCTGGAACTTGCCAAAATTTAAAGTTACTTAAGCTCAAATCAATTCGGGCAATATTCGGGCAATTTTATGAGGCGAATCCGTTAGCTAGAACACGCTGAAGTTGCCTGGCACCCACTATGGGACCTTATTGATATGGCAAACAGATTTTCGCAATTACTTTTAATGAAAGCGGATGGAAGGCAAAGTGAATGAAAGCGCGCGTGCGAAATGCGAAATGCGAGTGCGAAATGCGAGTGCGAAATGCGAGTGCGAAATGTGAAATGGGAGTGCAAAATGTGAGTGTGAGTTTGCATGTGAGTGTGTGTGTGTGTGAGTGGGAAATGCAAGCGCATGGAAAATGGTCAGACTGGCTGGCAGTCAATGCCTGCCAGCATCAGAACCTGCAGGGCTGCCTGACAGGGCCGGGCGACAGGCCAGGCCAGAGCTGACAGACCTGGGCGAGAAGTCCCCCAAGTCATCACTGTGCCCACACCCACTCCCAATCCCCCACTTCCACTTTCTCTCTCCCTCTGCCTCTGCCTCTGCCTTTGCTGCAGCTGCTACTTTAATGGCGCTCACTTGGTTCCGCCTTTATGCTGTGCGTGCCTCTCTGCCTGTGTGAGTGTGTGTGTGTGTGTGCTCGCACTACATTTGGGTCAAGGCAGCCATTGGCAGGGAAAAAGTTTGTTATGCCATCCAAGATCAAGGACTTCATTGTCTGCAATTCATTTTTATTGCATTTTCTTGTCCAGAGAGTGCGCAAAAGAAAAAGAAAGAAAAAAACAGTAGCATACTTTGCAGCGCGGATTAACATGTTAAATTACGGCTGCCTTTTTGTTTCTAAGCTCACAGTGCGAGAAATCGAAATCAGTCTGCATACATACACACACACATATACACACACTCACACATACAATAATCCCTTGTCTAAGTCCAATTTCAAGTTCAGGCCATGGCAATTTGTACACGCCATCGCTTTTAAATCGTTTCAACGGCTTAGCAGCAGCAGCAGGTGTCAGTGTATGTGTGTGTATGTGTGTGTGTGTGTCAGCTTATCAGCTGCGGCACAGTCGTTCTAGCCTGATGATCATTTCAGCACGCTCATTTAATGTTCCCCTCTCCCAGCCATGTGGTACGGTTAATTATGCGATTTTTGGCCCAGTTATTCTGCCCAGCGCTTTTTAATGGCTCTCGCTCTCTCCCTTCCTCTCTCTCTCTCTCTTTCTCTCTCCTGCCTGCAAGCCAGCGTATCTCTACAGTCACAGCCGGAGCAGAGCTTCGCAATTGCGCTGTGCTTTATTGATGGCTTTATGGCAGCTAAGCTTCAGGCTTTCACATGTAATGGCCGTGTTTGTGCGGCTCTAAAAGTTATGCCTTCTGTCAGCTAGCACGGCCAGCCCTCCCTGCCCTGCCCCCGCCCCTGCCCTGCCTCCCTTGCTACAGCCTGCTCCCCCTGCAGCTGACAGTGGCCTGCGGTGTGTCGCATAACTTGATTTATGCCCGTACAGACAGAGAGAGAGGGAGATGGACCCGCAGTGGACATATTTATATGTGCATGACTGTATATATACAGCATGTATGTATATATGATATATTCCCTGTATATCCTGGCCCTCGTCTGGCTCCCTCTAAAAGCTTCCCCCCCGCCCAACTGGCTGTAATGTCTGAAGTTGAAGAAATTATTATGCCATTTCGGGTTCCGCTTTTAAAGAGCACGCTCGCGCGCTCTCTCTCTCTCCCTCTCTCTATAGAGCAGGTTGTGGTATGTCTTACGTACAATGTCTGCGCTTGATTCGCCTTGTTACCTTTCTCGCTTTTCATCTTTGCCTGCCTGCCTGCCTGTTGCCTCTTTTCCAAGATTTTCCAATTTTCCTATTTTACTTCGCTCTTCTGTTTCATTTGTTGCGTTGAATTTCCTTTTTGGCGGTGTGCGTTCTTCTTCTTCGTTCTGTCAGTTCCGCATACAATACATTATTTGCTTCCCTTACCTCTGCACTACCCCGCCCCTCCGCCCCCTATCTGTGACATATGTATACCATGGCTGCCGCTGCCTTTATCCTGTTTCCGTTGGGGGCCCAAAAGAATCTGCTGGCAGCTGGCAGTGTTGCCACGCCAATCAAAAGCTCAAATATTCAAATTGCTCAATGGAACGTTAATTATGCGCTCTGTGCGAGTACCCGCACAAAGAGTGACTCCCGCACTCATACACTCACACTCACTCAGCTACACTCATTCATCCGGCCATCCCTTTCCCTCTTTTGTTTTTTAGCAGATTCAACTAATTCCATTATTATTATTTGCAACGATCAATTTGCTCGCATAATTAGTATAAACACAGATACTACTACCCAAAACTTTAAATGGGAATCGACCACCCAAAAGGGGCATGCTTGGAGGGGGCGTGGCCAGTGGGCAGTACACCCAACGATGCTAATTCGAAATCACTTAATAGATCCGCTTAGAGAGACACACGCAGCACAAACAAACAGAGGCACGCACGGATACACTCCCACACAGATACACACTCACACCTACACACACACACACACCAACACACACTGCTGTTACTTACATAATAGACACTTTATTACCATTAACTTAATTTACATTTTATACAAATGCGGCGCGATTGAAGTGCCAAACGTGAAAAGGGTAAAACGCTCATTGTGTGTGTGTGTGCCCTGTTTCTCTCTCTCTCTATTTGTGTATGTGTGTGTGTGTGCTGTGTCTGCTTATATGCCTGCATGTGTCTATGTGTGTGTATGTGTGTGCGCGCTCTTGTGGCTTTTCTGTGCGTGTGTGCAGCAAAGCTTGTTGTCAGTCGGCGCGCTCTCATTCGCGTTTTGCCTGCGCGAATGTGGTATAAACCCAACTGTCAGATACCCTGTAAAATTGTCAGGCAGTTCTTAGTACCGCAAAGTGTACTAAATTAATGAAAAATAATAAAAAGTCTTATAAGATAAGCAAAAAAACGAGTCTCAGCTCAAAAAAAAGAATAACAACGTAAAAAATCTCTACGAAACTCAGATAACTTCACTTTTGGCCGGCCAAAGGGTGTATTCGACACTTAATTTAAAGATAACTCAAAATTGCACAGTTTTAATGATTAAAAACCCAAAAATCAAGATGTTTTGGTTAATAATATTTTTTTTTTTTTGCATGTTAATTAAAAGCACTAGTTATCAATAATAATTTGCAAATTTTTGTAACTTGAGCTTGGAAAATCATTAAATAAATCGATCTCAGGAAAATACTAAAACTGACTTTAATTTTTTTTTAAGGAAAACATCAGTTTTTCAACGTTCTTAGGGTAATAAAATGTAATTTTTGAGAAAAATATTATTTAGATATTAAAAACCTAAATATATCGAATCATTTAAATCGATAAAGTTTCGCTAAATTTGATAATTCAGTTCGGAATCGGTTTAGTATTCGATTGTTATGCTTCTTTGGAGTATTCTTATAGATTTCAAGCAAAAGTTGTGTGCTCTGAATGAAAATGTATACCCTACAAACATCAGCTGTGCAGGGTATGCAAATCACATAAATTCTATTCCAGAAATTCAATTTGTATGCCCTGCAGTAGCAGCTGGAGGTGAAGGAGGAACAGGGAGGCAGGCGAGAGAGGGGGAAAGTATGAGAGAGAGAGAGAGGGAGAGACTGAGTGAGCGAGAGAGCGCACTGCAGCCGTGGGTAAAATACTGCCCGCTAATCTGATAATGAGTGTGAATTTATGATTATGTACATGCATTTAATGGGCCACGCCCCGTTGCCCATGCGCCTCCCTCGTAGCAGCAGCGCAGCACAGCTTAGCGCATGCAAATTGAGACACTCTGTGTGTGCGCGTGTGTGGAGGGGGGGGGGTGTGTGTGTGTGTGCAGCAAGCCGGCACTGATAGAGCCGTGTGGAGAGGGAGGAGAGTGAAGTGTGGTGGCGTGTGGAGTCGCGTGCGCGAGGGAATCACATTTTTCATGCGTCCAGAGGCCACGTTCGAGGACGGACGCAACGAGGCGACGTCAGCAGCGGCAGTGGCGGCGGCAGCGACGGCACTCGATGATTCTGTCAATTTGAGTAAATCTTTTTAATGGATCGCAAAAATTAATCGTGTGGAATATTTTTGAAAGCATAACCCAAGCACTTGAATCCTCGCCTGCTGCCCCCCAGCTACTCCGACTCCCACTCCTCCTTCCACACTCCCCTCTCTCTCTCTCTCTCTCTCTCTCTCATGGTGGCTGATGTGCTCTGTGCATGCATGAAATTTGCCCAGACAAACATAGTTATGTATAAAATTTGACCAATCTACTGTGGGTGAGAGCATGTGTGTGTGTGTGTGTGTGTGTGTGTGTGTGGGAGTGTGTGTGCGTGAGTTCGTATACAAACTGCCACTTAAGTTATTTGTCAAGCGGAAATCGATTTTAGTTTTCAATTTTTTTTTTTTTTTTTTTTGCTACGCCCCCACACCGCGGGGCGCAGGAGAAGACAGAGGCGAGAGCAGAAGGAGCAGAGAATGGGAGCAGGCAGGCAGGCTGGGAGGGAGGGGTTCAGTCGGGCCTGAAATCCGAGTGAATTTTATTTGATTTTATTGCGCAACATAATAAATAAATTAATGCGCACGTGTGTTTGTGTGTGTGTGTGCTGGCCCGCTGAGCAATTTACAATTCATTATTTTGCAATTCACAATATACGCTCTCAATTTCAATTTCTTCAACCTCCTCCTTCCATTCACCCCTCTCTCAAATGTCATCATAATGTTTCATTTTGCCATTCAAGTGTTTGCGCTGCGACAAGTGCTGCTCAGTCAAGTGCGAGAGAGAGCGAGCGTGCGGTAGGGCAGCACTGGCAGGGCAGCACTGGCAGGGCAGCACTGGCGCTGGCATTGGGACTTGTGTGTTTTGGGGTTGAGCTTTAGCACAGGCTAATCAAACCGATTGTGAGCGCAGCAGAGAGAAGTGAGAGAGGGGAGAGGAGAGAGAAGAGTGGAGAGAGAGAGAGAGAGAGAGCAAGAGGGGACTACTCGGCGACAGCTCAAGCATTCACAAGGACTTTCGCCATCAAATTTCATGAACTTGAAAATGAAAATGTTGCACTAAGCCTCGCCTGGCTTAAGGGAATTCCTCCCTATCTTCCTATCTCCCTCTCCCTCTCCCTCTCCCTCTCCCTATCCCCACACTCTTCTGACCCACTCTCAAGCATGCATAGTACATATGTATCTGACATTAATCCAATTATTTAACCCAACCCCAGCACACATTGTCTGTGTTTGTATAGTCACTATTTATGGATATCATTCTCGAGATTCGTCTAATGAAATAAGCCAAACGAACGAGACTTATGCCATGGCAATAATGTTGCTCCCCACTTCTACTACTTCTTCTTCTTCTTCCACTTCTTCTACTCTTTCTTGGTTTTATTCTCGCATTCTTTATTCTTTTTTCTGCGCCAAAGTTCTCGCATTCAAGTTGAGCTGCCACATGATAATCCAATTGGAAGCCGCACATTTAATTTAGTCCGTTTTGCGGTTTGCGGTCTCAGCATCCTACGCAAACATATCAATTATGGCATATAGTATACGCTATATAAATATACCATATATGGTAGCATTTTTCATTTGCATTATACTACATCGAAATGCTTTCGCAAATATGCATCGCTATGATTATGCTGAAAGTTTTCCCTTGGCTTAGCCAAGGATAGCTGGCAAATACATAGAGATTAAGCTCGAGTCTTGAGTGGGGGAGGGGGAGGAGTTGGTAGAAACTGGCGAACTTTTAGCATCAATTAAATGTGCATTCTATTATGCTATATTTAGTGTTGTAACAGACGGACAAAGTAGACTTGTCGACAAGTGTTCAGTTTTAGCTTTAAGTTCTGATGTGGTTATGGTTCTTTTTCGTGTTCCTTTTCAGGAGAAAAAAAGGAAGAATTGCTGTACCTTCGCTTGAATACTCAGTTAAAAATGTATACTTTCCGGATTTCTTTATTGTGAATTTAAATTGAACTTTCTCTGTATGAGGTAATTTCTGAAGAGTTTCTAAAGAAGTGATAAATGTGTTGTCTGCAATATATTAAGATTATTTATTTCTGTCTAAGTACCTATTCGTCTGCCGGTTCATATGTCTGTCTGTCTGTTCCTCTGTCTGCCTTACCGTCTGTCTGTCTGCCCGTCTGTCTTTCTGCCCGTCTGTCTGTCTGCCCGTCTGTCTATTTGCCCGTCTGAGCGCTTGTTTGTCGTCGGTCCTTGTATCGGTCTGTCGGTCTCTCCGTCTGTCTGTCCGCCTATCTGCTCCTACACCTGTCTGCTTCTCCTTGTCTGCCTGTCTGCAGCATTCCATCCGTCTTATCCGTCTGTCTTCGTGTCTACCTTCTGTCTGCCTATCGTTTCATCTGTTTGTTTGTCTGCCTCTCCGTCTGTCTATCTATGTATCTTTCTGTCCGTCTATCCATCTGTCTGTTCACTTATCTGTTCATCTGTCTGTTCGCCTGTCTGCTCGTCTGTTTGTTTGCTTTTCTGTTCATCTGTCTGTCTATATATTCTTTAAAATTTCAGAGACCTTATAAAGCACATGCTTAATTAATTTATTAATTTATTTATTTAACGTCAACTAAGAGTAGTCGACTCAAAGATATTAAAAAAAAGATAAAGAAAATGACATATATAAATTGAATTAAAAATATAAGTGTAATTTAAGTTAGAACTAGAAATATAAATTTTTTTTAAGTTTATAAGTATTTAAGTTACGTGATGTTATTTAATTAATTTTTTTAATTATTTATCATTTAGTCATTTAATTGAAATTAATTTAGTTCAACTTATACTTTAAATAACCAAGGTCTGTAGGGAGTCATAATCTGACTTACGTCTTGAATGCATCGCTGAAAATAGTCGTCGGTAATGGCAAAGACTCGCTCTATAAATAGCACAGACTTCCCTGCAGAACCATGCTCTACGATATGAAATCGGAAACTCATTTAACGCGTTTCCCTCGTTATTTCGCACACATTGAGAGTCGGTTTTGGGCAACTGTGTCTGTAGTCGGTGCTTTTCTCATGGGATTCTCTCACGTAACTAACGAGTCGATTGTATCGATACTTTGTATGCCAAAGGTTGCCAGACCTGCTGCAAATTTGATGATGGGCTGCTGCATTGATATGGCATATGGTATCATGTATAAACTAATGAATTATCCCGATCCCCCGATAAGCTCATGACAAATACATGCAGAACTTTTGCTGCTGCTTCTACTCTATACATATATATATATCATTTATATATATATATATATGTCTGACTGACTCAAAGTTTGTTCATTTCGGCGGTATATTTCCATAGCTCTTGGGATGCTGCCTGGGGCCGGGGGTTTCTAGGGAAGGGGCTCAAACAGTTCAGTTGGCCCTTGGTTTTTACAACGACGAAAGATTAATTTGGAAAATATTTGCGGCATGTGGAAAGCGAGAAAGAGAGAGAGAGAGAGTGAGCGAAGAAACTTTTCCTCATGTTGTTATTGTTGCTGCATCTTCTACTTTTACTTCTCCTACTTCTTCATCTCGCTTTACTTTGCCTGAACGATCGGAGGGCGCACAATGTTCCCCAATGATTACCAAACTAAGTTTTTTTTTTTACTTGGGGGCAACCGGCGGGCCCTGCCATTTCTTATTAATGGCGCCCGTTGTCGAAACCGGAATTCTTTCAAAAATTAATAAAAATGATTGCCAGGCGATGGAGAGGGAGAGAGAGGAGAGAGAGAGAGCAAATAAAACTGAAACTGAAACTGTGAATCAACTGCGGTCGCATCTCTTTAAACTTTCCTTTTCCCTCTTTTTTTCGTTCGCCGAAAGCCACAAAATGTTGCCGCCATTTTCCATTCTCTCTCTCTTTCTCTACTCTCCATAAGTTTATTTGTTTGCATTTTGCCATAAATCTTTAAAAGTATGGCCAGCGTTCGTGTCCGAAAAGGGGAGCAGAAGAGGGGCAGGAGAGGAGCAGGATAGGAGCAGGAGAGGAGCAGGAGAGGAGCAGGAGAGGAGCAGGAGAGGAGCAGGAGTGTAGCATGCGAGTGCTGCAGTTGCGGCATGGCATAGAAAATTGTAAGCTGCTCTGAGGAGGAGCAGTAGGGGCAGGATGAGGGTCTTGGGGTTGGGTAGCAACGTGAGCTGTTGCTGGTCATGGCCATTGAGAATGAGAGAGAGAATGAGAGTGGCTTGTGTGGGCCAGACTGGCCATGCAACTTGCAAAAATATTTAGCAAATTTATTTATTTATTTTTTGCGCTCACACATCAAGTCTCTCGAGTGTTTCGGAAATCGCTTTCTCATCGAAACAGTCCAATTATTTGCAAATTATCCCAAGTTGGTGTCGCATGCACAAAACTTTCATAATCACAACTACCTCAAATCTCTCGTGGTTGTATCTAATCAGAAGTATTTTCGTGCTTAAGTTTCCCATGAGTTATGCCATTTCCTGCGGCGTGACATATGCCATACGGATTGACAGTTGATTTCCTAGCTGTATACTCTACCTTCAGAGTTGTAGTTGGCTGTAGCAGGACAGGCAGGTGCCACAAGGAAGGCAACATATTTTTCAGCCAGCGTTATGTGCATTTGTTTGTATGAACATGGTAAACTCAGTTATCGAGAGAGTTAGAGACATACAAATTAGCATGGATCTGGCTGTATGCCATAGGTAGAATATGCTAAGCTTAAACATTGCCAGACTTACTGTCATATATCTTAATTTCGAATAGTAAGCCAAAAATATATTATAAAGAAATGTGTTTCATGTATAAATTAAATATATGCACAGCTAATCTGCGAGTTGGGCCTTGCTTTCCACTCTCATTGAGTACTCCTAGCATTATGACCTTATCATATGACATATTATATGTTAATCGACTAGTAATTGCTCTGCTAACTGCCTTAGCTGGCACCCTGTCATTTATATGGCAAACTGGCAGTAGCATATGGCAATGTGACCGCAGTGCATGCACCATGTTTACAAGTTATTCGAGAAATTGTGGTGAAAGCGTTTGAGGGCCACAAGCCTTGGAATTCCCACACACACACACACATGCTCGATGGGATTGTGTGTGTGTGTGGTGGGAGTGGCTGCAGGGGCGTTGGCTTAGCAAATTTCTATTATTATTTATTTGTTTTGCTTGTGCGTTTGCTGCAGAGCAAACAATACGAAATAATGTTGATTTTTTGCAGCTTTCACTTGAAATGTCTAAATGTCAATCAGGCAGCAAGTGGTGGGCGATTGCAGGGGGCAGGGCGAGACTTGCAAGGGAAGCAGAGCAGGCACTGAGAGCTGAGAAGTGAACTGTGAGCTGAGAACTGAAAACTGCGCACTGTTTGCCAGCTCAGGGGACGTAATAAATTTTTAATTAAATGAAAGCAGTTAGAAATGTAGCTTGATGCGCTGAGAAGGGGGAGACGAGAGCGAGAGAGAAAGAGAGATGAGCGATGAGGGGTGAGAGAGATGCCAAGGCTGCTGGGGGGCCGCATCCGCAGTAACCACAGCCGGCGGAAGTGTTGCGGCTTGCGTGCCACAGTCGAAGGAAGTTAGTTAGTTTGGAATTCGTCTTGGCAATTTGCAGTTTTGCTGCTTCACCTGGGCAGCCAGAGGGGAAGTGAGAGGATCGCAGAGAGGGTGCTCAGCCATGTGGGTGAGGCGAAGGAGGCTGTCCCCCACAAGTCTTATGCCGCTGCTTATTAATTAGGAACATTGAACAATAGTAAGAGAAAGGTATGTGGCAAAAGAGAGAAGGACGGAGAAGGAGCGAGAGATAGAAGGAGAAGGAGAACGAGAAGGAGAAGAAGAGGGAGTCGAGTGTCAGAGCCGCAGGCACAAAAATGCAAGCAATGCGCTGCGATATACAAACACGTAAATAATTAAAAAAATAATAATTTAAAATTAAATAAAACCCCTGCAGAGTGGAGGGAAGGGATAAAGAGAAAGAAAGGGAAAGAGTGAGAGAGAAGGAGCATATGAAAGCAAATAAATTATGCATTTAGTTGGCAATTTGAATTTAATGCACAATGCACAATTATTATTGCATAACATTGCATTATTTATACATTTCGCATTCATTTATTTACTTTTGCTCTCTCTCTCTCTCTCTTTCTCACAGATTTATTAATTGTTTATTTATCCTCTTGCGCTCCACTCATTAATGGAAATTTACGCTTTATCACCGACGCGATTCATAAATATTTATTCTTTCTCGCTCTCCCTCTCTTTCCCTCTTTGTTTCGCCTCTCGCAAGCCTCTTTAATTGATTTCCATAAGCCGCCGCGTCGCGGATAATTTCCAGAGGGAGAGAGAGAGAGAGAGCTCTTTTTTTCTGGCTGCACTTTTAAGAGTCCCAAGCTATTTCAAGGGCCTTGCCAACACCCAACAATTGATAAACATGGCTAATGAATGTTGGTAAATAACAAATATGTGTGTGTGAGCAATTTTCATTTCCATTTTAATTTTCAATTTCAATAAATAATGAAATCGAGGTTTTCCGCTCGGGTTGATTAAGTCAAGTGATTAAGTGATGAAATTTCCCTAATTGAATATTGATTTCGCATTTCGCAACAAAAAACAAAACTAGTGAATGCAGGAAATATTCAAACGATTCAAAACAAATTCAATTGTCAGTTTTGCTTTGCTCCATCAAGGTTGCCATCATCTGACGCTCTAATGGTCTGGCAGTCTAATAGTTTTAAAATAGTTTTCGATAACTGGGTTGGGTTGGAATGGAGCCCTTGAAACCAAGGACTTGTCTGCAACAATTGCACAGAGTTTTGCGATGCCTCTTTAAATTTATACAAATTTAAAGGTTTTTCTTTTATTTGCCACATGCCTCTGCCTCCTACTTTATAAATAGACATAATTACATTGTTCAGTTGTTTCACGATAATATTTTAATAATTGATTTACGCAATAAAATTGTTCACATTTTGCTGCCAATTGTTTCAACCACAAAACAAAAAAAATAAAATAAAGAAAAACCTGAACGAATGCGCTTCGGTTTGTTGTGCGAGTTCTTGTTAATTATGTAATCAAATATTTTAAAACACTAAAAAAACAATAACAATTGAAATATTTATTCAATGAAAATTAACCAGCAGGCATACATATCTGGTATATTATTTGTAAGCGTATTTAACTGATTGAGCTTAAAATTGCCACAACTTTGGCGAGGCGACAGCAATCACATTCCACACAGTTCACAATTCACAGTCCACAGCAGGGATGCCAGATCTGTGAATTTTTTCCAGCTAGCCTGAAAAAAATAGTTCTTGCCTTTGTGCCTTTTTTTCTGTCTTTTTTTCCACCTGTCTATATTTTTTTCCATTTTGTTGTCTATTTTTCCTAACTTGTTCTATCCTTTTTTTAAGAGGAGACGTTGTCAATTCACAATACACAAACCAAACTTCTCAATCAATTCACAATCCATAATCTATAATCTATAATACACAATTCATAATACACAATCCATAATAATCCATAATCCACAATATGTAATACGTATACGTAATGCGTATACGTAATGTGTGTAATCCATAATTCCCATATAATTCGCACCTTTGTGTGTGTGCGAGCGAGCTTAATACCAGCAATTAGCAGCTAATTGGGCAGCAAGCAATGTGTGTGTGTGTGTGTGCTGTCCACGCCCATATGTGGGCGGCTTAAGATGATATGTAAATGTATACACTCCCTCACTCTGACGCACACGTCAATCACGATTGATGACGCAGAGGCGGAGGCGGAGGTGGAGGCGTGTCGAGTTTGTGTTTGTTTTTGTTGTGTGGGCGAAAAACAGTCGAAATTGAATTCAACTGCATACTATTAATTGAAAACGAGTCTGACGCTTTTCCGAGGTTTTCCAAAAGGGGCTCTCGACACTCGATCCCACATGATTTAAAGCGCATTAATTGACGTCCCGATTGCGGTGCGGTGCGGTGTGGCGAGTCATGAACTGCGAATAGCGCTATAATTAAAATGTATCTGCGAGATGCCACAGGTATCGCTTACATGCACACACACACACTCAGCGTGATGTGAGTGTAATTGATCGGATTGCAGCAAAGTTGAGGCTGCTGCATGCTGAACAACTAATTAATGGTGAAAACTTATGAAATGCACTGCAAGTGGGAGAGAGAGAGAGAGGGTGTCTCTCTCGCCAAAATCCCCCGTATGCGATGTGACATCAATTCTAATGGATGTGGCAATAAGCCAGTGCAGAGCGGGTGCAGAGAGGGTGCAGTCTGTGCAGCTAAATGCCAAATCTGAAATGCCATTGCGTATACGCAGCGTTGCCGGCGTGGCTTGCCTGCCCTGCCCTACCCTGCCTTGTTCTGCCCTCGCCTGGCATTAGGCTGAACAATGAAGCACAGAAGATGCCTGACAGGCTTACCTCTCTCTAACCAGCTATGACAGCCCCCTTTGGCTGTCCCTGCCCCCGCCCCTGTTTCTGCCCCTTGCTGGCTTTGCTTGCTGCTGCGGCCCGCATTGTTTGGAGTTTAAGCAGCTTACACAGCTCACACACACACACACACATGCACAGGTGTAGAGCAGCTGCCTGATGTTGTCTGAATTTTTAATTACCAGCCAGATTTAATTAACAAAACAAGCAGCAAAGCAAAAAAGAAAAAACAAAGCAAACAAGTGGATATGGCTACAGTCGAGCGCTCGACAGTAAGATACCCTTCTCCCAATTTTTAAAATCCGTTACAAACGTGCAACCACACTCATAATTTCAAACATACATTTTGCACAAATACTTCTTCTACATATAGCTTTCTCGCTCACACTCACTCATTGACGCACGTTAAGAGTGACGTCGACGTCGGCGTCAACTACTGAAAGTAGCGCGCAGGCTGCTGCTCGTACATTTGTACTGAAAACGTTGACTTGAATAACGTCTGTGTTATTGATCCGATCAGATTGTAATTTGGAGAATATGTTCGTATGGCATATAGCTTTATACATACCAAAGCAGAACTTTATAAGTTTAATAGTTTGCTTAATAATCACAAATTACCGATTTGCGGGGGCGGTGGGCGTGGCATCATACATTTAACATAAACTTCATCTGCTTGGTAAATTTAGGAACCTCCATACCAAATTTGGTGTCTCTAGCTTTTTTAATAGCTGAGATCCGTTGTCTCAAACAGACAGACGGACAGACGGACAGACGGACAGACAGACGGACATGGCTCAATCGACTCGGCTAGTGATCCTGAGTAAGAATATATATACTTTATGGGGTCTGCCACGCCTCCTTATGCCTGTTACATACATTGCACAAAGTTAGTATACCCTTTTTTGACCATTTTCAATGGTCGAAGGGTATAAAAAGGGAGAAAATATAACAAAAAATAAATAAAAAAAAAGCTAAAGAAATGACAAATGACGATTGTGAACTGCGAATTGCCGGACAATTGATGAGTTGGTCTGGTGTGGTCTCCCTCTTGGCTTGCTCACCTCTGGCCTCTTGCCTCTCCTGGCTAAATCTGACCCTGCCTCTCCTGGCCTTCTCTGCCCTGCCCTTCTCTTATCCCCACTCGTGCATCTTTGTTTTGCTCGACTCTCGCACTCGACACTCGCACAGGCTCTGTGAAATTAAAATTTATTTTAGCCATAATCTGCAAAATTCAATGAGCAACATGCGAATTGAATTGAATTCAATTTGATTCAATTGAGAGCAGAGCGAACCCATTGCCAATGCCAATGGCCCTGGACAGAGCTATACTATATACTATATGATGATGATGGTGGTGGAGGATTGAGAGGATTCTCTCTGCTGTTCGCTGCTTGAATCAACGCCAGAATCCCTCAATGCAGGGGTGAGAGAGAGAGAGAGGGAGAGAGAGAGAGAGAGAGAGAGGGAGTGGAGGGGAGCCAGCGAGCACTTACACTTTGTCGAGCATCACAACTTTGCACTGGACTTGGTCGAAACGATGCAGCAGGCGATGGGGATGGGGGAGGGAGTTAAAGGAGGCAACGTGACTGGGATTGATGACTCTGCAAAATGCTTTCGCTTTTGCTTTTGCTTTAGCACTCTTGATGTGCATGGTAATCGTAAAATTTGATTATCAGTGCCATAGTAAATACACGCTCGATGGTAAATAGAGGCAGAGGCAGAGACGAGTACTCTATCGAATGCATTACACAAATTACGACAGCATAGTACATAGTACATATAGTATATTAATATATTGCTATTTAGTGCATGAATTTGAGCTTAAGTAAACAGCTTTGTGTGCCTTTCTATTTGCATTGCATGCTGTGTAAATATAATAACCACTGCGTATACGCAATTTGTTATTTATTTTTTTATTTATTTTTATGTTTTTCATGCCCTCTTTGTGCTGTTCAATAATGTTATGAATATTGTATTGACTTATTCCAGTCGACAAGTTGTGGTGCTTTTGCTGAGCATAATATACAGTTTGTTGTTGAGGAATAAATATAGCTAAAAATAAATACAAATTTTATTTACATAAATTTTAATACATATTTATTATTATATTAAATTTGAACTTATTTTTTTATCTTTTATATTCATTTAAATATATTTTATTTTATTTTAATTTACAGTTATATATATATATATTTTATTATTATATTTACAGTTCGTTGTTGAGGAATAAATATAGCTAAAAATAAATACAAACTTTATTTACATATATTTTAATATATATTTATTATTATATTAAATTTGAATTTATTTTCTTATATTTTATATATTCATTTAAATATATTTTATTTTATTTAAATGTACAGTTATATATAAATTTTATTATTACATTTTGTGTATATTTATATTTTAAAAAAACCAACAGGCCGTAAAGCCAAATTCCATACACACACACACACACATACACGTGTCTCTCTCATGCACATTTTTCCACATCAATTGCCTGCTAATTGACGTTGCATACTTTGCGGCGCACACTGAAATTACAAACTGCAAAACTACAAATTGCGTATACGCAATTTTAAATTCGCAAAACGCAGTGGCAAATTAAACGCACAAACATGCGTAATTAAATACAACTACAGTTCATTACCAAATTGACTGACAGTATCGCACAGATACCACATACGTATGTATGTATATGGTATATACAGTCTCTATATAGGTAGAAAATCAATAGACTTGGCAAACGGGCGAACGTTTCAGGTTTCCTTCTGCGGCAAAGAGTATTTGCGCTTCTTTGCAACTCTCGGGGGCGGGGAGCAACATTTTCTGCTTTCATTCTTTCGCTCTTTCTCGTTTTTTTCTCTTTCTTTCTCTTTTTTATATTTTTCTTTTCGTTTTTCTTCACAGTTTTGCCTACTTGTTGGTGACTGCCTCTGCCATAGTTGCAGCTGCTGTTGCTGCTGTTGCTGCTGTTGTTGCTTGTTGCTGCTGTCGGGTGTTGCTATCGGGCGTTGTTGCTGTTGTTTGGTGTTGCTGCTGCTGCTGCTGCAGCCTCTGCCAAATGCATTTACGTTTTAATTCGCTCAACAGCAAACCAACTTGGTAGGTGTGTTGGTGATGCTCTCTCTCTTTCTCTCTGTCTATCTCCCTCTCTCTCTCTCCATCCCACTCTCTCTTTCTCTCTGCGTGTGTGTGTGTGTGTCTATGTGTGTACGTGTGTCGCTTGCTGCTGCTGCTGTGCCATGTGCTGCAATTCAGTTAAGTTTTGATTGCTATTTTCGCTTCGCTTCCTGCCAGCGGCTGCCTGCGGCTCTTCCAGCTCGCTCTGACGCTTCCTCTCTCTCTCACTCTCTCTTACTCTCCCTGTCTCTGTCGCTGTCGCGGTGGCCGCCTCGTCGACGAGGCCTTCTATCCACAATGTTGCCAACAGCAGCAAATGTGTGACATATCCGCTTCCGCTTGCCGCGTTAATGTATTATGGAAGCCGCACACACACACACACAGACAGAGAGAGAGAGAGAGAGACAGCCAGAGAGTAAGAGAGACAGCCGGAGTGAGAAAGATATGCAGAGACAAAGTGTGTCAACTATTTGCAGCTACTTTTTAGTTATAAATTGTCGTTGCTTTGTGCGCGCCAAGCAAAACAATGCGAGTGACAAAAAGCATAAAATGCAAATGTGATGGCGACTGTTGCACACACACACACCCACACACGCACACACACAGCTGCACATAAAACACCCACAGATACACACACTCGATTGAGCCCGTGGGCTTGTGGGCATGGGCCGATAACATTGTTGTTCAACTCAGCACGCAGCAGGAACACACACACAGTGACAAGTTATGAGAGGAAATACACAACTTGAACGGAAGAGTGGAATACCACATACCCTTTAGTATGTTTTTGTATAGTTTTGTTATCGATTGGTGCAGTATTCGATAGACTAACTGCCTGTTGTGTATCTAATTCTTTAATCTTTTTGCTATTTGATATTTAAATTTGATAGGCTCTTTGCGCGATGATTGTCGAGTGCAATAGACTTAACTCCTATTGTCTATCGAATACGATAGACTGATTTGCTAATAAACATCGAATTCAAAAATATTAATTGCCTATCTGCCTGATAACTATCGAAATCATAAGATGTTTGCCTTCGAATTTTATAAACAGATTTTCTGATTAATATTTCATTCGATTGTGTGATAATAATCGAATTCGATAGACTGTTACTTTGATGATTTTTGAATTCGATAGATTAGTTTTCTCATTAAATATTGCATTCGATTGAATCAATAGACCGCTCCTGCTCCGGAAGCTCAAATGCAGTAGAAAATTCCCGAAGATCTAATTGAGTTATCAATGCCCAAATATCATGAAAGTTCCTTAAGCTACTTAACGATGCGAACACCCTGCTTGTAGTTGCTGGCGTACTCTTTAGCACATGGCATAGTCATTATGCCACACACACACATACACACACACACACATATGCCTTCACATCGTATCGACTTCAAAGCATGCTAATTATGCGTGTACAACGCAAAAAGTTCCCTACCGAGTTGTATTCAATTGCGTTGCCTCTCTCTCTCTCTCTCTCCCTTTATCTCTCTCACTATCTCTCTGTCCTTTGAGCACACATACTCGCACACACACACACACATATGAATGTGATAAGTTCCCCTGAATGCATTCAGAATTTGCCAATGTCAGGGCATGCCACAAAGGCGCAACGAGTAGGACGAGGCTGGAGAACTCAACTCAACTCAACTCATCTCATCTCATATCGTTTTGTTTTAGTTCTTAGGCTGAATGGGTACAGAGTGGTACGAGTAGTACGAGTTGTAGTCGGAACATTGTGTGCATTCAGGCATTATTGTCCGGCGGACATGTCCTTGTGCCCAAAGAAATCAATTGGAAAGCGCTCTCTGGAAAAATAGTGTAGTAGTTTTTGCATTTATAAAACCCACGCTGTTCTCCTAATATTGATTGCAATTCGTGGAAATAATACGATGCAAAACACTTGACAGAGAGCCTGTTGCACCCAGATTTTCCACGAATGACAACAAATAATATTTATTCTGGGAACCTGCAGGTTTTCCTATAAAATGTTTCTATGCTTTTCCCAGTAATTTCCAAGGGCGTTCATAAAAATTTCGAAAGTAGTCTGAAAATATAAATATTCCTTTTAAAGTTCAGTTTCTGCATGGCATTTATGTTATTCGAGATTCTCTTAGCTGCATATTACAAAACAAAATACCTGGAATTTTATTTCCACTTTGTTCTCCATGACATGACATGCTTTAATTTGGTAGTTGGAAAGTTAATTAAGAAGACTTTTCAATTGCATTAAAAAAATAAACATTTTTGGGTTGGTCACTTTAATATAAGGAAATATGGATATAAATTCAGTAATTAATTTCTGTGTTGCTTTGTAAACTTTATCATATTGCAGGGATGTAGATGAGATAAATCTATTAAATACATTTTTTTTTAACTGAGCAGCTTATGCAATCTTGGCTTTTGCAAAGTAAATTTAATAAGTCCTTCAAATATTTCTCTAACTTTTTCGTTTATTCACTGTATGTAATTTTTCCGTCTCCTTTTTGTAATTATTTTAAGTTCATTGAAAACATATAAGACATTTCTTTAAATTATAGATTAGTTGAGTTAACCTTTGCTTTTGCAAAGTAAATTAAAATATAGTCAGAAAAAATAGTTAAATGACCTCTTAGAGCTTGAAGATATATAGAGTGTGTGCATCTAGATTTAGAATTGATAATATTCAGACTGCAGATATTTCGAGTAGATAATTCATAACCTTTATAAACTTCGAAATACTCAGGGACAGTAGTTAGGCTAGTGTCATGTCAAATTTGATGGCTATAGGAAATTTCACAAGGAAATTCTTTTATAATAGAGTACAGCAATCGCAACCCGGAAGACCGGAGCCTTGTTTCGGCATTTTGCTTGTGCCTCGACTTCCTCAAATTTGCCGTAGCTATTGAAGAAAGATTTTCCAACTTGAATGTATTTGTTGGAGAAAACCTTTTAGGAAGCCAGGCCAAGAGGTGGGCGCAGAGAGGGGAGGGGCAAGGGAAAGTATAGAGCATAAACCAGGTGTTTGCTAAGCAGTCTTATTTGGGCCCGATTGGTCTACCAACATTATGGTTTGGCCATTATCACGGATGTCCGCATTGGCATTGCAGCTGGGGGGCAAAGTGCAGGCGTAGATAAAGGGATGGACGGAGAGACGGGCGGACGGACAGACCGAGAGACTCAGAGACAGCAAGATAGTTTTTTTTTCTATGGTTTTACAGGCATTGGTTGGGAGTGCTAAGCGATTCAAATCCGACTGAAAGGCAACTTGAAAGTCTTGTTAAAAGACACACAGAGAGAGAGAGAGAGAGAGGAAGAGAGAAACCTCTGGGTTAAAAATATAGATTTAATCGGCTTGCAGCTGTCTTCCAAGCAGGAGGCGACTGGAGCAGCTACAATGTTCTCTGACAGCCGTGCAAAAGTCATGTAGAAGGAGCAACATTTGCTGCATGCAGCATGGCTGTCAACAACAACGAGCTTATAATGCACATGCCCACTACTGCCTACCTCTACCACCTCCCGCCTTACCCCGCACCAACCTCTCTCCTCCCTGGGCAGCTCAGTGGAAGAGTGTGTGTGTGTGTCTGCTTATCAAAGCTGTCACTCGTCGTTTTTTTTTTTTTTTTTTTTTGCTGCTCTTGAGTGTTTTGCAAAGGGATTGTGCTCCAGTGTGCCTGTTGTCGCCAGAGCTATAGAGAACCACTGTGCAGGCCATCGAGTCGAAGTCAGGGCTAAATACCGCAATTAGGTAAGCTTACTGGGCCAACCGACATTGCCATGGCAACACGCCACATTCGTCCCAGCCACACCTGCTTTGCACAAAAACCGCTCTTAAACAGTCAGGGCTCTTAGCCAGACACTTGCCAAAAATAGTTTCCAAATGAGAGATAGAGAGAGAGAGAGAGAGAGAGAGATGATCGCTGCAGCGCTGTGCACGTGCCTGGCATGCGGTTTTTTATTTATAGACGACGCTAAAATCCACTTGGAAAATTGTTCATAAAATTACTCGTCTTGATGCAGTCAAAGTTGGTAGCCAGAAACCCAAAGAGAGAGAGAGAGGGAGAAAGTGAATGGAGACAGAGACAGAGACACAGCCAGAGAGGAGAGCAAAAGCGGAGACAGATACGTAAACAGGGCCAGAGACGGAGACGAGCCGAAAGCCAGCAGCAGAGCCAGGAGCCCAACCAGAGCCAGGAGCCCATTCAGAGCTCGAGTCCTGGCCAGAACTGGCGACGCAGTCAGTCCGTAGCAGCGCCGCAGAGTGTGTGGTTAGAAAATAAAAAGGTAAAAAGGTAGTTAACGAGGAGGACGACGTGGACGTGAACGACTTGAAAACTGACGTACTTCAGCATGTTTTAGCTCTCTCCCCACTCTCTCCGCTCGATTTTCGGTTTCTTTTTTCCCGCTCACTGACTAACCATGCTGACTGGCCCAGACATTGTGGCCAAAACCCAACCAGTCCAGTCCCAGTCCCAGTCCTAGCCAGGCCAGGCCAGTCCAGGCAGCTTTGCCAACCATCAACTGACCCATTCAGCTGCAATTTGTTGTCTCTGCATCTCAATTGTCACGCTGTGGGGAATGCGGAAAACGGAAGTGCTTAACGTGCGGCTATATTTCTCTCTGTATGTGTGTGTGTGTGTGTGCTGTGGTGTGTCGTGGTGTGTGTGGGTGTGTGTGCTTGTCAGTGTGCGGTGGTGTCTGTTGTATTTGAAAATGTTTGGGGAAATTGGTAAATAAGTGAATTACGAGAATGCCATCAAGATTTAACTATTTGCATGATACACACCCCCTACACAGTACTCCCCCCAACACACACACACACCCTGCTAACTATTACGCAACGCAATTCAATCATGTAGAATAAAGAATGCTGCCGCATAGAGTATCATTTCTATAGCATACTTTACAGGGCGTTTAAAATGGCGTCGACTGTCTTGAGGGTCTGCAAATGCTCTTAAATAATATTAATTTTATTGAACAATTTAATTTAGTTTGCTTAACATCTCAGTAAATCATTGAAAATTGAATAAAACGCGTAATTTAAAAGCAAATACATTTATTATTGGTGTGTATAGCGATTATGATCCCAGAAATATTTTCGGAAAATTTACTTGCAATTGATCTATCAATCGGGAAGTTATTTAGGAAATACTTGGCTGTATGATACTTGAGTTTAGAACTCTCTAATCGTTTAACTATTCATTGGAAATGCATTTGTATATACTATAGATGTATAGCCAATATATATGCTGACTCTAGTTTTTAATTGCATTTCCATTTCCGCGAATGCAAATCTATTTATGGATATATCGCTCGATTGAAATGAATATGCCTAACTGACTCAATCGTATTTCCGTTGATTTTCAATTTGTGTGAGTGATTCGCATTTTAATTAACGTTTCTAAATATGGTTGTAGCAGAGGTTATCCAGACTCCCCTCCCCACCCAAATTGCCAGTTAACTAGGTAAATGATTCCAAGAATATTCACACAGAACTCGTCACGCCTTAATTACATTATCAAATTCAAATTGAATTTGCAATTAAATTGCTCCCACCTTTCTCTTCAATTTTGAGCTGCACAATTATCACAATTGTGAATTGTTCATTACGAGATATAATCTCCAATTAACGGCATTCCTAGAAAAAATACATATATTTATATTTTCAAATTATATAGATATATGTACTTTTTTTTCTAGGAATACGTATTGTTGATGATGCCTTGATTTAGCGAGAAAGTCAACATTTTTATCGCATTGATTGTGCTCAGTTTATTACCATCCATGCCGAGGAATACGCGATTTCTATGTAAACGTTAAATAAATAAATAAACATCCTCATCAAGCCCGAGACAGGATTTCACATTTCAAGTCTCAGGAATCCCAGCAGGCTCTTCCTCCTCCTCCATTCCTTTGCCTTTGCGTGCCCTCTCAATCTCGGTTTATACTTTCATCTACTTAGTAGTTCTCTGTAATTCGTGCTCAGCTTTCAAGGGCAATAAGTAGATGGGTAATAAGTAGTTCCGCGTACAGCACTCTCAGCAGTCTCAGGAACAGGTCAAGCCTTAGTGTAGTCGGATATTCAAGTCAGCTTACTCTATTTCCATTTAAGGACTCTCCCTTTCTCTCTCTCTGTTTCTGGAATGGGAAAGTTGAGTGTGGGAAATGTTATAGCTTTGGGTGTTCTTCCTTTTTCCTCTCTAGTCACAGTGATTTGTAAAGTTTTCCACAAAAATCCATTAAATAAAGCTTAACGGAAATCGAGCAAAGGAATGCAGAGACAGAGAGAGAGAGGAAGGGAGGGAGAGAGAAATGCAGAACGGACTGTCAAAGCAGCGTCAATCTGTCAGCGTTCTGTCAATCGGTTCAATCGCTCAGTCGGTCAACTGGTCAATTCGGTTTCTCTGACGTCTGGTCAGCAAGTCAATCAATCAATCACAATGCCCAGATAGATGGAGACAGAGAAAGAGGGCGAGGGAGTGTGAGAGAGAGAGAGGAAGAGTTGATGCAAAGGCAGCATTGACAGCAAGCAACAGGGGCGGGAGGGGGCGGGTCAGCAAGGAAATGAGAGTGTCGAAGCGGAAACAGCCCGCTTGACAGGCTGCATCTGCATATGTAATGGGGCACAGCACATAGTGCACTCTGCCCTCTGCCCTCTGCCCTCTGCCCTCTGCCCTCCCCCTTTCCCATCCCTTTTCTTTTCGCTTTTGATTTTTCGTTGCACTCCGCCACTGGCGACAACAAAAAAACGCGACCACACAATAAATTGAATGGGACCGAAAGGTTTCAGCATTCGCAGAAGGAACTGCCCAACCAATTTTGAGTTGTCAAAGGGTGCCAGCAGCAGCAGCAACAGCAGGAGCCGTGGCAACCCTGTCGGCATGGGCAGCTTGTTGTTGTTTGGGCCCATAGGCCCATGAATAGGTATGCCCCGACGGTCAACGTTAACCACAGCTGAGCGTGGCATCGAAGGCCCAATTAACTTTCATGCAAAGCGACAAGTTAGGGTGTTGAATGTCAATTTCGCATGGCTAATAAACGCGCCTGTCATTGCATGTGACACACACCTTTGCTTACCCCTTCCTAAACCCTTTCTTGGCCCTGGCTTAATCCTGCCATAAGCCCCCCTTCAGCTTTGAGCAGTTACACCCTGTTACCGTCCTTACAAGTTGTTTTTCGCCTCGTAATCATGTTCAAAACAAAAGTTAAGTTGGCTTTAGGTCATAGCTGACTGACAAATACCCTGTGCTAACAAAAGGGTGAAACATATCGATTTATAGCAATTTTATGCTCAAATCGATATCGATTTTTATTCTTTTCTTTTACTTGTTATTCTTTTTATTATTTCAGCAACCTTAAGTTGTTATTACAATACTTTTTCGCTTCCCTATGCCTCAACCAGCACTGTAACTATATATTTATTAATTAATCAATATATTCTTTTTTTAATATCGATATTATCAATTTAATCGATATGATTATAGACTCATTGTCAGACCTACTACTGCTGCCCTCAATTAAAAACGATTGCGATCTATCTTATGCTAGATATTCAATCTCAATAATAGATTCAATAATGTCTGTAACAACTTTAATCTAGTTTACATATCCCCCCCCACTCATTCAAGTTTGTAGTAAAAGTTTTGCTTACTGATTCCGAATCGAGTTAAGCGCAACCAACTTCGATTATAATGCCCGCTGGCCCAAAAAGTTTTCGACTAGTTTCGGTAGTGCGAATATGATTGACTTTTATTTCATGTTGCTCTCGATAGGATCGAAAAATAAAACTCATTATTGCTGTGAAGCAAGTAAAATAGGGTGGGGAGGGGGGTATTTTGTATAGGTGGGGAGGAGGGTTACACACAGTCGGCAATTGCGATTGTAAAACACTCAATTTATTTTCGCAGGATTCCAACGTGTTGACACCCAAAATCCCCTAACAAATTAACCCTCGTTTCACTGTCTTTCTATGGTTCGTCGTCTCCCTTTTTTGGGTTTTCGGGGTTAACTTGATAGTCATTAATCAAGTCTGGCAACTCGATTTGGGTCTCGACTTGGGACCGCTTTTTGTGAAAGGGAAAACTCATAATAAGTATTTTATAAATAAATACTGCGAGTTCTTTACGTGTGTTATTTTTTTGATACCCTACTAGTTATGTTTGTCTTTTGAAGATATGTTTATTTATTATTTTCGGAACTTATATGTGATTTAACTTTGTTCATTTTCAAGCTAGATTAACTAAAATAAGCACAACTATTATTTACTTATATTTTTAATGTGTGCTTAAAATTTCAAGAAACCCGAAACCAAATAATAGTCATATTTATCGAAACAAATCACCGAAAAATCAAAATTAAATTTAAAATAAATGTAAAAGAAACTCTTCTAATTCGAGATTAATATCTTCTTTTATATTATACATATTTCAGTAGCTTGGGGCAAGGAATAATCCAAAGTAAGCTAATTGTGCAGGGTACATCGGCAAGCTGTACCTTTACATAGCTAGGTTTTTTTTCCTTTTTATGTGTGATCATAAATAAATTTGCATAACTACAATATACTATATGATATGTGATTTGCTCAATTCGGAATCGGAAATCTGATAAGAGAGAACTCATTCAAATAGGAAAACAAACAGAGCAAAAAAGTGAAAAACTTTTTAATTATTTAAGCGTTCGTCATATTTACACCTGCTGTGGGATGCGAACCCCCCGCAAACCCCTCTAGCCCCCTCTCAGCTACGCTTGTGTGCTACGGCTGTAAACTTGCGTCAAAGGGAAAGTTGCTGGTGGGGCAGGGGGGGGGGTGATTAGTCGCAGCGAGAGGCAAGTGGCAAGTGGCAAGTGGCAACCGACAGAAGTTGAATGAGGTATGAAATGAGCGGGAGGTGGGAGGGGCCAAGGGAAGTGAATGTCCATGCTCCATGGACGTTGTAAATACAAACTCTTGCGGTATTTGAGTAATGGCGAAATTTCATTTCAACTTTTGCATAATTTTATGCTCATTATAGACGCTGCTGCTGCTGCTGCTGTGGCTGCGCCTCCATAGACACGTATCAGAGCAGATAGGGGCACAGAGCAGTTGACTTTGTTGTGTCAACAGGGAGCAAGAGGGGGGACTAATAGGAAGGGGCTCCAGCGAAGCGTCAAATCCCAAGACGACAGCGACGTTGTCGACGCTGGCGAGGCAAAAGCTTTAATTACTTTGATGCATGATTCTCCTGCCATTTGCAATTTGTAACAAGGATAATGAACGGGCCAAGAGGGAGAGCGACAGAGAGAGAGAGAGAGAGAGAGGGAGAGTGTGTGAGAGAGTTGGCTTTATTTAACCTGCACACACACACACACAGTTTATTTGATGCGTGGTTTCCCCTCTTGCTTGCAGCCAGGACACGCACACATTACGAGCGAATTCCCAACTGGGCAACCAATTGAGCAATTGTGGAAATGGGTAAGTGAACAAGCCGACAACCGACAACCGACAGCAACAACAACAACAACAACAACAACCGACAACAACAACAACAACAACCGACAACACTGACAGCACTAATGAACGTGCTTGAGGGACAGAACTTTATCCCAGAAATCGCTCCTCCTGCTCATCTCGCTTGCTTCTCTAGATTCTTTGGCCTCTTTCGCAGAATCGCTACGCTTGCGTGGTTCACCATTCGCCCGCTACTGTCCGGGCGCACAGGCACAAGCACAGACGCAGGCACAGACACACG
The DNA here is from genome assembly GCA_018904105.1 of Zaprionus tsacasi. Classification (NCBI taxonomy): domain Eukaryota; kingdom Metazoa; phylum Arthropoda; class Insecta; order Diptera; family Drosophilidae; genus Zaprionus; species Zaprionus tsacasi. The sequence goes on from JAEIFR010000003.1 coordinate 399,534, forward strand.
GACAGCATGGACAGCACGGACAGCATGGACAGCATGGACAACATGGCCAGCATGGACAACTCGGACTACAGCAGGAACCACTTATTGTTGTGGAGGAATCAAATCTACCCGAGGAATTCGAACCGGAGAGCTCGGAAACCTTCTCGAATCGCGCCAGCCTAGACATTGATTCACCCGTCAATCCCTACCTACTCTCACCATGGCGTGATCCACGCGAGGCACGCAAACACTCGCTACCCTCGCAGCAGGTCACCGAAGGCATCACCGCCAGTCAGGTGCGTCGTCTGTCCGAGCGTGGCGGAGAAGGATCCGGTCCGTCGCCTAAGGAGGCTGCCTTTCTGGCCACACTCTCACAGGCTCCGGCTCCATCCGGCCGACGTCATTCCGTTGTCACCATCTCCAAGGTGCCCAACACGGGCTTTGCACGCTCGCGGCGTGAGTCAGTTGCTGTGGCCTATCCCACGATTCCCACAAATGGGTAAGTTGTCATACTGTCATATTGTAATACTTCGCCATACGGAAATATATTTACATATATCACAGTTACCACACATCATTGAAGAGAAGAGGAAAACTCTGACTCAGTCTCATATGGGTTAATCGGTCTAGCTTGGGCTTTTCTAAGAAATTGCAATGAGAAACAAGATTTCAAGAACTTTTTCCGGTAGTCTATTTAAGATGCGCCTTTATCCAAAAATACCAAAAAGATACAGGCTTCTCAAGTTTAAGGGGCTTAATTAACATAGTTTGAGGGTTACGTCAGTTCTGCTAGAGATATATTGTGGGAAAGAGTAGATATTTTAAAGTGTTCTCATTGTGAAAAGAGATAGCTTAAGTGTGCACACAAAAATAACTTTCTTGCTTTAATTGTTACGCCTTAATTTCAATTTGATTTGATTATAAGGAGAGCTAGAGGGCGTGGCTGAATTCTAAATTAATGCTGCTATACTATAGAGTATTTTCACTCAATTTAGTAGCTCTAGCAAGTATAATAACAAAGATCATAACTTTCTTACAGACATATAGAGAGGTATGTAAATAAAAATCTGCTTTTTAAGTCATCAGGATAGATTGTGGGAGAGTTTAGGTATGAAAGAGTAAGTAGTGTAAGCTGATAAAAGAGAAAGTTTTACTAGAACGTTCTACCTTTATATATTATTTGATTAAAATAAGTGACTAAATTTTAAAATAATGTTGCAATACCATAGAGTGTGGTCACTCAGTTTGCTGGCGCTAGCTCTTATAATTTCAAAGATCTAGACGTTCAAACAGACAAATATATAGGTTTGCATATAACAAACCATTTATCAAGCCGTAAAGATAGATTGTGTGAGAGAGTAAGTATAATACTAGAATAAATAGTGTAAGCTGAATGAAGATATAGCTCTTCTAGAACATTCTAGCTTTTTATCTACGCCTACACTTCCTTTGATTGATAGAAGTGCTAGAGGGCGTGACTAAATTTTAAAATAATACTGCAATATCATAGACAGTGATTACTGAGTTTAATGGGTGTAGCTCTTATAATTTCAAAGATCTATGCCTTCAAACAGACAAAGCAGAGAGTAAGCTATATAGACACGTTTATTAAAGCAGATCGGGGTGAAATATTGTAGTTGAAACTGTAGCACAATCAGGAAAGTAACTTCAGCAGTTACGAATGGAACTCTGCATGTGCAACTGAGGTTGAGAATTTCTGGCTACCTTATGCAATTGAAATCAGTGATGCAACCATCATACACACACTCTCTCACGCACACACACACACACACATATGTGTAAAGCGTTGTGTGCTGCTGCTGCTGCCTACTGAGCCGTACTGAATGAAGTCTGCGATTTATCGATTAATTGCAGGAGCAGCCGTGTGCTGAACACACGACGGGAGAGCACCGTCATTGGACCCCCATCGACAGACCCCATCGGCAGCATACACAATCTGCAGCTGGACATAATGGACGATATCTATCTGCAGTCGAGGAAGGCACGCTTGAAGCTCTGGACATCGAGCAATGAGAAGGTGTGCGAGGTGCAGATGGTGGATGATGCCGCCGCCGCAGCTGGGGCACCGGGTCGACGCTATACGAATCGACGCTACTCGGAATGCCCGCAGCCCGCAGGGTTGCCCATCGCTGCTGGTATGGGCATATTTCGTCGCGCCTCCGAACATCCACCGGGTCATCCGTTGAGTGTGTCACCACAGCCACCGCCAACGGCATCGGCATCGGGATCGGCACGAGCATCGACACGTCGCAAGAAGTCGGGCAGCGGCATGGGTCTGCTGGGCAGTCGCAGCGATATAGCGGGCATCTTTAGCTCTCTAACCGGTGGTGGTTCCAACTCCATGGACGCCCATCGCATGGATCCCGATGGCGGCTCCTCGAGCTCATCGGCAGCGACTGGGAACAGCGCCAGTAGCCCCTTCCTGAGCCACACATTCCAGCAGGCGGCACGTGGACGCACCACCAGCGCCACACCCACACCCAGTGGCGGTCAGACATCGAATTTGCTGCTCGATCCGAATGCAGGACGCTCGACACGCTCGAATAGCTTCGATGTATCCATATTGAACAATGCCAAGCAGTTGGTTAGCGAGGCACAGGACAACAGCTCGGCGGCCATATCGGGTTGGTTTGGCTCCAGCCGGCCACGGCAGCCGACGACACCGCTGCCCCGCAAGAAGAGTGTGCGCAGCAAGAGCACCGCCATGGCCCTGTCGAAGGACATGATCGAGCGACTGCAGAAAAAGGATCCCTTGGGCGGCGACTCGGGCAAGCCGAAGCTGAAGCCACGCAGCAAGCAGAAGAAGAGCTGGGCCGATACCACCAAGGCGAACATTGTGGATGCCACCATACTGGGCACCGCCATTGAGGGATTCTTGCGCAAGAGCTCCAACGCCAGCATGGCTGGCAATAGCGGTGGCAGCAGTGGTGGTGCCTCCACATCGACTGGTTTGCGTTCGGGTGGTGCTGCTGGTGGTGCAGTCAAAGGTGCCATACCCAAGGATGGCAAGGATTCAAGCTCGAGTGGAGGCAAACGTGGTCGTGCCAGCTCGGCGCAGTCTCATGCTGGACGTGCTATGCGCTCCACACTCAGCTGGTTTAGCAAGGGCGATGAGGACGACTCGAAGGACACGTGTGATGCCTCGCTGTGCTCCGCTCTCAAGGATTTGTTTGTCAAATAGGTTGGGGACAAGAGGCGCAAGCAGTATGCGGGCAAGGGCAAGCGGACCGCGGGCGATGGCAGCAGCGATTGAAGGAGATGGAGTGGGAGTGGAAGAGGGAAATGGAAAAGGTAAGCTGAGCTGTGCCTGATTGTGCTCTCTCTCTTTCTCTTCTTATTTCCCTCCTTTCTCTCTCTCTCTCTCTCTTTCGCACAGCGCATTACTTGCATCTCTCAGCTACACATCATCTTATGCCGCGGCAGCAGCAAAGCGGCAAATTAATCGAGCTCCCCCCTGACAACCCCTACCCCCACTATATAACTATATAGGTAAAGCGGGAGAGATACAATAACGATAAACGATAAATAGAAGACGATGGCCGCTTGGGCAGTCATAGTAATCGTATACAATAATCGATAGCCGCAGCATCGATTGATCGATTGATAACGAGTTTTATTTTCGAATTTTCTTTTTTGGTTTTTCGTTCTGAGCAACGTATCAGGTGAGTTTTGTGATTATCACAGGGCAGGGAAGGCACCGAGGGCAGTTGAAGGCGGGCCGAAACGACAGATTACCTACATAATATATATAGTGGCCATACCAAACTTATATACACATCTACAATATACAATATCAAGCGTTATATACGACATACATATGCAAGAGAAAAAAATATATATATATTTACATAACGTATTTACACTTGGAAACCGTCATTAGCCAAGAGAGAAAATAGAAAAGAGAACACAAAATAAAAAAGATAAGGATAGAAGAAAGGAAGAAGTAGAATTTCGAATTGGCGCAAAATATCAAACTATTTTTGTAGGTGTGAAGCACTTTTTGGGGCAGGATATGAGCGATCTTATGTACATAGAGTACAAGAGTATTATATAATTATATATAGTAATCAGATTGAATGTGATTGTTGTTTTTTTTTATTATGATAGTCGATTGAACAATGAACGATGCGAAACGAATGTACAAAATTGTTGCCCATATCAAACGATTTCTATATATGGGACTAGGTAAGGGACATGGGATTTGGGAAATATATTTATATATATGTAATTGGTAGGGAAACGATACGATACATATGAATATGCGAAACGAATACATATGCTACACAATACAATACAATATGTAAACATACCCGAAATAATAATAATCTTTATATATATGTGTATATGTGTATCTGTATAGTTGTGTAAGTAAGAAAGAGTTTGCGATTAAAACTTGTATAGCATTGGGACAATCTAGATACGGTTATTTATTTATTTCTCTTCTTTTTTTTTGTTGTGTGGAAATCCAAATTATAGAACCCATGCAGAGAGACGGTCCTAAGGTTCCAAAAATAAAACATACTTTACGAAAATGTATATGCGTATGTCTAATATGTAATAGAGCAAGAGGGAAAGAGAAAGCAAATAGAATGAACTAGTTAAACACACATAATTAAATACACACCAATATATTTATAAAGTATGATATATGTGTATGCAATACTACATATGAATACTACGAATACTCTTCCTACTACATATGAGAGGCCCCAGTGCCAAAGCTACTAAGTACTTGACTCCTATACCAATACGAATGCGCCACACGATACGACCTTATATCGTGTATTTGTGTATGTTCTAAGCTAACCGTAACTGTGTGCAATTTTGAGCTTACAACAAAACCCAAAATCGAAAACAAACTATGCAATAATATATGAATAATAATGATTCCAAAAAAAGGGACAAAAGGTTTAAAAACACTCATTCTCTTTAAAAATATATCAATGTTGAAGTTTATATGTCTGTTAAACGTGTATCGGTACTACCAACTAGATGCGTACTATATATATGCATATCTGAAGCAAGCTCTTCATATGAGTTCGAAAAACGTAAACGTTGTTAATTCTATTTTGCGAAATCAATTTAAGAGCGATTTCAAATGCGATAAGTGATCAGCAAAAAAATAAAAAAAAAACAAGTAAACAATCGGTCAATACGGAAAACAATCAAGTATGTTTCAATCATGATAGGTACATTAAACATAATCATCCACATCTACATCTATCTGCATGTTACGTATACGCAACGTGAGACGATCCAATGCGAAAGCTCGCTGCTATGAGAGCGCAAATCGGTTGACAATACGTACACACACATTCATATACTGACTTTACAATAATTATATGTGTATAACTTTATATATATCTTTCTATCTCTCTCTCTCTCGATGTGCCCAACTAAATACGATACGTGTGTAGATTTCCAAGAGATCAGTACGTGCTAACCCAAAGTTAACTTTCACTTTTACTGTACTATATGTATGTGTATGTGTGCATGCGTAATCTATTGCCATTTATAATACACATACCTATACAACATATGCATACATACATCTTATATACATACATATATTTGAATGGTATTTCAACTATTTACAAGTCAATGCGACCGTTATTGGTCCTTCTGCAAAATGCTAAGCAAAAATAAATTATAAAAAAATGAAAACGAAAAAAAAAAATAATAAAAATGAAAAATTTCCAAAAAAAAAAAAAAAAAACAACGGTGTCTATAGTAATTAAATGTTGTTCTAGTTTTTTACATGTCCATTTTTGCTCGTGTTTGTTGCAACTGTTGTTGTCGTTGTTGTCATTACTGTTGTTGTTGTTGTGCTGTCGTCTCGGTATTTTCCTTTCTTCGCCACAGCAACAACTTACAGACTATTAATCCGTATATACATACTGTACTTTATATAGCCACAATAAAAGTGTACGAAATGGAAATAAAAAGAAGAAAACCTAATCCAAAAGCAAAGAAATAATCAAATAAAATAAACGAAACTGACTAAAACTAATAGAAAATAACAGAAAAACATAAAAAACATAAAGAAGATTCTTTAAAAACACGTTAATAAAACATGAACTAAACATGAAGTTTCCTTTGTTCTATTTTTGATAGTAGTATATATTCTTTACAAGAAAAATATATACATAAAACTGCAATGCATAGAGCACGAAATGAACTACAATAATTGAAAGCCAAATAATAATGGTTAAACGTAAAGCTAAACTAAAACTAAAAAAAGAAATATATTGAATGTGAATACTATGTGTGTTTCTATAATTGTATCTGTTCCCACCACACAGACCTTTTTACAATGTCTCTCGAGCCCCCCCGACTCTAAGCTTGCAAGTTATTCAGCTATCCAATAATTATTAATAATAATACACAATTATTTATACAATATATGATGATATGATGATACACTCTATACACAATCCAATGTCTACCAAAAATATCCGAATGTACCCGAAAGAATATGTTTGTTATCCTGCATGATCTGTAAATTCGTAAATTAAATTCGTAACGCAAATACAATAATGAAAATATATAGTTAAAATACAGCATACTATCAGGCGTGGAAAGAGACAGATAGAGTAACTACCCTAAACGATCCGATAAGTCCACCTTTTCTTTTTTCTATTTTGCATACAGTTACAGCTTCATTTTGATTCCATCTTGTAATCCTTCTCCGTTTGTCTGTTTGGCCAAAGAGTTGACAGTTGTTAGCCAACTTAAGGTAACTGTAACTGTAATGCAAATGTGGCCAAAACGATTTGCCAAATGCAAATGAGACAATTTCTTGTTTTCTGTGTACTTATTTGTTTCTGCTCAATCTGTCGACAGCTGTCTCCCTCTCGCGCCACCCGCTGTCTGTCTCTTTCGCGCATTGTCTCGTTAATATTCCCCTTCTTTTTTATTGTTGTATTCTATTCTAATTGTTGTTGTTGTAGACACTAAGACTAAGCTGAGCTGAGACTATACGCAGCACAAGCTACGGCTACCACCGACTAAAAGTACTTTAGTAGTGTTTACCGGAGACGCCGTCGCTAATCCTTGTATGCTATATACATAGTATCGTAACGGTACTTCATGAAACTTGTTCTAAAAGCTCCGATTACTTTACGAGTTTGCATTCGTTCTCTTTCTCTCACTCTGCGCCAAACACAAAAAAAAAAAAAAAAAAAAAATACAATAATAAAATGAAATCCAAGAATAAATATATTCTAGTATGTGTGTTTGCATACTTTTTGGGCGCACTGTGTGAAAGCAATAATTGCAAGCGAAGGCGAAACGATAAGCGATAAACGATGAACGATGAACGATAAACGATGAACTATAAAGAGATGTGCGATAAGCGAAGTTTTAACTTGATGTGGCAACAGTAAAAAGTATCGAAGAAAAAAGCAAAGCGAATACGAAAGAGCAAAGAGCAAAGACGAAAGGAAACGAAAGCAAGAAAACAAATAAATAAATATATGAAAATTTACGCTCTAAAAATAAAACCCAATAAAAGCATGTCAAGTATGTAAATTGATAAAAAGAAGAAGACGAGAGAAGAAGTAGGTAAGAGTGAAAACTCACTCCCTCTCTCTCTCTCGCACTCGCAAGTAAGCAAGTAGTAGAACTATAGGATTGTTTTTTATTTATTATTCTTGATTTTTCCTTTTTTGCGATTGTTTGTTAGGTGTTGGCACCCGGGGGAAAAGTGGGCAAAACTACGCATAATTTAGTGAATAATCGAGGTGAGTCGAAAGAAAGGGCAAGAGATGCTGCCAAAAAGGTGGCAAGGAAAGCTCATACATACATACATGCATACGTATATGGGTGTGTATTCGATGTACATACAGATAAATATATATATATTTATATAATGTAAATGTAAATAATGTTGATAAGGCTGGACGGCGAGTCTACAGTCCATGTTAGCTATGCGTAGAGATGGCATAAGAAAGTAAATCCAAAAAATAAATAAACTATATAGATGCATCTGCGAAATGCACAATTTAAGTATACCAAACAAATTAAGGAACGAATGAGATAAGTAGTGGAAATAAAGAAAGATAAATTAGGCAAAGATACGCGAATGAAATAAAAAAAAGAAATACCAATTCAATTGAAACTGAATGTAACAATCATATGATGACACATAATGGATTAAACCAAACAATACAATGCTACAACTATACATATATACATGATGTATGTACGTACATACCTTATTCTATATATACATATATATTTATATATATATACATTTGCGTAGAATGTATATACACTAACTTATATACACATACACATATGATACTAAATTCTTACGTACACGTACATACACACATACTTTATATACACGTCGAGTCCTTCAAGACCCTAAATGATGTATATGCTCATACCAATCGTGTGTGTGTGTGTGTGTGTGCGATGCACGTACAAGCGCGTTCGCCTTGCACTAAGTAGCCAGTCGAGCAAACAGCTGTGCACACACACACACACCTAACACACGGGCACGCACACATACATGCACATAACACACATATATACACACACAAACACACATACACACACACCATTTACAATACATATATACCGAATAAATAGTTATGTGTAAATGTGTTGAGTTGATTCTTTTTCATTTGGCAAAAACTTTGCAGGTGTCGCAGGTGAGCAGAAAAAAAGGAAAATAAAAGAAAAACAAAATCGAAGGATCCAATTGAAATTACATCTATCTGCGATTTTAGGTAACTCCACTTGCCCAATCAGCAAAGTGCACAAATCGCTGGCTTAGAACTTTCGGGGCCTCTAATTGAATTGCCTCCTAAGCCTGGGAACAGTCTGGGAACGGGCTGGCAACTTGTGTTTCAATTCGCCGCTTGCGTGGCATGATTAATGATAAGCTGCAGCAGGTCGATCCAGAATCTAGGGGAACGTCTGCTGCATCTGCAGTTGCAGTTGCGACAGAAAGCGAGGAGCAGGTCATAAATCAACTGCGCCGCGAAGTATGCTACACAAATTTGGAAATGCGGCCCTTCGAGCTGCCTGAAGCGTGTCTGATGGCATTAAATATTAATGCGCTCTCTCAGTGTGTCGTGTGTCTAGCTGGAACTGTTGGACTAGGGTTGAGGGACAGAAGGGGCAGCCCGGCAAGAGTTACGCTATCAGCAAATCACTTGGCAAGTGGTCGAAGTTGGTTTTCGCTCTCTTTTCCCCCCGCCTGCAACGTTTGCTGTTCGCGTTGTGCTGTGATGCGTGAAATGGTAACGCTTCGATTACTGCACACGGCTTAATCGCAGCCCAGTGTGCAGTGTGGTGAATTGTGTCTGTGACGGGGTAGGGGTGCGGGTTGGGCGAACTGGGAACAGTTTGAAAAGGACAACTGAGCGCACAACGTCAGGCTCCAAGCTAATCGTCAACTTTTGGCAACTGTTGCATGCAATTAGTCAAGCCACGCGCGCTTCCAATCTCTAGTGCTCTCTCTTTCTCTCCCTCTCTCTCTGTCTCTGTCTCTCACTTGCTACTCTACCTAGTTGGCCCTAAGTGACATGCATGCGGCTGGTTGTAACCAGTTAATTAGGCACACAAGCAACAGCGCCGCAGGGATTCAATTCGCAATGGGAATCGCGAAATTGTACACTGTTCCCCTGCCCGTCCCAGCCCACGCCCACGCCCACGCCCCCGCCCCCGCCCCCGCCCCCGCCACTGGCAGAGCTCTCCCATCCGCATTTGTTAGTCAAATTCCACCGCCTTTGACTGCGCCCATACAGATGCACACGCGCGCAACAAATGGAAAAGCTGCAGCATGTTGCAAGTGGGTATGTTCGTTCAGCAGATACCCTGTGTATTGTGAATGCAGTAAGTGAAGACTTTATGCTTACTTAGCAAAATCAATCAAAATGAATCAGCTATTTATATATAATCTGCTACTCAAATGATAAGTGGGAACACTAACTAATTGAATGGTATGTGTCTGGACTTAATCAGTGGAGAAAGTTAGTTCAAGCACAAACCAGAAGCTCGTAGCATGTACATAAGTTCCATTAACCCTTAAGCGTTTGTTATGGCACAAGTTGTCTAGCTAAGACGGCAACCAAACGCACTCAATTTCTCTATGCACAAAAGTATGCAACAGAAATGTGGGTCATGTGTGTTGTATCTATGTAAGAGTTCTGAGTGAGATTGGGAATTTCTAAACATAGCTGCTGCTCTCTTGAGCTTTCTATTGCTTCCAGCTATGTGTGTGTGTGTGCTTGTGTGTGAGTAGTGTTTTGTGAGACAAGTGGCCGTGCTTGCATATGATTGGCTGACAATACAAACGCGACGCCTCGCTGCCATTTGTCACCCTAAAAATATACCATGCGTATTTGAGTACTTCCTGAGTACAGCAGACAGTCAACTGCTGAGCGAGAAGTAAGAGGTTCTTCAATACCCAGGTTGGGCAGATTTAATATATTTTTTCCCGTTTTTTTCCAATTATATAATTTTATAATTTGTATGATATATAAAACTGAACTGAAAATCGATGGCCGCGTGAATGTACCCTTTCCGACTAGTTTAAGCAGCTTACGCTCAACTATTTTAGCCACTTTGCCACTTTGGCTGCCCCTACGTCATTAGGTACAGTTAAATTATCGAAATTTGCTGTGGCCCTCGGGTTACCTGATTGTTAATTGGCAACTCAACTCGCTGCGCATGTGCATCGACAGCTACTGCCTATGAATGCACTCAATGCATTCACACAGCACGAGTACGAGCATCATTTGCACTCACACTCAATCTCAGCTCACGCTCAATACTCTCTCTCTCTCTCCCTATCTCTCGAGCGCTTTTGGTGCGTTTGTATTGGTCGGCGGATTAAAGTCAGTAAATCGTTTGAGAGTAACTCAAACGCGAACTTTGTTTCACTCAATATTTCGTTCGGTTTGAGAGAAGTAATTCCAGTTGATCAATTGGTATTGGTCACGGCGGGATTTTCCTATAGCCTTGAGTGCATAACGATTATTTTTTTGGGAAATTTTGTCGATTTCTTGAATTGCCATCAGGTATTTTCCCAAAACAACATACCAAATTAGATACAAGAATAATTGCAATCATCAACTCATATTTTTAAACAAGTAAATGAAGTGAGATTGACAAATGACATTTATCTTTATTATTTTCTGTTGCATACTCTTAGGAGAGCACTTAACCTACATAAGAACATAAATAATTTATTATAAAATAAATAAATAATATAGCCTTAAAAATACGTTTGAAATTCGTATTTCTTATCTATGTTCGGGGACAAATAAGGACGTGGCCAAATTAAAAAATAAACTTGATATGCGTACTACATTTTGTCAGCAACTTTAAAAGCTAAAGTTCTTATAATAGTTAAGTATTAGTCGAACATTTGCACAGGGCTATGCCGACTTGGCTGTTGAAACTGATAGAGAATATCATGTACTTCTTTGTGGTTGAGATGCCTGTTTCTGCCTCCATCAGTCACAAAGCTCTAAATACTTTTCTTCTCAATCGCAGATATAAAAAATATCATGTAAACAATGCAAAAAATACCAAATAAAGAAAACAAATAAATCAACATATGGATTTATTACAATTTACCAAGACACAAACCCAAATTGCGTCTATGCTAAATATGCCGAAAAAGCTTAGCTAAGACGCAGGGCTGAAGCGTGGACACACACCTGCTACCAAGGCCCCAAGTGTGCGCGGCCGAAAGATTTTATTTTTTTTTTTTTTTTTTGATTTTTATTTACAAAATATTACAAAAAAAAAAAAAACAATCAATGAATTCCAAAGAACATGAATATTGTTTAGATTATCCACATATATATACAGCATTGAACTCTTAACTGCTCCTATTGTTTTGCGAATTAATTCTTAGAAATTCCATTCTCGTAAACGAAATGGGAAGTACTCTTAATATATTACCAGGCAGCTTTCATAGCTCTTCAGTTTGCCTCAGTCGCTTGGCATCGTCGGTTGTTGTAGTAGCTTTAGAGACCCGTTAACGTCAATACATTTTCCCTAAGGAAACAAGGTTCGCCACGGTTCTAATTCATTTATGAGCTTCTTGTCGTGTTAACTTATTTCTCAATCGTGGCGCGTTCGCTCTGCAACACGTGTCAAAGAAAGGGAGTAACTTACTAGTTGCTCTGCGCGTTTAATTCTACGGGTGTGTGTGTGTTGGTGTGAGCGCGATCTCTCATCGATTGGATTGTATAGAAACAGCTGTCACAGAGGTGAGAAATTTTTGGATGGGGCCGCATTCGCTCTGAGCGAAAGCTGCACGCACATGAGATGAACAAGATCTCTCTCACTCTCTCTCACTGAAATTTATGAAAAGCATTCCGAGAAACATTAGCCAGAGTATGATTTGAATGAAGACTATGCTGTTCTTTGGCACACCCTGTATTATAAACCTTCTCTTTATATGAAGTAAACATTAAAAGCAAACAAAGGGTTTCGCTGGAATACTGTTATCTATAAAGAAACAGTATTATATAAGGCAATAAAAATTAACTAGATGATAAGAAAACACGCTCCCCAAATAGACTTATGGTGGGATTAATTGCTAAGAGCAATATGTATTACGAGTGTACAGTATTTGGAACGACATACCTAACTGCTTAATCAAATTTTCGAAACACCTGATGTACCGCTTATGCTAATTGCTGCGGGCATATTAGTTGACATCTTCGCTTTATCAACATGTGCTCTGCGATAATTTCATGCTGCGTTTTAATTGTGAATTTCCGCCTGAGATAATCCACACTCAAAAATAAAATAAATTATATTCGAAAATGCAAGTTGAAATCGAATTATTGCCAAATATAAAGTGTTGCCCTTTGGAACAGGGTATACAGCTATTAACAATGGAATATTATTTTCATGGATTGCATGAGTAACATGCAAGCTTGTCAGCTTTTTATACTCCTCATTATTGTTCGTAGTTCAACAAGTTTATCTGGTACACCGAGCAATATAACTAAAGCTCTTCTGGTTGGTAAACAGTGAAATTTACCTTGTGCTCAACCCACTCACTCTCTACATACTCTCTCTAGACTGAGAATCAATTTATTCGTATTTGTAGGGCATTTGGCAGTCGCATTGCCGCGAATGTAGATTTGCCCATTTGTTATGTGTGTTTTTATCTGTTTTGGCTTTGGACGCTGTCGAGCTTTTTCTCACACTGGAATAATTAACCGGACCCTACAACCTAAATGGGTAAATTGACTGCGTGACAAAGTGCCATCGGGCCGACACATACAATATACCATATGTATGGTAGGTACGTGCAAGGCCTCCCATCTTATTGATTTTTTTAAGTTAAATGTTTGTTAAAACGAACAAGATAACAAATACTGTTTAAAGGGAGTTTTTTTGTTAGATAATTTCAAGTATTGATTAGGTACAATCACATGTTTTCCCTTTTTATTAACAACACTTTCAAAACAAGAAAAACAAACTAGGTTCATGTGTTCCAAATAACTCCATAAATTTAATGATTTATAACAAAGGGTTGGGTGTTTTTAAAGGCACAATAGAGAGAGAGATCTTAAAATTTTGCATGAAAAGTGCAAATTAGGTATGGTTTAAGATTTGTAATACGTTAACATTGATGGGGTCAAACCTTGTAAGTTCCCACGAAAAGCCGATGATTTTTGACGAATTTATTGTGTTGAAATGCGTTTTAGGAATGAAAGAAAGTTTCAGTTCCTCTTAATATTCTTATTTTATTTTATTTATTTATTTAATTATAAAAAACTTAAAAAAATTATTATTTTTTTTTATTTCCCCAAGCAAGCAGTGCAAGAGGAGCAGCGTGTGCCGCCCTGCATTACCGACTTGAACATTTTTCCTAAAAATCACGCACTGCTTAAATTCGAGTAACGATATTTTTTTTAATTAAAATTTTAAATTTTTCGAAAACGCAAGCGGCTAGCGCAATGCAGCTTTTTGAAACGGATTCAGTTTTCTTTGTCCCTTATGAGCCACCACCACAAGGTCACAGCGTGTGCACGACGACCTTGGCAGGGGGTCAAAGTTTTCGGCAGTTTTCCCAAAAACGGAAACGTGAAATTGGAAAATTCGAATTTTCTCCGTTTCAGAAAAGCCGCAGCTTCGTGTGTGCGCGAGGGTTTCTCGAAAAGTTGCAAATTGAATGAGAGGGAAAACCAACTCTGTGTTTACCGAATTTTCGCTAAAAACTGGTGGGCGTTATGTCTTTCAAATCTATTGCAAATTGTTTATTGTACTTTCAAGCACGCTCAAAACGCAAAAACGCGTTCGCTTGAAACAAGAAAAATGTTGTTGCATACTCTTGTGCGCAGGCTAAAAATGTACACGCAGCGCAGCTTGCTTTGGTTGCTGTCTTGGCTTTATAACATGGCACTATGGGGACTTTGACCACTTTTTTTGACATTAATATATTTTCACAAGTATGCAAATTTGTAGTATTTTAGTATTGATGTGTTGGAAATATATCAAACTTAAATGTTACAACTCGCAAATGTTAACTTAACAGTGTACTGTTAATATAACAGCTGTTAAAGTCAGCAAACTCCACGTGATTGCATTGAGGGAAATATTTAACTAAACTTTCAAAGTTCGTATTTTCAAAGGCGAATCGTAAAATATTAAAAGAAGAATTGAATATTCTGTCTTCAGGCTTTTACTATGTGTTTCCATTAATATATTTCTTATTTCGTGCGTGTGCTTTTTTACAATTTGTACATTTAGCAAGTGTAGTTTTTTGAAAGAAATTTCAACTTTGAGAAGAGCTGCAAAAAATTGTTGGAATTTGTTGGATGAGTGTTTATATCCATGTTGTAGTGTGTTCAATTCCAAATTCAGATTATCCAGTCTCAATGTGCACTTTTTGCGATATGTTGCGAAATTGTATTTTTTGGGAGGCAACCTCAAAATTTTTCATACAATTTTTTGACTGCGTGTAGTACATTGAAGCAGTCCGGCTTATATGAAATGAACGAATATACATACTTCAAGTGAAGATATCATTATGAAATTTTGTACACACACTACTGATTGAGAAACGCAAAAAATTATGTTAGAGTAAATCTGTTCAAAACGATATATCGCATAGCTGCCATGCGATCTATCGGCCGATTTTGGTTATTTTGCAAGATATTAAAACCAAACTCACCACATCTTATTTTTGTACCATCTATAATATATGTTCAAAATTTTTTCAAAATCGGACTACTATAACATATAGCTGCCATAGAAAATATTTGTAAGAAGTGGATTTTTTTTTTAAATAAAAGGCGTGGCTTCATGCCCACTTTTCCAAAATAATTGTAAGGGCTTATATGGCACTACGCCAAAAAATCAGAATCAAATATTGTTTCGTTCAGGAGTTATTAATAAATGTCAGAAAAAGTGGTCAAAGTCCCCATAGTGCATGGTTCGATGACTTAGTTGAGAACGCAACCAAATATCTGAGGTGAATTTAGAGTACATTGTTTTTCACCCGAATTCAACTGGGTTAAATTTGAAATAATTAAAAAAAAATTTGAACTCTAAACTAAGGTTGCCGAATATTTTTAAAATATCGTATAGATAATAGTTTTGATATTAAAAATATATCAATTTGATATAATACACATATAATTTTAAAATATCGATATATCAGACATTTCCGATATTTTGAAATTTTCCTTTACTACTGACTACTTGACTACTGGATTGCCGAGGCAAGTCGCTCCGAAGGTACCAAACTTCCCGGAGATATCAGATACTTTGCGACGACCTTTGACAATTGTGGCATAGAAGCCTTATGTGAGTTCCAGAACGATAAAGGATCGGTCTCACAAGGAGATTGCGGAAGCTTAGATATAATTTAGGTTCGCTATTTTCAAACCCCTCGTGTTCTGACAATCCTTTTAAAATGGACTTATTATGTATATATGTATTATGTACATATCCCAAAAAATATCGGATATTTGATATATCGCCAGAACCAAAAATTTGAAAAAATCATGTATATATGTATATATCGATATTTTGATATATTTCCGGCACCTCTACATGCAACGAATTGTGATTAATTTCCAAGCTGGAAATTCGGCTACCTTTCAAATATTATTATTATTTCTCTGAAATTCCTTGAAACAAGAGTTACAACTTTAAGGATAAAATAATATTACTTTATACTTTTTTAATATTTTTTCCTCTACTATTTTAACATTTTATCGAAAAGGAATTGTTTGCAGACAGTGAAAGTGTATATATACCCCAAGTAACACAGCTTTTAGTATTCTGAAGAATATTGTAAACTGGTCACACTGAGAAGACGAAAAGAAAGAAAACCCGAAAAATTGTTATATTAACATAAACATTTGAGAAAGTCAAGGAAACAAATTGTGGCCTGAGTTATTTCAAATTATTGCAGATTACGTATACGACTTGGGTATCATTTGTTCGGCTGGAAATGCATGACAGCATTCCCCTAAAATACCTTTTCGAAATACAAGTAAAGTTAATCGGAGAACGGAGATGTCTAACCATAGGAGAGAAGAAGATATATAATATAATATTTATAAGCCAGTTTCAGGCTGCTCTCAGACTACTTGGGCCAAGATTTCCCTGATTTCCCCAGGCAAGGCGATGATTGAGGCACACTCTTACTACGAATAGCAATCGCTATTGGGTTTTCCCTATACACTTAGCAGCTTTGAGCTGATCAAGCTTATTGTGCGATATTTATCTGGTACCATCGAGAGAGCTACGTTGTGTTGATCATTTGGATGTTCTCCTGGTTATCTTCGAAGCAAAGTGTATCTGCGCAAAGGATCACTGAATCTGAATACCTCACCTTGTCTACTGCTGCCACAGAAGTCGCTTAATCTGCGCAGACTGCTAAAATATATTGACTGATGAGGACTGGGTAAAAATGTCAAATAAGTATAATTTCCTAAGGGAGGGAACTAATGTTAACGATGCAGATATTTCTACACAAATCATCGTGTAGATCGTTTAGAAAATAAACAATTTTTATTTATTTAGCGTCAACTAAGACAATCGAAATAAAAATAAATTAAAATTTAATAAAAATTAAATGTGAAATTCATGCTTGTCTAGCAGAGAACTGCGTGAACTGGCGTAAAATAAAAAAAAAATTTAAAAAATATGAGCGCCACACACTTCCTCCATGAACATTAAAGGGTATCACATATCGATACAATAATCGATAACTCTCGCAGGCAGTCGGCTTGTCTGTCTGTCTGTCTGTCTGTCTGTCTGCCTGTCTGTCTGTCTGCTCGTTCAATTAAACGCAGCGATCTCAGCTGTTCTAAAAGCCACACACATCACATATCGACCTGCTCTATTTGCAGTTCTCTGTTGTCTAATTTACGCCTGAACTTCGAACTTGAATATGGTATATACAGATTTCAGATCTTACACATTTGCATACTAGTAGTCAATGTGAGAATCTTTAATTGCAAAGAGACAGTTAATGAGGTTAATATGTAAAATTCAAGTCGGTAGGGCTACAATCGAGTGCGCTCGACAGTAAGATACCCTTCGATCAATTTTCAAAATCCGTTGCAAACCACACTCATAATTTCAAACAGAGAACTCTGCACAAATAATTCTATCTACCGATCGGATTGTAATTTGGATATTGCATTCAACTTTGTTTGTACCGAACAGAAGTCATAACTTCAATACTCAAACAAACAACCAGACAGACGGATATGGCTCAATCGACTCGGCTAGTGATCCGAGCAAGAATATATACATATACTTTATGCGGTCTGCCACGCCTCCTGTTACACATATTTGCACAAAGTTAGTATACCCGTTTTTGACCATTTTCAATTATCGAAGGGTATTAAGTCAGTCAATAAGAATCGCAATGAATCAACTAATTATCCAATAATTACTCTGTTTACAGGTTTGACATCGACTGATTGATCGCAGCCAATCTCAGAGGATCACCTTGTAGGGTAAGTTACCAGCTCAAGATGAGCATATGCCTCGTGTCTGGCACATGGCTGCTATTTAGTGTCATATTTAGTTGACATATGGACGCACACATAGACGTCGTTGTCAAGTGCGTCATTGTAGAAACCGAGAAAAAGCATTAGATTCACTTAAGTCTTTGCCTGAGGCTCGAAACGCTTTAACCGTCAAGTTGTTTTCTTTGTCAAACAATTTGGATTCCCCGTTGGTCAGACATGGTCATACATAAGACTGGAAACAGACACGCGCACACACACCCAGGCGTGTGTCTAGTACGAATTTTGGGAAAGAGCGAAGAGCGTTCCAAAAATAAAAGCTGTCTTCATCTCGTCATCATATCATCATTGATGATAATTACGATGGGCTCGACACCTTTACTTATATATTTTCTTCACTTGTTGTTGTTGTCGTCGGCTAGACATGTTTCTTCTCTCTTGTTTGTTTTTGCAACGTCATACATCTGTGTACCATATACCGTATGGCCGAGTACTTCCCAGGTTTCCATACCCCTAATGTGGTGTGCAAATAGTGTGAGTGTGCCAGTTAGTTATGTATACGTATATCGTATTATAAACTTTATGACGAACATCGTATTTTGCCAGTTTGTTTGCTTGCTTGTTTGACCGCACAGGCGGATACTCATTAACCACAAAATAATATGCAGATGAGTATATGTAAGTAGAGTACTATGACTTGCGTTATCGATCGATGACGTCGAATATGCTTGAATGGACATCATGATTCCCTGTTATGTATTACATTAATCCATGAGTCCAGAAATAATATGATTGCAACATTTGAGAATTTGTATACGTAGTATTATCACGTATACGTAGTGTGCCACCTGCTCGACGAGGCAGTACATCGTGTTAATCAGAAAATACCTATAATACCTGTACACCCGCCCGGGTTAATCCGAATATCATCTATCGCTCGGCTGGCAAATTATCATATAAGCTATGCTTCTGGGACGAGCGTATCCCTTGAACTTCGTATCGCAAACAGGTTTTTATTATATACTTGCAACGCACCTTAGGAGGCATTTACGATCCCATAAACTATATATATAATGAATCAGCATCGACAGGAAAGCTCGTAGAGCTTTGTCCGTCTGTTGCAAGTCGATCTAGAGCAATATTTATGCAACCTGGTAGACATGCTTCTCATTGCAACAGGGTGTATATAAGAACAAACCAGATCGGATAGATATATCGTATAGCTGCCATACAAACTGTAAGTAGTTTTCAAGATAGCGCTACCAAACTTATCAATTAAAATATTATGCCAGCGAAATTTCATCTAAATCGAACCACTACACAATACGAGCAGCCATAGGAACAATCAGGTATACATGGGCTTTGAATAAAAACACATACTTTGAAATACCATATCAATTGGAAATTGTTCTCTACTAAAACCCAACGCTTTTGCAATGCAAGTAGTACGGAATAGGGCTGCCTAAACAAATTAGGTGTCCCTACCCGGATCTGTTACATTAATTGTGCAAGTCACCCAAATATTTGCCATTTTAGTTAGGGCAGTTCAGCTTGTTTTTTTCCTAGTATAATTTGTTATTGTCATTTGTTAATTGTGGCAAAACCTGTAAATGGAACTGCTCATCGCAATTAGCCCATTATTTAATATCGATCGCTCGATCGGAATTTGTAGTAACTTACTGTAGACAGACATACAGATCAGATCAGACAGGCAAAAATGTATCGATAAATATATATTATATTTATATACAAAATATAATTATATATTTAATTCAATATTTTCACTGATTTACATTTCATGCCAACCGCAACTTTTATTCGATTAATTTACATATGATATTTGTACGATAATAAGTCGCCTCAATTAACATTATTTGTCTGCCAACCGATAGAGCTATACATAAATAATGAGCACACTTGTATATCCATGAATCAACTTCCGCGCAAAGTGTTTAAACAATTTTCAAGTATTAAAGAACTTCCACTAATCTCAGGCATATTAAATGTATTTGTTATCTCTAAATGCATTCATGATTTATCGATTAGTTCTTAAGACGATTACGCTCCAACTACATCATTAGAAATAACATATGTAGACATATGAAAGTGGAAATGGATTTGTTATCATTTTGTAACGTGAAGATGAATCAGACACCTCACTTATCTGTCATCAAGGAAGCGAACTATAGAATAAATCTCTTATAATTATAACTAGTTATAAACGGTTCCTGTATTATCATCGTCGGCGATTAGATATGATACTCCACGAAACCTATCATCACAGGCAAAGAACTCTTGAACTATTTCTTCATTCTGAGATAAGACAATGGATGCTTGACAATTGACTTTATAAGGCGTCAAGACTACAACAACTTTGCAAACTTATACAGCTTGTAAACAAATGCAAACCCAAGTGTTAATTTCTGTACTGGAGTATGGGTGAGGAGGGGGGGAGTGACAGGTTCCATTAAGAAACTCGTAGCTCTGTTATCGCTATAATCGCTATACGTAGTATTATTACGTATACGTTGTGTGCCACCTGCTCGACGAGGCAGTACATCGCGTTGAGCAGAAAATCTTATGTACACCCGCTCGGGCTAATCCGAATATCATCTATCGCTCGGCTGGCAAATTATCATAAAAGTTATAGTGAGGATAGTCAGTTAACTGTAAGTTATTTCACCAATTTTTGTTGGGGAATGAGAAGTTGCTATGCTTCTGGGAAATTGGTATCGATTTATCAACTTCCCTTGAACTTCGTCTCGAAAACAGGTTTTTCGCTTCTATTATATACTTTCAGAGTGCTTGCAAGGCACCTTAGAAGGCATTCACGATCCCATAAACTATATATATAATGAATCAGCATCGACAGGAAAGCTCGTAGAAATTTGTCCGTCTGTTGCAAGTCGATCTAGAGAAATCTTTATGAAACTTGGTAGACATTCTTCTCATTGCAACAGGGTGTATATAAGGACACAACCAGATCGGATAGATATATCGTATAGCTGCCATACAAACTGTAAGTAGTTTTCAAGATAGCGCTACCAAACTTATCAATTAAAATATTATGCCAGCGAAATTTCATCTAAATCGAACCACTACACAATACGAGCAGCCATAGAAACAATCAGGTATACATGGGCTTTGAATAAAAACACATACTTTGAAATACCATATCAACTGGAAATTGTTCTCTTCTAAAACCCAACGCTTTTACAATGCAAGTAGTACTGCCTAGGGCTGCCTAAACACATTAGGTGCCCCTACCGTAAACAAATGCAAACCCAAGTGTTAATTTGTGTAATGGAGTACGGGTGAGGAGGCGGGGGGGGATTCCATGCATGGCAGGTTCCATTAAGAAACTCGTAGCTCAGTAGTCGCTATAATCGCTGTGCGGTTCATTCACAATTTGCGGCGGATGCAGCGTCTTTATTTCATGTGAACGACGTCACTACGCAGTCTCGGTCCCGGTCCCGGTCCCGGTCATTTCTATATTAAGGAACAACAATCTGCTATAGGAGCGACCTTAAACCGGACTAAGTAGGTAGGTAGGTAATATGTATATATGTACATACTTACATACGTAAGTATTATGTACATATATGTATGACGTATAAGCAGAAGCGGAGCTCTGCCAATTTCCGATAGACGATATCGTCATCGTCGTCGTCGCACCTAAAGTGCGAAAATTAGCAGTCCAATATTTTGTGCGATGTCATCGCGTACTTAAACTCTGGTGGGCGGATGAGGCAACCTATGATGTTGGGGAGGGGGAGGGGTTGTGCAGTCGAAAGGGGCTGGTGAATCGTTTAACAAGAGCGTCAACATCGACAAGTATTCGCAGCACCTGCTTGTCGTCTGCATAAACAATATCGACATCGATAACAATAATCGATAACTCTCGCAGGCAGTCGGATGGTCTGCCAGTCTGTCTGCCTGTCTGCTCGTTCAGTTAAACGCAGCGATCTCAGCTGTTCTAAAAGCCAGCCTTGGGAAATAACAGAAAAATAAGTCGAGCGCTCGACAGTAAGATACCCTTCTCCCAATTTTCTAAATTTGTTACAAACGTGTATCCACACTGATAATTTCAAACAGAAATTTTGCACAAATACTTCTACTGCATATAGCTTTCTCGCTCCCACTCACACAGCGACGCACGTTAAGAGTGACGTCGACGTTTAGCATTATACATACCAAAGCAACACTTTCTAAGTTTAATACTTTGCTTAATAATCGTAAATTTATATGTTCAATACTTTGCTTAATAATCGTAAATTACCGATTTGCGGGGGCGGTGGGCGTGGCGTCAAACATTTGACATAAACTTGTTCTGCCCCGGATATACAGGAACATTCATACCAAATTTGGTGTCTCTAGCTCTTTTAATAGCTGAGATCTGTTGTCTCAAACAAACAGACAGACAGACGGACAGACGGACAGACGGCCAGACGGCCAGACAGACGGACATGTCTCAATCGACTCGGCTAGTGATCCTGAGTAAGAATATATATACTTTATGGGGTCTGCCACGCCTCCTTATGCCTGTTTCATACATTGCACAAAGTTAGTATACCCTTTTTTGACCATTTTCATTGGTCGAAGGGTATAAAGAAACAACGACAATTATAATAGGTATACTCCTTGCTCAAGGTGAATTGAAAGCACATCAATGGCGGCGTTAGCTGTGTTGTTGATTTCTATGTCAACTTTAATTGCTTGGTGTATACCTGTATGAATATGCAAATGATCACATTCCTTGGCCATGACACACACATATGTGATTGCTGTGTGCATGTGTGTGCAAATGATGGCTGCCTGTCATCTCACACTTTCTCACTCTGTTTCGCTCTATATCTGTATGCATGTATAGTATGTACATATATCAATCAGTGTTTCTGCAGCGTGTGTGTGTGTGTCGTCAGTGTGTGCACACTGGCTTATGCCCAAATAGGGTTAAGTCCGCACTTGCTACGCTTTCGCCCTCTCGCCGCAAACCTCCCTCTGTATGCGTGTGTGTGCGTGCGCGTGTGTGAGTGGGGGCATGCCCAACTAATCGCGATCTCAGCTGTTCTAAAAGCCAGATACACTAGTATATGTGGCATGAAAGCTCTGCTATATCATACGATGCTAGACATATTTTCAAATTATTGTTGGATTGTGGTTTTGGGCTCCCAGTTTCCGAGTTCTTCAAAACGAAGTGGAAATTTTTTTTTTTACAAAATTCAAAGAGTTATTTTGATGGATTATAGAGATGTGACGATCGCTACAAAACTTCACATATATTAATTTCCTGTATACATCGATAGAACTGCATTTACCACTTGCAATACCATTTTCCAGCCATTTTCCAGCCATTTCCCTCTATAAAGTATACAATTATTATTAAAATGATCTTCTAATCAGATTAGATAAGATCAGATCTGCGCCCCATATATAGTATATATTCATATACTACCCACGCATTTGTATAGTCTTCAAAAAGACTTTACAAGATTTGGCAACACGCCAAGCATGCCAAGCATGTCTCTCTCTCTCTCTCTCTCTCTCTGCGCACTGTCTACCTTTTCATACGTTTTTTCCTTCGTGAGCTCTCTCTCACTCTCTCTCTTGAGTAACGTCATTCTCTCTTCTGATAGTTGCACCCAGTGATATTTGCACAACCTCAGTTCAGTTTAAGCAACAGTCTGAGGCGGTTGGTAACCAAGCAAAGAATCGCAATTGTGTGTAATGCAAATCAGTGAGATATACAAGAATAAAAAATAAAATAAAAAACGAAATACACATAGAAAAAGGAACCATGATTTTCCCTGCTAAGGTCCAGCGAGTGCATTGGCTGCGTGTGAGTACGTATAGAAAAAACATATATAGGAATGCAACTAGAAAAGATCAAGCATATCTATGTCATATAAATATGTGTATGGATATGTCAGTGCGTGAGGTTCGCATAAATACTTAAAAAGAAGATTTGATCGAGTTCATGAAGAATAAAAAACACAACCATCAAAGTATATCAATTCGATGTAGGAAAGTTCGTTAATATAATATATATATAGAATAATATTTGGAAAATCTGATTGGAGGAGTGCGAGTGCGAGTGCGAGTGCGAGTGAGAGTGAAGTGCACGTGCACGTGCGTGGGCGCAGACAGATATTTAGCTGCAACGTGCAACGGAAGCTCGGAAGTGCCGCACAACAGCAGCAACATCGGCAGCAACATCAGCAACATCGGCAGCAACAACAGCAGCAACAGAGGCGCAGGCGATAATAACGCATTGCAATGCAACTTCCGTTTTGGGGCATGCCGCGTGTGCATAAATTAAAAGCAGGAAGAACTACATAGAAAGAAAGGCATGACGAAGGTTTTATGCTCTTGCAGCGCTCTGCCGACTATTCCTTTCATAATATGCATATATAATATGTATATAATAATTCAATGTTCTTATTGAACGGATTGTTCCTATGGCATATACATAGTTGTCTGGCTTTCAAAATGAGATTCCATAATAATAAACCTTTTATTTTGCTCGAGTATTTCCATGAATAATATTATATTTTACAAAGCTGCGGTCTAGTGACATATCAAGAGAGAATTAAATTTGATAGAACAACCTTGAGAAATAACAAAAAATAACAAAAAAAAAACGGCGACAATTACGACGTATACCTCTCTGCTCAGGGTGAATTTATAGCACAGCAATGGCGGCATAAGCTGTTGTTGCTTTCTATGTAAACGTATATTCTCTTTCTCTTTCTCGCTCTCTCTGTCGCTCTAGTTGCTTGATATAGTTATGCATATGATCACATTCTTGTGTTTGCTGTGTGCAAGTGTGTGCAAATGATGGCTGCCTGTCATCTCACTCTCACTCTCTCTCTCTCACTCTGTTTCGCTCTATATCTGTATGCATGTATATGTACCAATCCCATTTGTTGCGCGTTTTCTTTGGTCACGTGCTGCTGTCTGTCTGTGTGCGTGTGTCTCCAGTGTTTCTGCAGCAAGTGTGTGTGTGTGTCGTCAGTGTGCACACACTGGCTTATGCCCAAATAGGGTTAAGTCCGCACTTGCTACGCTTTCGCACTCTCGCCGCAAACCTCCCTCTGTATGCGTGTGCGTGCGTGCACGTGTGTGAGTGGGGGCATGCCCAACTTATCGCGGCGAGGCGGCGAAATGTCGCGTGTAGACGAGGCGACACTTTTTCGCTTTGCCGATCGGAGTCGCACGAATGCGTCAAGCTCTCTCTCTCTCTCTCCCTCGCTCTCGCGCGCGCTCTCACCACCCTTGCGTGCCTGTGTGTGAGTGTGCATGTGTAAGCACGCATACACTCACTTACGATTGGCCGAGGCAGTCGACGTCAACATTTCTCGAAGTCGCCGACTTCGGATTTGTGGCTGCTGCTGCCCCGCTGTCGATGTCGCCGTCGCTGTCGCTGCTACTGCTGCTGCTGCTGCTTATGATGCTTTCGCACGGCAGAGCTTTGGCGCTTGAGCCCCGTTATTATATATATTTGCTGCTCGCCGCATCGACAGTTAAAACCGCTACAGATCTGGAAGAGTCAAGTTGTGGTAGCTCTCGTCTCCACTCGTCTCCAATCGTCTATACTCGACTCCGCCCTCGTCTCGCCTCAATCGATCTCAGTTCGGCAAAGCGCGTGTGCATTTCCATAAATAAAGTACAAAAGTGAAGCAGGGCCGAAGAGACCGGCAAGAGACAAGAAATATAATAAAATAGAAATGGCAGCAACAGTGGAAAAAATGTCCAGTTCTTGCGGCAAATTTGATATTAAGCTGCATCAGCGTTTAGCTGCCCCACTGCTGCTGCCACATGACACAGCAGCAACCACATGTCCAACAGCAGCAGCTGCAGCAACTGCAACAGCAACTGTCTCCTGCAGCAGCTGCAGCAACAAACACAGTCCGCGACACGCCCACAGTAAGCGATGTAAGTTCACGTTCAGCAATGCAAAAAAAAAAAACAAATAGAAAAATGAATCACAGCCAGTGTAGTACCCCAAACAGGGCCAGCAACAGGTTAACGGGTCAGCAGGTGTGTGTGTGTGTGCGTGTGTGTGGGTCCTTAGGTTCCCAATTAGTGTGTGCCAATTCGATTCCAATTAGCACAGTTAATTGGCAAGCAGAGAGGACAAAACAATAACAACCCTGTCCAAATGTAGAAATCATATTATGGCACAGAATAGAAATAATTGGATGAGTGCAGAAAATAGGAAGTGAAAAATACATGGGATATAAAAATAACCAAGTTACCTCTCAGCCAACTTCAGCAAAACCCAAACTCAAATCGATATGCTAGTGTTTATTCTAATAATATAATAACTTCAATTCAATTTTTGCCATTTTCCCATTGATAATGATTAATTTTCTTTATTTTTACTCCTTAAAAAAAAGCCGAGAAATGTGGTCTATCTTTTCTTAAACAAAATTGTAATAAAGCAGAAATGGGATGAGTAGGAAATTGCCTTAATCCAATAATATAATTATGTATACTCAATTTTTGTAAAAATTTCCACTTCGAAAATAATCGATATTATCATTATATTACTATTATTGTATTATTATTTTTATTGGAGTGACTCCATCAATATCGATTTCTCACCTTCTGTTTCCCTTTTCATTTTTCATAATTGCAGCTTGTGGATTAATTTATTTATGCATTGCGTTGCTCGCAATCTTCGGGTTTACGCAAAACACAAACGCACTGCCACGTCAACTATACGGTCGCCAATATATACTGCGCCATCACTCCCGTGCCCATCGCCATCACGTGCATCAACGTGCCGCAGGAGCGGAGCAAATGATTACCATAGCTGCCATAACGCCTGAGGCGGTCCAAAAAAGTTCCAAGGAGTTTGGGCCGACGTTGAATCAGCTCCAAGTGGCAAAGGATATCGCCAATCAATCGCATAAATACGTACGTGAAATGATGGAGAATTATGTAAGTAATATAGCACTAGGGTCGATGGGTCGATCGATCCATCCAACTGACAATGAATCATCTCGAACATTGGACTCTGCAGGTTGTCAATATCACCAATACGGCAAAGTCCGAGCAGGAAGCTGCCACCATGTATAAATTACACTATCTTAACCTGGCCTATCCGCTGCATGCTGAGGCCAACGGGTCATTCGATCCAAGCCAAACAGAACTAACGAAGGCGGAGTTCCTCAGAATCCTCGACTCACTCTCGATCATTCATGACTTGGTTGAGAGACAGAAATATAGATTATCAGTAAATTACTACAATAATACGTTCAGTTTCATCAAGGACAAAATCCACCAGAACAGAGCTCAAGTCATGGAGATCCTCGACCAGGAAGACATCAATGTCGGTATGCCAGAGTATACATACAATGGGGGTCACGATTTCCTTGAGTACGGGGTACTCCAGGAGGCGGAGAAAATGCTCATTCTGTTGGAGCACAAGTATGCGCATATGTTGAAAATATCTATGGAATCCGGCAATCCCTAAATACATAATAGTATGCAAGAAATTACCAAAAAAAAACAAACAAATAGTGAAGTCAAGAAGAGAGGCAACCCATCTAAATCGGAACATATCTCATACACATAGAAAACAACTACAGGGTATTCTTATTTCACACCTCGACCATTACTATTAGTCTTTACCATAGCCCTCGAAGCAGAAAAATAATTTATTTATTTATTATATATTTGTTAATTTATAATTTAATTACTTTTAATTTGAGACTTTCTAATATGATTTCTGTTCGTATTTGATAGTTATGATTGATAATGTTAATTTCAACAAATTATCCTTAATATTTATATTTTTTTTTTGTAATTGTTTTAAATTTATGTTTAGTTTGTTTTAATTGAGAGCCTCAAGTATTATCGACTAATAAATAAAAAACAAAAATAATAAATCAATGATACGTCTTGTTATTCCACATTTTTGCAGATATTTTTCAGAAACAACTTGAGAAATGTCAAGATTACAATATCTCGAAATCTGAGCAGTTATGGTACTGTATGACGACCTATTCTTGTGTTTCCAAATCAGCTTTTTTTCTGGATAGTTTTTCAGTATTGAATTTCATAGCATCGAATAGCTTAATTCACAGTTATAATGTTTGCAAAAGTTCCTCCAAGAGCATCATAGCAACAAGCTGAAATTTGTATTCGTGTCTTTTTATACCCTTGCAGAGGGTATATTAATTTTAGCCAGAAGTTTGCAACGCACCTTAGGAGACATCTCCGACCCTATAAAGTATATATATTCTGAATCAGCATAAACAGAGGAGTCCAAAAATGGATGTCCGTCTGTCCGTCCGTCCGTCCGTCCGTCCGTCCGTCCGTCCGTCCGTCCGTCTGTTGCAACGCAAACTAGTCTCTCAGTTTTTGAGCTATCTTCATGAAACTTGGCATATAAGCTTCTTATTGCTGCGAGCTGTAAATAAGTCGGAACGAGCCAGTTTGGACCGATATATCGTATAGCTGTCATAGAAACTATCGGCCGATTTTTGTTGTTTTTCAAGATATTGCAACAAGATTTGGCAAATCTTATTCTTATTACGTTCCTAATGTGCTGTCAAAATTGTATCAAAATCGGACCACTATAACATATAGCTGCCATAGGAACAATCGGCTGAAATTAGGGTTTTTGTATGCAAACCTGTTTTGTTCTTGGAAATACAGCACATTATCAATACTTTTTAATGTTATACAGTAACCCGCCCTTATTTTTTCCATTTAAATATCTCAGACGTTTATATTCTATAGATGTTATAGGAACAATCAGTCAGTCCGTCTGTCTCTTGCAACGCAAATTAGTCCCCCAGTTATTGAGCTATCTTCATAAAAGTTGGCTCACAAGCTTCTTATTTCTGCTTTCATTAAATAAGTCGGAACAGGCCAGATCGGACTGATATATCGTACAGCTGTCATGGAGCCTATCGGTCGATTTTCGTTATATTTCAAGATATAGCTATCAGGCTTACCACATCCAAATCTAAGTATGTCCTTAATATTAAAGTTTCATCAAAATCGAAGTTTTATAACTTATAACGATCAACGATCGGCCTAATGAAGGTACCTGTTTCAATTTTATGAAAATCTGAGTACTATTACATATAGCTGTGTACAACTGCAAGGGTATAAAACCTTCGGCAAGCCGAAGGTAGCCTTGCTTTCTTGTTAATTAATAATATAAATACATAAGTTGACATGATATCATAAATAACAAGTCGGTAAGACTACAGTCGAGTGAGCCGGATAATTAAATACCTTTCGCCCAATTTTAAAAATCCGTTACAAACTCATAATATCAAAAAGAGAATTATGCACAAATAATTCTACTACATATCTACCTTACTCGCTCGCACTTACGCACACACACACGCGTAAATAGATCCGATCGGATTGTAATTTGAAGGATATGTTCATATTGCATTCAGCTTTATACATACCGAAGCAGAACGTTATGACTTCAATACTTTGTTTAATAATCGCTAGTTTCCAAAATCCGGGGGCGGTGTGCGTGGCAACAAACATTTGATATAAACTTCATCTGCCAATGATATATAGAAACATTCATGTCAAATTTGAAGCTTCTAGCTTTTTCAATAGCTGAGATCTGTTGTCTCAAACAAAGAGATATATATTTTATGGGGTCGGCCACGCCTCCCTAGTCTTGTTACATACATTATACAATAAATAATAATAATAAAAAATAAAACAATATAATAATAAATAATATGAAACATAATAAAATATTTCAAATGTCTCGCTTGGGATGCAGCTAGTTAGATAAATGTAGAACTTAATAAACTTATACATATATAAATGGTGAGGTTCATTCCTGAGCAGGAATTTCTAGTATATGCTTTATGAGGATGTCTTCTACTGTCTGTTACGCACAGTCCGACAAACACAATATAGTTGAACATTGGGCGCGAGTTTGAAGACTTGTGTCTACTTTCAGTGTGACCGTGTTTACTACGTTCAGTGTGTCCATTCTTACTAACTATCTTCTCCCAGAATTTAACCAATATAGTCACCCCAAAAATCAAAATAAGAATATTCTTTAGATTTCACAGATATATGTATATATTTCTTCAAAGACGTAAGGCTCTTACTATCTATCTGTTTTTTTATGGGGTTCGAATTAAATATTTATATTCATCTGGACGTGAACTTCTCCAGGGAGAATCTCCAAGTGGTGAGGGATACGTAAGTAATCAGTACTAGAAAAGAGCAAGCCATGGATCGATCCATCTATCTACATATCTGACCGCGATTCATCTTTAAAGTGACTGAACTTTTCAATTCCCTCTCTTTTTCATTGGACTCTGCAGGTGACCAATAAAACTGAAACCGAGCAGGAAGTTGCTCGTTCTAAATTCCACCATCTTAATTAACCTTGTCTACCCGCTGCATGCTGAGGCTAACGGGACATTCGATCGAAGCCAAACAGAACTAACGGAGTCGGAGTTCCTCAGCATCCTCGACTTACCCTCGATTATTAATCACTTGATCACTTCAGTTTCATCAAAGATAGAATCTATCCGAACATAGTTTGTGTCGCTATGCCAGGGTATACAATAAGAATCACGATTTCATTGAGTGCGGGGTAATTCAGGAGGCGGAGAAAATCCTCCTTCTATTGGGGCACAAGTATTCGCATCTGTTGAACGCCGAAGTGAATATTGAATTGTAAATTCATCTTCCGAAAAGTATCCATACTTTTAAATGCCAAATATTAATATATATGCAATATATTCATATATTATATATATTCTAATAAAACATACATTTATTTGTGTTCTTCTTCTTCATCTTGGATGGTCATTACGAGGTCTCTTGCGCCAGCATCCTCTGCTCTTTGCGCGCCTCCTCCAGTCAGTTTATCCTCCACTTGGTCCATCCATCGGAGAGAGAGAGAGAGAGAGAGAGAGAGAGGCCAGAGAAATACCTGTTGGCAAATGTAATTCTCCGCTTGATCTCCATACTGTTGTTGGAGCTAATGTTCAAAATCCTTGACCGGAGGATTCCTTGCTTCTGGACAGCATATACTCAGTTTTAGCCCCGTTAAGTTCCAACCCCAATTTAACTGACAATTTCTATACAATTTTTATATTTCTTTGTCATTCTAATAAAACAACATATATTTCCTTGTCCTCTGGGCTGGGCGTACGCTTTAAAGCACATGCCCACTTCCAGTGTGACCGTTTTTAATAATGTTCATCTGCTAGAATTTCGAGAATCGTACCCCACTACTGCCAAAAAGTATCGATAGTTTTAGTACGATATTTAGTACGTGCTGGGAAATGAACAATTTTACCAATCGCAAGCGAGGATTTGAGGAGGAGGAGTTTGGATTTTTATTTATTTATTTTTTATGAGTTTTATCTCATCTGGACATGCGCTTTCTAGTCACCTTTAATGGGAACTAGTTCACAAAAACCGATAACCAGAGGATAGATAACAATCGAAAGAAAAACATGGAACCAACAAAAATAATGATAATAAATATTTTTAAGGGTCATCTGAATCGTAGGAAGGTATGTATTTTACTAAATTATATCAGATATATGATAATATATTACTAATCGATTTAAATCAATTCTTCTAAACCGTTTGCAGATGGAATGCTTCGTTGATACAGGCAGACAGGCAACACAGCCCTGTCGGGGTACTAACCCAATTGGATATTAAAAGGGGACGGAACAGAAGTTCTTGGATATGTATAGGAGAAACTTCAATAGGGTTCTAAAGCATAAATCTCACAGTAAATTCGAGTTGGACTAATTAATTTGAATTGATCACTGATTGGAATGATTTTGTTTAAGGGATTCCGATTAACTACAGGAGAATCCAATGAAAGTATATAGCGAACTAGAAAATTTGAAGGACACTACAGCAGGGACGAAGATGGTACTGGTACTGTATATAGTGCATCTATATAGTATATAGAGTTAATGAGTTATCTTAATGAAACTTGGCATACATGCTTCCTATTGCTGCACCAGCCGAATCGGACAGATATCTCATATATATGCAGTATAATCTATTGACTGATTTTTGCCATCTGTCAAGATATCGTAGTCAAACTAACAACATCGGTTGCTGTCTATATTTCATTACTATTCCAAGCACTATAACATATAGTTCTCATAGGAACAATCGGCTGTGGGAATATATGTATTATTTTATGAAATAATTTATAAAATAAGTTTTTATTCTAAATGGTATACACGCATATATGGTAATATTTATTCATTATCTGTCAACTATATACAATAGATACCATCGGCACAGACAGTTGAAATGCAAGATTATTATTATATTGTGTCATGTTCTATTTTAGATAAGCATACTCAGTTCAGAGATGGGATACAATTGATAAGGATAAGAAATTGAATCACTTCAAACTATTACAAAAAAAACATTTTATAATTGTAATCTCTTATTAATACTACATATGTTGTAGCAAATCATGCGTATGTAAATTATTGCCATAATTCCCTTGATAATTTCGTAATTTCGTGAAATTCCACTGGAGAACCCAGCACACTTAATCATCATCTTCATCCCAAGTATCATGTGCACACACACACACACACACACGCATACATATATTTCAAAATACATATTGCGGATGTCGCGAGAGCAAATCAAGATATAGTATCATATATCCTATATATGGATTTATTTATATAGAGTGTACTCAGAATATTTGTTTGGGTTCAGATCTTAGGTCTCTGAAAATTTCCGGTTCACGATTAGAGCTAAATGATATAATATCGATATAACGGCAACCTAGCGAGAATCTAGCTAGAAATGCCCTGACCCACCCAAAAACGGGAAATGTGTAACACTTGCCAGGCACGTTCCATTGATAGATCAGCCCCCCTACTACTACTACACACACACACACCGGGATACAGAGACAGTCGTGTGTTTGTGCTGAAAAACCCCAAGTATGGTAGCTGTTTTCAAGCTGAGTCAGCGGGGCTATTAAAATGATGGCGTACGCGACTAGCGAATATCGTAATATCGAAATATTAAAAGTCAGCAGGCCCCGAAAAGTGCGCGTGATGCAGTGCACACACACACACACACACACACACGGAGAGAGAGAGACACGCTGCCTGTGCGCACGCTCCCATATTGAATTGCATAAGCGCCGCGGCGCCATCTTGCGCCACGATTTACCGTTGCATTGCGCGCACACTTCGCAGGCTTCGCTCATACGCTGCATCCCTGCAGCACTGCAAGGCATATCGGTTTTATCGTTAATCGGTAATCGGATCATCGAGCTGCGGTCGCATACTGCGCGTGGCAGCGACAGCAGCAGCAGCAGCGTTGGCATCTGATACCCTGCATGCTGCCTAATTAGTGCTAACTGTAAACGGGCAAGCCATGGCGCAGCGCGTGCCCATTGAGTCAGCGGCAGCGGCAGCGCGGCCCGCGTCAGCAGCAGCAGCAGCTTATTTTTTATGAATGAATTCAATGTGCCGCGACAGCGAAGAGCAGGCAACAGGTTGTTTGCTCTCGCGTGGCTGCGCGAGCGAGAGAGAGAGAGAGAGAGAGAGACAGATTGTCTGAGTGAGAGCGCACGTATCTGTGCGCGTCAAGCAGTTTGCGCGCTCCGCTCTTGCCTTGCGTGCTCTCTCTCCCACACACGAGTGCGTTCTCATGCGCTCAACGCTAGTCGCTCTCTTGCGCTCTGGCTCTCTCTCTCTCTCTCTCTCTCTGCGTCGCTCTCTTTGAGTGTGCACAGGGTGTTTGCATTGGTCCGTCGAGTGAGTGTAATTCGAATGTGCAAAGCACCAATGAGCGCTGCGCCTTACTCTCTCTCTCTCTCTCTCTCTCTCTCTCTCTCTTTCTTCTACGCTGTGGCTCTCGCTCTGGCGCCGTCTCTGCCGCAACTTGCGACAAGTTGCGCGAGAGCTGAGTCAAGCTTTATTATTGGGAACTCGTGTCGGGAATTTCAGTGCGAGCGACTCAAGCGTTTCGTGCGGGCCGCTGACACGCTTCGATATTAATTTTGTTTTTGTTTTTCTTGATTTTTTTTATCGGATTTTTTTAGCGGATTTTCCACCGGCATTGACGTTGGTTCCGTCGCCGTCGTCGCCGCCGTTGCTGCTGCTCGCATTCTGGCATTGGGCAAAGAGTATGACTGTGGTGGAAATCAAAGGGGATTCCCGACCAGGCCCGGAGTTTTTATCACTACCTCCCCCCGCCCCCCCTCTCCCTTCTCCATTCGATTTTAATCGATATTTTTAAACTTGTGAAAAGTCTTACATGTATTTCCCCCGCCTAGTATAACTAGTTATAGTGGTCCGATATTGTTTAAATTTGGAGAGCATATCACTTATAGTGGGGAAATATAGATGTGATTAATTTAAAAGCTATATATGCATAAGTAACTGAAATAATCTGGAATATAGGTTTTCTTGGGGCACCCATAGGCAATCGTCACTTGATAACATCTCTTCGGAGCTCGAACAAATCGGGAATTGCCGACAGAATTTACCCGAAACAATTAAAAAACCCTAATCCAATTCCAATTAATGCGTAACTCGCATTTATTTATTTTTTAATGACATTGTTATATGGCAAGTTTCCCAGCAAAGGGTCTTGGTATTTCTCTATGTTATTTTGTTCCAAAGTCTCCTTAAGTTTGAATAATTCTTTATGCCTTACGATTTTAAGAAATAATCTTCTTTCAACACAATTAATGAGTATTTATAAGGATTTCTGAACCACAAATGCTTAAATATTTTAAAGAATTAAATATGATAGTGATCAATGATAATAACATTATTATATTTGGCTTTTTTTCATTCTAATGACATTTTAAGAGTATAACTTAAATATTTAGAGGATATTAATTAATATATAAGAGTAAAATTAGTTTTTTTACAACACTTTCAATGTATTTTTATGATATATTGCGCAAGGAAATAGTAGGAAATACTAAAGAACTCAATACAATAATGATATATGAAAGTGAGATTATAGAATTATATTATTTATACACCTTATAGTGAAGTTTCACGACATTTCAAAAGATTTCTCAGTCTGTTGTGCAATGAATAATGAACAATAATGATATATGAAAGTGAGATTATATTACTATATTATTTATACACCTTACAGTAAAGTTTCAGGACATTTCAAAAGATTTCTCAATTAGTTGTGCAATGGTATAAAGAAATACTTGAATAGTTTTAAGAAGCTAATACGATAATAATATCAGGAAATGCTACTCGGCTATTCCCTATTTCATTCAATAGCTAAAGTATTGGGAAATCGTTTCGTTCAAGCCTCATCAGGCATAACCAATGCGGATTGCAACGGTAATTTGGCAAATCAAACAGCAGCGATAATAAAACAAACAAACAAACAAACAAACGGATAAGCAAATAACAATCAATAACTCGACTAACTGACCGTTCAATTGATCCTATAGAGGCAAGCCGACCCTAGCAAAGCAATGCCACCCTCTCTCCCTCTCTCTCACTCTCTCTCTCTGTCCTGTCTCTGTCCCGCTGTCCTTCTTAGGACACCTGAATGTGAGAATTGCAGTAAAAATCATGATAAAGCGAAACGATTTTACGCATAATCAAAACAGCACTAGCCTCTAAAAACTCACACCTCTCTTGCAGCACAGGACAACGCAGAAGAAGAAGAAGAAGATGAAGAAGATGTCTAAAAGAGAACAGACAGCAAGAAGTAGAGATGACGAAGAGGAAGAAGGGATGTGTTCGTAGTCGGTTTTGGTATCGGTTACGGATTCGGTTGGTTTTTGTGTGTGTGTGGGACAGGAGCTAAGCAGCGTGTAATGATTATACCCTGTAATTGACTGACAAGTGGGTATATTGCTTAGTGCGTAAGCGGGGTATTTGTTCAGGATTACTGTGTATACTATAGTGTGACAGATAGATAAATATATAATAATATAATCTTGTATATATATTTTGAATTTTAGAGATATTTCCCTTATTTATTTGTAATTTGTGTTTGAATTTTATAAAAATGAATTATTTATAATTTAATTTAATGGTATTATCTTTAATCTTACGTTCTACTTTAATAATTTCCTATATTGTATTGGTTTTTGGGTCGATTAATCTCAGTCAACTATAAATAAATGAAGAGAGCTATAATTACATATTATCGTAGAGGGAAATTGAGAGCATATTTCTATCTATATCTATTAAAAAATATATACAAAATAAATAAAACTAAAACTATGTTATAAATGAACGAAAAAGACAAAAGGATACGTTTTCTAACTTGATTTCGATCGCAAATAAAAACAGTATTATTAAAAATGTATAGCTGTAGTTTTAAAAATGCCCTTGAAAGAGAAAAAGATAAACTTCCTTATTCAAATTCAGTCAAAATATATAATAATTATATATAAATAATAAAAAATAAAACGTTGTGTAAAATGTGATTAATACAGAGGAAAATAAAATATTCCTAACTCCGATATAATAATAATATATACAAAATAAAATGTTGTGTAAAATGTGATTAATGCTGGGAAAAATAAAATATTCCTAACTTCAATTAGTTTAAATATTACAACAGGGTAATCACAGTGCAGTTACTCAAGTATAACTATTATATAAACACTCTAAGGCAAAAGTACACTCTGAAATTTGCCAGCTTCTTTTACAGGATATCTACGCAGTCGACCCTTTAGCTAGCAACTCGATTACCATTGCCATTGCTTTTGGCCTCAACGCGGCGAGGTCGCCGAAGGTGTTCGCCGCTGTGGCGTTCGCTGTGGCAATTTGAGCGTATCCTTTCGATTAGCTACGGCCGGTAAAAAAAAAAAACAAAAATTACATCCCTGAGGCAGCCCGAGGAGCGACCTCAGGAGCGGCTCAACGTCTCAGCGGACCGCACAGACAACTCAATTTTGTAGCAAAATATTTTGTTGTCCAGAACGAATTGCAGCGAAAACACAAGCCGTGCGAGGAGCGGGGGAGTGTGAGAAGGAAGAGAGAGAGAGAGAGAGAGAGAGGGATCGAGAGGTAGAGGGAGAGGTGTGTGCGAGGTCAGGACACGGCGGTGGCAGCCGTCGGATCCTTTTGGGACGGGGGAGGCGGCGTCCTGCCGCGCCTGCGCACTGCTGCTCTGTGTGCAGACAGCAGCAGCAGGAGCTCATCAATGCAATAATCGTGTTTGTTGTCCATGTAGATGAAGTTGTTTGTTTGTTGTTGTTGTTGCTGTTGTTGTTGTTGTTGTTGTTGCTGCTGCTGCTGGTGCGAATTGGGCGGCAGGCGATAGATAGTTAGATAGATAGATAGATATCGATATATAGATGTGCGTACACGAGATACCCCTGGGGAGACGACAATACCTTGAGTGTATCCCAGTGTGTGTGTGTGTGTGTGTGTGCCCCTGCCGTGCTGTGTGGCGCGCGGCAAAAATCAAG
This sequence comes from Zaprionus tsacasi, assembly GCA_018904105.1. Taxonomy (NCBI): domain Eukaryota; kingdom Metazoa; phylum Arthropoda; class Insecta; order Diptera; family Drosophilidae; genus Zaprionus; species Zaprionus tsacasi. Next base: position 436,941 of record JAEIFR010000003.1, read on the forward strand.
GCAAGTCGCCCCGCTGCGCAACACGGCTGCTTCCTGCTGCCACTTACTATGGGCAAACGAAACCCCACCGTATCCCTATAGACACCCTACCCTACCCTATACCATACCCTACTACGACGGCACACACAGCTGCTCGGCCAAACAATGTGGCCATAATGCCTGCACAAAAGTCACACAAAACCAGGCAAAATAAAGAGCAACTAAATTTAATTAGCTCGTCAATTGTCTCAAGACTCGAGAGTAGGAAAGAGATGCAGACAGTGGGAGAGAGAGGAGAGAGAGAGAGCAGGCTACCTACAGCTGGAACAACCTCAGCAACGCCCCGATACACTCCCAGGTATAAATTCGCGATTCGCAATTGACCTGCTTATCATCTGAGGGATTACCCTGATTACCAACTCTTTACCTCTCGCTCGCTCTCTCTCTCTCTTACTCTCTCTCTCTCGTTACCTTGCTTTCTTATATAAAACTTCCTTACTGCCGACAGTTCCATCAGTTCGTTCAAAACTCTCAAGGCCTCAAAATACTCGAAGACTGAAAGGCGACTCTGCTTTATTCCCAGTTTATTCAGATACACAGAAATATATATGACATTATTTTGGAAGAAGTTATAGCCGAAATAGATCGCCCCTCTTACGCACCCTCAAGATGATTAAGTGTGATTCATTGCACTGAGCTACTAATTTTATTTTTACAGTCTTAATTGAAATCTTAAATATTATAATATTATTTCGATCATTCTAGATTACAGAAAAAAAACCTAAGGAGATGGTTGGAAGTTGGATTCAAAAATAAAAATTGGGATATCTTTAAAACTCAAGGAACATATTTGAAACTCAAGAAAAATATGTGAAACTCATAAAAAGGTTTTTTTCTATATATTATTTTATTATTAACGTTTATATTATTTCACATTTTAAAGGGTAGCACGTTCTAATTTGCTGAAAAAAAAACAAAAAGATGACATATTGTAGATCAATGAGAGCAGATAGAAATTAGATACTGCTCGAACAGCAGAACAACTCAAGAAATGCTCTATCCTACATTAAATAAGTAGATCGTTAAGATGTTGTATTTATAAATGCTTAAGTAGAAGAACTTGCGAAAAGGTTAACTTAATATGTAATGAGTAAGAAAGAAACTATATATAACATAAATTAAGTACTATAGATCATTATAATCACATAACTTTTTAAATTCTAAAGTATAGCACATGCTAAAAGGTATCGCATTATAGTTAGCAATCTATCCATGATCACGTATAGTATTATCATTATAATGATTAATATATAATTTGCAGGTGTCTTTTAATATTTTTATAATTCAAAAAGCGATCATAATACTTTGACAAGATTCACTGACTCACGATCTTAAACGATAAAAATATCATATATCATCTAGTATTTCTAATGCAACTGAGATATAGAGAGTACAAGACGAGCATACTTAGCGGGGCAAAGGAAGGGTGATATGGCCCTACCTGACCAAGGTCGTTTAGAGTCTACCAAGCCAGTTTGAGAAGGTACTTCTCGCAGGGAGTGTGAGAGAGAAAGAGAGAGCGGGAACGAAGCTAGGTGCGAGAGAGTCAGCTATACCCTTGGGACAGGCGCTAGGCTCTCGCACACACGTGTTGCTCCCTGGGCGATCTGATCTGGTCAGGTAGCTCAGGCGATAACTCTATGAGAGCGCAATTGAGTGAAATTTTCTCATTGGATAATTCCAGGCTGCACAACGAGGCAGCGATGGCGACATGCACACACACACACACACACACGCGGGGACAGGTAGGCTGCCAGGCAGGCAGAAGCATCCGAGCAGGGACCGGCTTAGGAGGAGTACGGTTAGCTGGTTGGTCGACAGAAACGAGTGCAGGTACCGAGTGGGACTGGCCCAGGCAAGACTCGATCGGGCTGAGACAAATGGACACAGCGAGCCAGAACGAACGAAGCAGAGTCAGAGGCCCGACCCGAACCGTACCCGGTACCCGGTACCCGGCCCTGGCTGCAGGTCGCTTCAGTCTTCAGTTTTCTTTTGCGTACCGTTCGTTTTTCACATGGTCTTTTGGTCTCTGCCTCTGCCTCTGTCTCTGCCTCCGACTGACGTCGCTCTGCCGGTCGCTCTGTCTGTCGGTCGGTCGGTCGCTTCGGTTTCGGTTATCGAGTCACCGCAGTACACCGCTGTCTGCTCTCTCTGCCGGCATCGCTGCCGCTTCCTCTGCTGCCGCAGCTACCTCGGCTGCCACAGCGCTGCTCAACAAAGAAAGCTGGTCGAATTCAGCGCAACTTTTGGTTCAGTTCGGTTTTGTGCCTGGACGTGATCAGAAGTGTCCGCGAGAAGTGTTCTCCAGCCTCGAGATAGAGAGATAAAAACAAATTAAACTGATCATCATCATCATCGACCGTACCACATACACTCTCTTACACGGCGCATGCAATTCTCGAAACCGCAAGAATTACAAAACATTTTTTGTTCAAGTGTTTCAAGTGATCAACAAAAATAAGAAAAATTAAACCGAAAATTACAACCAGAAATAATAAAAACAACAACGATAAAAAACGAACCGGAAAACGCAACTGAAACTGGATTAACATTTTGCAAATTGTTTACAACAATTTGCGGCCGACGAATCTTTTCAACTATAATGTGGTGTGTGTATTAGTTTTGTTTTTTCTTAATTCCCATTACATATAGTCTATAAAAACGTTAATCTAATGAATTTATGCGATTTTCGATCAAAGTGTCGAGATCCTGCTAAAGAATACGGTTAGGAAAAATCTAAAAAGAAAAAATATTTTAAAGATCTTCAAGCGAGCGGTCTTAGACCTTTAGAGATCCCGCTGAAGGATACAAGAAACTAAAGTATTAATCTAATTTTTTTAAAATCGTTCACTTGCTCAGATCGTTCTACGATCGAAGTTGTGATCCTAAAAAAGAAAGAAAAGAAAGAAAGAAATTTTTAATTTTTTAAGATCTTTCTGCGATCAAAGTTTTTAATTTTACCGATACTGACACAGTACAAAAAAAGAGAAAGAAACTCTTTCGTTTTTTATGATTATTCTACAATTCAAGTTTTAATTACTTTAATCCTGGCGAGGAACACAGGAAAAATTTCAAGGATCATTCTTCTTAAAATATCAGCAAGCATTTTTATTCTATTTTTTCCATATCCTTCAAGCATTTTCTCACACGATCCTCAAAGTTGTAGATAATGTAGGGTTATATTTTTTTGTAACTTCAGAAAACATGCTTCCATTATTTTAATGTTAGATAGTTTTCTCCCCTAACGATCCTCGATGTTTAGATCTCTTTTAAATTTGTATTTTTTTTGTGAAGATCTTAAGCAAGCCATGCATGCGCATGCGTGTTCATATTCTCGATACAAAATTCAAAAACATATTGAGTCGTCGCTTTGCTTTAGATATTCCATTCGTTCGATCAACATTTGAGATTTGAGTTAACTGTTATAAATTCAGAGTTTTTGTAAAATATTTTGAAAAAAAAAATACAAAAAAAAAGCGGGCGATCATTTAAACGCACAAAAAAAAATGTTACAAATTCTGACAACATTTTTGAGATATAAGCAAGTTTCTTTGCCGTTGTCGTTGCATTTGCATTGTTGAAGGAAAATCAAAAGGTCCTGTTAAATATATATATATATATATATATATATATATATATATGTGCATATATATATATATATATATATATATATGTATATGTGCACAGCGATATATATGTATATATATGTATGTATACAACCCAAAAATATCTCTCTATATATCCAGCTGCACTCCCAGCCCGGCAAAACCCAGGATATATCTTGCCATGTCAATCACTTGATAATTCCCATTGTGTGTGTGTTCTTGCATTACTATCTCTCTCCCTCTCTCTTTCTCTCTCATTACTGTTCCTGCTTTGCAAACGATAAAATTGAAAAAAAAAAACTTTAAAAACAAAACTGAAAAATACAAATTTTTGGAATTATTTTGTTTGCACTTTGGCAATAAACACCCATTTCGGCACCCGATCTCGAAAAATCGAAAATAAATTCATTATATTAACTTATATATATATCGCATCTATATCCTATCCGAATCAACCCTCCATATTCCCAAACTCATTCAACAAATCGATCAATTCAAAAAGCAACAAGTAAACAACATCCATCTATCTATCTATCCATATCCAACCCAATATATCATCATCGCCTCCATCCCAATCTGCGATCTCATCGTCGTCGCATCTGCAGTTGTTGGTTGCCATCGCGCTGCAACCACCACAGCTAAAGGCAACAAGACGGCAACGCCAGCAACTACGCCCAGGAGGACGCAAGGCTCGAGGAGGACGCCCACGAGGGAGATCACAACGACGACGACGGCGACGACGGGAAGGCAACGTCAGCATAGACAGAGCGTGCGGCAGGACAATGCGGATATGTGGTCCACGCTGCTTTTACCGCTCCTGTTGCTGCATCTCGTCCAGCTGCACTCGACACTGGCCATGGCAACAGCCAGCGGTGGCCTCACAGTGCTCGAGGGTTCCAGCACCAGTTCCAGTTCCGGCACGGGCTCGGGCTCTGTGAGCAGCAGCAGCAGCATCATCACAGGCAACATGTTCGTCTCCGTCTCTCCTGCCTCCTCCGCCTCCGCCTCCGCCTCCGCCTCAGCCTCCTCCACATCCCCCACTGCCGCATCTCCGGTGGCTACTGGACTGCGCAAGCGTCATCGCAAGCGCAACAGCAGCTGGTATGATTACCGCAACTACAGTGAGAACAATACGGCCCTGGAGTGGATCAATCCATGTGGCGGCTCCTACTACACACCCTCAGCGCCGGAGCGCAGGCGCGTGCAGCGGCCCAAGCAGGTAAGCAACGATATTTATACGCCTGGCTCAATCCTCTCCTGCTCACACAGTGCCCTCTCTCCCGCTCTCTCTCTTTCTTTCACAGATATTCAACCAGTTGAAGCGCGCCGCTGGCACAGAGTACCGCATGCTGAACAACAGCCAGGAGCACAAGGGCATCGATATACGGGACATGCAGAAGTGGTCCCTATACAATCCCAGCTACAAGTTTCTGCCCAAGCTGAAGCCCAATTCGACGGTAAGTAGAGCGCAGGCTAGGTCAAGCAACGCCCCAAGATCCCAAGAAAAATAACACACTATTTTCGACTGTTTTTCAAAATAATCGATCGTGGAAATTTTATCGATTGTTGCGCAAGTCTTAAAAAAATTTATAAAAACATAAAAATCTATGAAGGCAAAAAGTAATCGATAGTAAAAGCAAACAAGCGATATATCGATAGCATTATCAAATGCATTTATCGATTGTGGCGCAAAGTGCGGAGAAAAACAGAAACAAGCGATATATCGATCGCAATATTATTTGACTTGCTCTCTAATGAAACCCTTCTCTTTCTCTCTTTCTCTCTCCCTATCTCTCTCTCTGCTCCTCCACAGATCGCCCTAAAGCGCTGGTATCGCAACATGCAGACATATGTGGCCAGCTTCGCGTACTTGCGACGCGTCCAGGTCAACTGGGATCGGCATCATCAGAAGCGCGAATCGCCGGCAGCGAAGGAGCTAAAGAATCTGTTGCTCAGCTCGAGGAGCATGCTCTGCGAGTTGGAGACGGCGGTGAATCGCACCTATCCGGCGCTGGCACCGGGACGTGCTGCGACACCCAAGCAGCGACGCCTCCAGCAGTTGCCACAAATCTCACGCAACGATATGAACAAACGCCTCAAGCTGCGCAGCAAACGTCGCCCTGCGCCTGCCTCTGCCTCTGCCTCTGCCTCCTCCACAGCGGAGACGGACGCCATCGATATGCGCTTTGTGATATGCGATATGCGATTTGTGAAGCATCATTATTACGAGTTCCTGCGCACCATGTGGCAGCTGCTGCGCCGCGACGGCAAACGGGAGCGACAGCAGCGGCGTCAGCGACGTCAGCGTCGGCAGCAGCGTCAAAGGGAGTCGCTGTACGGCCAGTGGCAGCAGCAGCAGCAACAGCAAACAGCAGCAACAGTCGCAGCAGCAACAGTTGCAGCTCTCGGAGTTTAACGAGGTGTCCAAACCCAGCAGCAACATCGATGCCAGCGGACGACGTGGCAAGCGCCATCAGCAGCAGCAGCCTCTGTCGCAGTCGCAGTCGCCGTCGCAGTCAACTTCAACGTCAGCGTCGTCGTCAGCCACAGCAGCAGTCACACAGCGACACCAACGCCGCGTGCTGCGCACGTGAAATAACCATAAAAAACACACAAAAAAAAACAAAACAAAAAAAAAAAAAAACAAAAAATGAAAAGAAAAGAAAATAACGTAAATTATGTATATTACTCGACGAAAAGCGCAAAAGCAACCCGATAAAGCTCGCCTAGTTTAAGTAAATTATTCGAAGGAGTTCGGAAAACAAGTTTCTCCAGCCCCTACACCCTGCCCCGCCCACTGTCCTCGCTCTCTTTCCTCCTCTGAAACTTAAGTATTTTTTATTATCAACTAAGTACATTCCTCCCCCCTCCCAACCACACAAACATTCCTTTAGCTATTTATTTAATTTATAATCTATAATATTCGAACATAGTCTAAGAGATATATCTGTCCTAGAGTTAAGTATTCCCTCTTACCTTTCACTCCCCCACACTCTCTCTCTCTCTCTCTCTCTCTCTCTTTCTCTCAGCAGTTGCCGTTCTAGTCACATCGGAGCAGCCGCAGCATCAGCATCGATCCTACACTCCCTCTCTCTCTTCCGATCTTTTTTTTATACCCCACCCTAGTTAGCAAACCTTGGCATCCAAACCGACTTGAAAGTATTACGAAGTGTTTCCTCGACATATATATATATATATATTCTTTAAGTTAAATTATATATATACATACATACCCATATATAGACTATATACAATGTATCGTACACACACACATTCCCCGACATATTTTTTTTTTTGCCTAGCTCTTAAGTATCCCCCCTCTTGAACTGTGATATAGCGTCGTGCTTGGTTAGTAGTATTTTGTATCTTTTTGTATCTAAGCAAATTGTAAATACTTTTTAAGTTCAAATATTTGAAACAATATTTTTTTTATACATACATACATATACAATATATATACATATATGGTATATAGCAACTGATAAATTTGATTCTGATAAGCTGCTATGAAAGCTAAACAATAAATGCGTAAACAAACAAATAATTCCAATGTGTTTCGTTTTTTTTTTTCTTGATTAGATTTTAAGGGGTGTTTGGAGAATTTTGATTTCTTCAAAAAAAAAAAAAATAAAATAAAAATAAATAAACAAACATTTTCGGAATGAAACTTCTTTTGAATTTATAGATTTTTTATAATATTTTCTGAAAGGAATATTCTAGTGTTTTAAAAGAAAATAAACTATTTGAAAACATAAATATGAGAGGAGTATGGATCCTAGAGTCATGAAAGAGATAAACTAAACTAAGAAATAATAAAGTTATCTTTCAGTTTTTGGATCTGTATGAGTTTCTTTCTTTAAATATCTTGAAAATGAAATATCAAAAAAGAATCGAGGAAACAAACTATACTAATTAATAAGGAATTAGGAAAAAACAGTTCAGCTTATGGATCAGAACATATTATTGTGTGATAATTGGGTATATTATTTAATTTGATATATGAAGGAGTGTAGATCCCTGTAGAATTGAAGACAATAAGTAAACTAAAAGAATTAGAATAGTTTTCTTTGATTCCTAAATTGTATATAGTATTTTATAAAGCATATAGATCGTATAAGCAGACATATCGATATGAAATTGAGCAGTTTTTGGGGATATAAATTAATTAGCACTCGCAGAGCAGCTGGAGATGGTTCCTACTCTCCCTCTCCCTTTCCCTCTCCCTCTGCTTTTACGATCTGTGCCTCACTTCTGTGGCGCCCTGTCGATACGATATTTATGTGGGGTCTGTCAGAGACGTACTGGGAGAGGGAGTAGGAGGATAGTGCTCACAGCAGCTCAGTTTTATGATCTCCTCTCTCTCTCTCTCTGTCTATCTCCCTCTTGTAACGGCGTCAAGCTATTAGCACTTGCTGCCCAGCACGTGCACCCTCATCCCGCAGTCGTCGTCGGAGCTGGCAACAGCTGCCAAGGAGAGAAGACTCCACCTGCCGCCTACCTGAGAGCAGGACAGGGCAGGGCAGGTGAGACTAGGCTCAATGAATAGCCGAACTCGACCTTGAGCCGCTGCTCCTGATCGTCGTCAATGAGCCGAGCTTAGCTGAGCCGCTGAGCCAACTAACTCTCTCAATGAACTGAAGCTGAAGTGCTCTCTCTCCCTCTCTCTCTCTCACTCTCTCTCGGCCGGCATAAGCCTCTGCTAAGTAGCCCACAAAGTAAGTAAGTAAGTGTTCCCACTGTACTGGCACTTGTTGCCTAAGCTTCTCCCTTCTAGGCCTAATCCTCGCTTTGTTTTAAGCGGATTTAGGCAAATTTACTTTTTAATGCCTTGGCTTATTGAGCCTTGTACGCCAAGCTCGCGTTTAGGGCGCTTAGTGGCACCTTTTAGCCACAGATCCGAGATCCTCAACCAGATCCTTACCCAATCGAGAGAGAAGGAGAGAGGGAGAGGAAGAGGTAGAGAGAGCGCAAGGTAGATTAGTTGCAAACGGAAGCTGAGTCAAGAGAAAAAGACATAGTTTGTTGGGCCGAAGTGTTGACATGCAAATGGATTAGGCACAGTGGGACAGACAGGCAGACGGAGTTGGCAAAAATATTTGAATATTATGTTGGCTGCGACAGCGGCTAAGCCGTTTATTGATCGCAATCGAGGAGGAAGCTGGCCTTAAGCCGGTAGCCGTTTGCTAAGCCGATCTACCTCCCTCTCTCTCTCTCTCTCTCTCTCTCTCTCTCAAGTGTCAAGTGTCCATGTCTCTGTCTGTACGGGCTAAAGTAGGTGTTGTTATGTTTTTAGCTGTCATAAATATTGTAAAACTTCGTAAATATTTAAACAGCGTGCACAATAAAGCCAAATGGCAGAGGCTCGATCGGTTTTTGGTTCTGTTTCGGTTCGGTTTTGGTGTCGGTTCGGTTCGGTTTTTGGGTTTTGGGTGCTCTATTGTCCTGACCTGGCCTGGCTTGGCCATAACGGTGGTTGCCTTGCGGCAAACGATCTTCTACCTGATCTGGTCAATGTTTGTTTTACTTTTTTTTTTTTCAAGATTTCTTTCCTGTTTCTTTTCCTTTTCTTTTTTTTTTTTTGCGCACATTTTACCGCTTGAAATTTGAATATGCTCTTAGGTCCTAGCTAGGACTACTCGCTGGGGTGGGGGTAGGGGTAGGGGTCGTCATCGGGGTCGGGGCAAAAGATTAACAACATTTAATAACCCATCATTTTTCGGGGCATTTCTGGCTCTTCCCGTTCCGTTGCCTTTGTGCACAATTTTTAGCCATAATGCAGATAACTGCATTTTGTCTCCTGACCAGTCTATTGTTCTCAGCACCCTCTCTCTCTCTCTCTCTCTCTCTCACACACACTCTGTCTATTCCTTGCGTCTGTGTGTGCCACTTTTTGCCATTGTCCTTTTTATTTTACAATTTCTTTTTATTTTCCTTCTTTTTTTATTGTTCTGCTTCAGCAATTTCCCGGAACATGCCGCCGGGCTTGTCTCGCAATGAAATTAAGTGAGATAAGTGAGTGATCGAGTGTGCGAGCGAGATGGCTGGAGAAAGAGAGAGAGAAGGATGCGATGACAATCACGCTCACCGGCCAATCAATTATCGAATTAATTCCAAATATGTTGCTAATTTGCCATCGAATTGTGAGCTAATCGATAGGATACGAAGAACGTTATAATACATATATAGAGATATATATTCTGGTTCAGCATACAACGATGATAATAGATTGTAATATATCAAATTAACTTCAAATACGTAACTTATTTGCCAACAATTTGTTAGCTAATTAATTAAGAGACACATATCGTTAGATTATATATTCTTGTTCAGCAGTGAAAGTTAATAGATATACAGAAAAGTGAAATAATTAGCCAACCGAGTGATAAGTTGCTCTAGAACTATCAGTATTATTTAATTTAAATGCAAATCACATAAATAAAAATTGCAAATTACGATTTCATATCACGTTCATTATTTATATGTATGTATTTCCAGACCCCGAGAAAATTCACACGATAATTGGAAATTCGTAACTTTTCCCTATGCCCATATAAATTTCCAAGTCCCCGGCATATGCGAAATATATTATATCACACTCAAATTCCCGAACTTAACTGAATTCTCACGTAATCTCATTACGCAACGATCGACCATCATAATCGCCGCAATGTTCCATTTGGAATTGGAGATCCCTCTCTCTCTGTACTTTACCCGATTTCAACACCTTCCCCCATTGTTCGATATCAATTTGCATTTGCCGCGTGTTGATTGTCAGTTTGTTGACAAATAATCGAAGAAAAAAATCGATTTAATTGAAACCATCGAAAGCGAAGTGGGACCGCGCGTGTTCAGCATGCTAAAGTGCTGCCCAGGCCTGGCATTTTGTTCATTGTTTTGATTATTATTTTTATTATTATTTGTTGATGTTGATATTACAGTTTAATGTACACACGTTCCACTGTGCCATTGGGGATGCAGCAAAGAGTAGAACAGCTAAAGAAAGTAACATATCATGCATTGATTCTGTATATTAGTTACTATATATTTCATAGATTAATCACAATATATAGATCAAATTTGTTGTGTACATCTATAATATATATCTGTAGCTGTGGTCTAAGTTTCATAACAATCGCAGCATATTTGATAGGCATAAAATCAGAATGAGAGCATTATTATGTGATAATTCATAGATAACTCGAAAGAAATGAGTAAAATTTCATAAGAACAGTCCTAACAACAACCCTTAGCTCTTGTAGAAATATCATAGTAATCGCAGCATATATGATATACATAAAATAAATTAGAGCACCCTGTAGCACATATATTTCATTTATGATTACCCACTGTACACACCGACTGCAACCGCTTGTTTATTTATAAAACCTTAAAGTGGGAGTCGAATATCGAATAGACGAAGCTCTTGAGATGTCAATCAACGAAATCGCTTACTTATCGATCAGTGGCAGCCACAACATACCATCTGAGTAGACCCAAATAATCCATAGACCTGCATCACTCAGGCACACTAAATATGGGTTCCTTTTGATACCTTATGAAACCCATGCAGGTCTACAATATATACCATAATATACTACTATATGTTGCATTATTTATAGGATAGAGCGTGCCCTTGAAGCTAGGAAATTCCTGCTTTATTTTTCTGGCATCGAGATGGGAGAATGTACCACTTTGACGCCACACTAATTATATAATATGCTTGGTTTTTTTTCCTCTCTCGGTTTTTGGGTTTCTTGTCTGGGTTTTTTATTAACACACATTTTTATGGTCATTTATGTAATTTCATAGAGTGCGAGCGCGCACACATAATAAATCCCCGAAAAAGCGAGTTCTCATTTAACTGACAGGGGTACGGGCACGGGTAGGGGGTAGCTGTTGTTTTCAGTCAGGGCAGTCCCTTGGGGAGTTGGGGCCTGGGACTGCGGCAGGCCTAACAAATTTTGCGTATGACTTAATAAACATGTCGTTGAACTGTCGCCAGTAGCAGCAGCAGCAGCACTTGAGGTGAGGTTTATGGCGCAGACGCGCCTGCCTAGTTGTCGGGTCTCTCAAGCACCTCGACAAAAAAAAAACATTTTTTAATTGTTCACATTTTTTTTTTCATAATATTTTTTTTTTCTTTTCGTTTTTCTTCTTCGTGCACATTGAACTTGAGCCGGCTGAGCGAAAACGAAAAAATAAAAATAAAGAAAAAGAAAAACAACAAAAATTGTAATTACCATGAGTAATATTTTATTACACTTTGACACTGAAGGAAAAACTTCACAAGAACAAGCGCAGAAGAAACCAGAAGACGAACTCGGTGCAGAAGAAGCAGAAAACAAATAAAGGAAAAAAAAAAAGAAAACCCCCCTCTTTGAGTTGGATACAAAGACGACGCGCTTATGCTCTGCAATGTAATGGAATTTTCCAGCAGTTCCAGTTAGGGAACTCAGCTGATTTCAAGTTATATTATAGCTTGATCTAGTCGGCACAAACAGAGCTAATTTAAGCTCTGTGGGTTGCCTAGAAGTCGAGTTACGTTAGCTCAGTCGATTGCGAAACAACACTAGCTGGAAAGGGTATATCGAGAAATGCGAAAGTTGTAAAAATCACATAATAAAAAGTGCAACAAATTCGTAAATCTGGAAGGGAGGAGGTGGAGGAGGAGGAGGGGGAGGGGGAGGAGAGGCAGAGGTAACTTAAGTAGCGGTAGCAACAGGCTACTAACATGTTTATGCTACTTTTATGAGGTGGCAATAAAATCGAACCAAGTACGAAAATAAAAATGAAAAAGGCAAAGGCGTCGTTGCGCTTTCTCGCTCTCTCTCTCGCTCTCTTCTTCCTTTTCTTTCTTGCTCTGGCAGGATTGCCGCACACACAATGACTTCATCGATTTATAGCGGTCACAAGTGACGACGGCGACGACGACGACGACTCTCGGGTCTCTCTCGGCCAGCTCACAGTTGGAACCGTCGGAGCTGGAACCCGGTTAGGACTTTGTGCCTTGGTTTTGGTATTGGTTTTTGGTTTTCTTTTCGAGCGACGACACGGGCGACTTGCGCTGCCTTTTTATGATGATATTGTTATTGCATTGTTTTTCGCGCACTCGCACTCGCACTCGCACTCGGTATCGTTTTCATTTTCATTTCTCGCTGGGTGCGTGCAGTGCGTGGATTAAGCCACGTCTAGGCGCTCTCTCTCTCTCTCTCTTTCTCTCTCCCTCTTTGTCTCGCTTCCGTTGGGCGAAATGCGCTTTCCTGGAAACGCACTCGCGACGCGCTCCGCGACCTCATCCTCGGCTGCATTTTATGGTTTGTCGTCATAATCACCGGCACAGCATCTTTACCTCCCTCCCAGCGTCTCGGCTCGGCTCGGCCCATCCCGCTCTCTCTCTCTCTCTCTCTCTCCAGCAGAGTCTCTCTTTGGTGGCTTCTTGCCCAGTGACACACTCAATGTGGCCTCAACGCGCTGTTGTCACTTGATTCAATGCAATCGGATCGGTTGCCATGCCAGACCATCCCTCTGCCCCTACCCCTTCCCCTTCCACACTTTTCCGCTTCCAGCTTTCATATAGTCCATAAAAATAGCTAGATTATATTATGGTCTCAACTACTATGATATTGTTGTTGTGAATGAAATGATCGGTGTGTGGGACACACCGAACTGAGTTGAGTTGTGTGTAATTTCTTGAAACGATCGATTACTCTCTATACTTCATAGACTACGAGGGTCGTTTGATAAGTCCGTGACTTTTTGTATTTGCCGCGCACCTGCTCTAAATACAACACTGCTCCTGTCAGCAGTTATCGATTAACAGCTGATTGTAAAATTTTGAGAAAGCTGCGTTTTTTGGTTTGCGTTTTATAGGCATTGAAAGCAGACGATCTCGTGAATTTTAACGAAAATGGAAAAAAGTGAATTTCGTGTGCTAATTAAGCATTATTTTTTGCGTAAAAAATCCATCACCGAAACCAAGGAAAGACTTGATAAATATTATGGGGACTCTGCACCATCAATTTCAATGGTTAAGAAATGGTTTACTGAGTTCCGTTGTGGTCGTACCAGTACAAGTGATGCCGAACGTTCAGGTCGCCCAAAAGAGGTCGTCATGCCAGAAATCGTCGACAAAATCCATGGAATGATATTGGATGATCGGAGAATGAAAGTGCGTGAGGTAGCTGAGGCTGTAGGCATCTCAACTGAACGGGTACATCACATTTTACATGAATATTTGGACATGAAAAAGCTTTCCGCGCGATGGGTGCCGCGATTGCTCACACACGACCATAAGCGCAACCGTGTGACCATTTCAAAGGAGTGTTTGGCGATGTTCAACCGCAATCCAAACGAATTTTTGCGCCGTTTCGTTACCGTAGACGAAACATGGATCCACCACACCACACCAGAGACCAAAGAACAATCAAGACAGTGGGTTTCTCCGGGTGAACGTGCACCAAAGAAGGCCAAGGTGGGTCTGTCGGCCAACAAGGTCATGGCCACAGTTTTTTGGGATGCACAAGGTATCATTCACATCGATTACCTTGAAAAGGGTAAAACGATCACCGGCGAATATTATTCAGAGCTTTTGGACAGATTCGATATTGATTTGAAGCAGAAACGACCGCATTTGGCGAAAAAAAGTGCTGTTCCATCAGGACAATGCACGGGTGCACACGTGTGTAGTCAGCATGGCAAAATTTCATAAATTGGGCTACGAACTGCTACCCCATCCAGCATATTCTCCAGATTTAGCCCCCTGTGACTATTTTTTGTTTCCAAACATGAAGAAATGGCTCGGCGGTAAGAGATTCGGGTCAAATGAAGAGGTCATCACAGAAACAAACGACTATTTTGAGGGCCTTGAGAAAACCTATTATTTGGAAGGAATAAAAAAATTGGAAAAACGCTGGACTAAATGTATAGAGCTAAAAGGAGATTATGTTGAGAAATAAAACGCTTCTTTGACGAAAAAAATATATTTTATTCAAAAAGTCACGGACTTATCAAACGACCCTCGTATATAATAAAACAATAATAATAATATAATAATAATACTTATAGATAATGTGTATATTATTTAATTTACTGATAGTGATCTTTAAGATCTGAGAGAAAGAGTGGGAAGTGAGAAGTAGAAAACGATCGATCTTTCCTATAATTTTATAGATATATCTTATAGTAATAAGTTCCATGCATGATATAGGAATTATATAGTATACTTATGCTCTTCCTATGCAGAAAAAGTGATTAAAAAGGAATCAAGATCATTGCAAAGATTGTTGTTTTTATTTTATTAATCATATAAGCATAATATAATAATATATGAAACTATATATATAATATAATACCCAAAGATTATATAAATAATGCTAAAACCGATTTAGTTAAGTTTGTTACTTCCCTCGCTGCGTGAGGAGGAGGAGGAGGAGGAGGAGGAGGAGGAGGAGGTTTCATGCTGCCTCTGATTGTGTGGCAAGAAGAACCGTTAACACTTCCGTTATGCAGACAGTACGGGGCCTTACGCCTCGGCCAGATACTCCCACACAACGGTATTGTTGTTGCTCAGGTGTTGCTGTTGTTGTTGTCGCTGTTGTTGTTGTTGCTGTTGTTGTTGTCCTTTGTTGTCGCAGTAGAGCGAAACAAAAATCAGGAAATGTCATCATTTTGTACGAATTGAAAGGGACATGCCAGGGGATCTGTGACAGACAGAGAGAGAGGGAGAGAGAGAGAGAGAGAGCTAGCGCAACAGCTAACAGGACTTACAGGACATCATGGAGTTGAGCCACACAGCGAGAGAGAGAGAAAGAGAGAGAGAGAGAGACATGCTCCTGCTCACCTTCGATTCTCTCACAATTCTCGATCGAAAATGTCACTGCTGCCGCCAGCTGCGCAGTCGACGTTGTGGCAGCATGTTTTTCCCTCAATTTAACCCACCCCCCTCCACCCCGCCTGCCTATTGTTGCTGCTCAGCTCGTTTGTTGTATCTCAGCGTCTTCTCTACTCTTGTCTCTTTTCTCTTGTTTGCATTGTTCTCGCTCAACAGATTTGATCAGTTTTTAATGAACTTCATTCATGTTTGAATGACTTTGATCAGTTCCGCTTTGTGGACGAGCCAAGTCGAGCCAAGCCGAGCCGAGCCAAGCCGAGCCGAGCCTCTGCCCTGCCTTTGCATTTACCTTTTGCCCCGCTGCCCGCTTCCCTACTCTCTCCCGGCTCGGCTCGGCTGGGACCCCTCGGTGCCCGGGGTAAACAATAGCAAATACACAAACCTTTTGAACGCGTGCGGCGATTGTCGTCATTTTGTTGTTGTTGTTGTGACAGTGACAAGAAGATGCACGCACAATATTGTCACTGTGTGTGTGTGTGTGTGTGTGTGTGCCTGTGTGTGTGTGGGTGTGCCAGGCAGCTGCAGTGTATTAGAAAGTCGAATTGGCGCACGCGGCGTATGCGCAATGTGTCGACAGCAATCTCCCCTCCCTCTCTCTCTCTCTCTCTCTCTCTCTGTCTGTCTCTCTCCTCCCCCCTCTCTTCCCACTCAGGCTAATCCCATTGCCAGCATTTAAGCCGCTTTTGTAGCTCCACAGTGCAAACGTCAACCTTCAGTCCCAACGCATCATCATGCGTCAAGATCCCAACAAGATCAACGAGGCGTACAAAATGCTCCCCGCTCTTTCTCTCTCTCTTGCTCTCTCTCTCTCTACTTCTTACCAAGTGCCGATGCAAAAGAACCGCAGCAAGTGCGAGAGAGAGAGAGAGCGAGAGAGTCAGGCAGGTGGCACACATTGATTGAGGGTCCTTCAAAGGGTACAAATCATCAGAAAATTTTATTAAATGTCCCACATAAATGAAATGAAAAGAGCAAGCGCACTGCTACCCCCTCCCCCTTCTCCCTCTCCCCAGACTACATATAGAAATTGTTATTGTGCTTGTCAGAATCCAAGTCGAGCAGAAGTAGAAGATCTGTTAAGACCGTCACACTCTGCGGCTGCGGCTGCAACTGGGGCTGAGGCTGCGTTGCATGATGATTATGATAACGATGATTATCGTTATTGAGGCACTCTTGCTTTGATCTCACTGCACACACACACACACACACTTGCGCCCAGCCCAGCTCTGGACTCTAGACTAGAGCCAAGACTTCACGCGGCTAGCATAGCATACCATACCATCTCATACCATACCATACCATCCCATCCCTATGGGCGCAGCAAGTGCAACCGGAGTTGGAGTTGGAGTCGGAGTTGCCGCCAAAGTTGACGTATTGTGTCATTGTCAAGTGTTGCGACCCAGGTGTGTGTGTGTGTGTCTCTCTCTGTGTGTGTGTGTGTGTGTGTGTGTGTATCTGCCTCTGCTCTATTTGTATTTATTTGATTTGTGATTAATGCTCGAGTGTGTGGCAGAGTGTGAGACTTTAACAGAGTGCTGCAAGTCAGTGTGTGTGTGTGAGTGTGTGCGAGTGTGTGTGCGTACTGGGAACCGTGTGTAGAGCAATGCCAAGGTGAACGAAACGTCATATCTCATCTCAGATCTGTTGACTTTCGTACAAAGAGTTTTCAAATTGGTTTTCGATTTGCATTTTGATTAGTTATCCAACAATTTTGGATTAGCTGACTGACAAGAGAGAAAGAGAGAGAGAGAGAAAGACAGCTGGAGAAAGAGGGGGTAAGATATTATAATATTTCAACACTACAACGTGCAGATACTCTACTATAAACAAGCTAGCTACGGGCAAGTTCAGGCTGCTATAAACTGCAATTTCTAATCAAATACCAAAAACATTTCTTAAATAATATCCATAGTTATCAAGCAATTTAAAGCAAATTTTGTAAAATTGTTGGGGTAGTAATAATTATTGTACATAACAAAAATTAGCGTTCTAACTGTCAAATTAAGCTGTCATTTTGATATTTAGTGATTTACTAACCAACAAAGGAATTTGACCAAATTTAAAAATGAACTTTACGAAATTGCTATATAAACGAGTTTTGTCACAAAATTTGATGGCTCTAGCTATTAGAGTTCCTGAGATCTAGGCATACAGACAGAGAGGGAGACAGACAGATTAATATACATATGGATAGACAGTCAAATAAATATAAGGATAGGCAGTGTATTTAAATTTAAATGCTGAATAAAAATATATATAGTATGCCTGGCTTATAAGGGTTACAGCAGCCAATCTTTATTTGTTTTTTTTTTTTTTTATATATTTTATAAGGTCCGTGTGAGTCATTATTTTCGGTTTCTTATTAAAAATATTACCATATTTGAATATTAATCACGACATAAAAAAATTACTTCCAGGAAATCATATTTTTGTTTTTATTTAGTATCATATATTACCTGATTCGAGCATACACTTTCGTACTAATTAATCTTATCTAACTTGAGATCTTTAAATTATTATATTGAGTTTACTTTTTCATAAATAAGCTGATATTTTATAGGCCTAAGTTACCCAATTTTTAAAAAGGATTTCGATGAATAAATATTAAAATAATATAGAAAAATAAATAAAATTATTTTTGACTTTTTATGTACGTAACAATTTATATAAAGGCATAATAAAAAGAAATAAATAAATATTTAAATAGATAATAATAATATATAATATATGTCTAGGAAATAAAAGAAGTTATTCAGTGTTCTGGCATCGTAGTATTATATGATTTAGGAATACCTTGAGGCTTGACCGAATGAACCAACTAATTAAGGTCCTCAAAACACTATGATATACCAAATTGTCTGGCTCAACTGGGTTAGTCTTGGCTATTATAATGCTTGCACTGCAGATCTCCCATTGCGCATACGCACTGTGAGGCCTGAGCGAGAGTGAGAGAGACATAGAGTGAGAGAGAGAGGGAGAGATGAGAAACATGTCAATTTGCTGCGATTTGGCATGGTCAATGCGGCACACACACACACACACTCACACACACTCGCACACACACCTGGCGCAGTGGGAGTTAATTGATTTATTCTCTGCTGGCATATTGACAAAACCTGCCACAGAGCGCTCTGGGCGAGCTGAGGGGCAGCACCTTGAGGGCACCTTGCGGCAGGCAGCAGGCGGCAGGGAAGGCTCAGCTGGTGCACGCTCTCTGGGCTCAGGGCTCTGGTCTCTTGGCTGGGTGGTCCTAGAGCAGCGGACACTTTAGACATTTTGTCGTTGCCTTGCAAATTGAGCTACGCTCAGCGAGGGCGAGGGCAAAAGAGAGGGCTGTGAGTGAGACAGAGAGGCGGCAGGGGCGTGCCATGGTGCACAGCTGGCCGCCGCCGCCGCTTGTGTAAATATTTCCTCATTTTATTTGTGGCACACAAGAGAAGCAAAGCAAATGTGCAGGCGAGCAGGCCAGGAGAATGGACCGGGGAAAGGGCCAGGGGAACGTTGCAGGGGACTCTGCCGGGGCCGGGGCTGAGCATATTGTTTTAACACATTAGCAGCGCAATGCAACAAATAATTTCCATAAAATGCTGCTACGACAATGACGACAACAACAACAGCAGCAACGCCGACTGCGACTGCGTCTGTAAATGGAGCGCGGCAGCGACGCCAGCAGCGCAGTCAATTTTGAATGGATGAAAAGAAAGAAAGAGATATGTCACAGGAAGAAAATATTAGTCTTTGTCATTAGGCAAAACAAAACAAAACACGAAGAAACAAAAAACAAAAAAAAAAAAAAAACACAACAGCAACAGCAACAGCTACGGCAACAACAGCAACAACACGCTGCAGCAATGAGGCCTATGCGGCGGCGGGGCGGCCGCTCTGGCCCAGAGAGTCAGTGTCAGGCTCAGGCTGGGTGTCTTCCAACTCCAACTCCAACCCCAACTCCGACTTCAACTCTGAGGTCTATGTATGTTTGCCCACCAACAAAGTTAACACTGGAAATGTCCAAGCGCTGCGTTGTTGCCACATTCACATGATTTAAGCAGCAACAGCAACAGCAACGCCAGCAACAGCGGCCCCAAGGCGGACAAAATGTTTCCCATCATAAAAAACCTCAGCGCGCCGGGTCTGCCCCTTCGCCTCTGCCTCTGCCTCTCCTTCCTCCTCTACAGCTCCAGCTGCCTCCTCCTCGTCGTCGTCTACATAAAGAGTCCAAAAGTCCAAAACGAAAAAGAAAGAGAAAAAAAAACCGAGCTTAGACAAAGCAAACGAAATTAAAAACGGTTCAAATGCTTTGCTTGTGTAAGCAATTGGCTTAGACGCGCCCCCTTCCTCCCTCCCTCTCCCTCCCTCTTCCTCTCTCTGTCGCACTCGCTAGCTGCGGAAATGCCGCATCGCAACGGCAGCTTCTACGTAGCCGAAAAGCACTTTTACAGCTCATTGGATTGGAAATTGGGATGCAGCTGGACGTGGGTGTAGTGATAGAAGGGGGTTAGCGGGGGAGGGGGCGTTGGCGTGTGGGCAAAACCCAGCGGCAGCTCAATTGGCAAATTGTTGTAGGGGCTGACGTTGCATACAAATCGATTCATTATCGTATATCGAGAAAACAATTGAGCGTGGGAATCACAGGGGGCTGATGATGATGTTGGCATCCCTATCGAGAGGGGGGAGATGGAAGCTCAGGGTTGCGTGATTGATAGACTGCATCAAGTGAATTTTTTTGGGGGGGACTTACCTGGCTATTAAATGCTATTACATAAATAAAATGCTAAACTCCTAATTGAATACCCTGTAATATAGTGGGCGTGTAATGGGTATGACTGTGTTTTGTGTCAAGAAAAACAAATGCCAGAAGATCCTAAAAGCAAAAAATACTAAACGTAATGAACGTAAACTTAAAATCGATTGCTTTGAATTTGTGAATTTGTGAATTTGTGGAATTTTGGGGAACTATTACGTTTATTGGGTGAAATATTTGAGTAACAAGCCTCTGATTTGACAAATATATGGACTAATATCATATAAATCTACTCCCTACATTTCATTATTCATAGACTATTACAAATATTTATAAACCATAAAATGCAACGGTTTCTTCCAGTGAAATTATCAAATCGCCTTTCAGATCATCGATATTGCTAAGTTTAATGTTTTGAAAGCACTTTTATAAATATATTTCTATAAAAAGGACAGTTTTCATTTTATGCTATTACAATATTTTTCGATTCGCTGATAAATCCAAAGAACCACTATTATGTATCAAACGATATTTCAAAATTCTTCAACGGGAAATTCCTTCTATGCGGTTCGATTGCAATGGTTTCATTTTAATCTTTAGGCTTATGTAAAATTTATTTAAATAATTCCATAAATATGCATAACTCTATAACGGAAATTCCTACTTTATGTGACAACATATGTTATATAGTATAATATATAAATATGTGTCGATTTCTTTTGATTTATAGCACCCAGCACCCTTAAACGGAATTTCCGTTCTTAGTGGGGCAATATGAGTATTTCAATATAATAATTTCGAAAATATACAGGCTCTTAAACGGAAATTCCTACTTTGTGTGACAATATATATATTATAATGTATTGATTTATTTTAATTGCAATCTCTTTGCAACGCAGCACTTTCGAAAATATATATGCGAACCCTTTAACGGAAATTCCTTCTCTAGGTGACGATAGATATCGTCAACAATTTACAACGCATTCTTTTCATTCTCGAGACCTTTTTGTGAATGGTGTTTATCGTGAACATCAATATTGACACAAATCTGTAGGGGTTTTCTTTCTTATGGCACACTGCCATCATCACACTTGACATAACTCCAGGCGACCCTTTTGGCAAATAACATTTCCGTTTTTTTTTTCCTGAAGTTGAGCGAGTTCGCATTTTGTAACATTCTTTTAGCGGTATTTCCGCCAAGATTAAGATGGTTCGATATCACAAGTTCAAGTGTACTGTATAGTTCGTATATGGTACATGTAAATCGCGGGTTGAGCATAGATTTTGCAGTTGGAGAATTTGTGATAACCCTTTCTCGGGAATGGAATGTCCGGCATAGCAGCCCACATAAGCGGGAGAGAAAGATCGATCGATCGATCAAGCGTATTTGCGTAAGTAAGCCAATGTGATGCACAGCGAGAAATTAGTTAGTTACTTCATGTGAGAGCCACAAGTCATGTGACTTGTTACCCGAGCGTTTCTCTCAGTGTCGGCGTGTGCACAATATTGCATAAATCTAAGGGCAATTAAAAGAGAAATGTCTCCTCGGACGTCAATTGCCCAATTTCATTGACGTAAATCGCGTTTTTTTTTTCATTTATATATTTTTTTTTGCTCTCACTTTTTTATATCGTCTTATTTTTGGCATTAACGGAAATGCTTCATGGATGAGTGTCGCATTTTTGGATTTCTTTTTGCTTAGCTTAAGCCACAGGGGGAGAGCTAATTTAGACAGGAAACGGCTTAACGATTGGTTGCCCTCAAAAATAAGGGAAGGAAATGAAATATAAGGAAATGAGATATAGGCTTTAGGTCTTTAGAAAACTATTTCAAGAATTACAAACAAAAAAACAATATCTCAAAAATTGTGGATTAGTGATAAAGGAGATTAGTGACTAATGTATATCATGCATGTATATCTTGAATCGTATAAAAAGCTCCTCTCATTCAGAGCATGCAAAATAGATAGATAATTATGCTCACACCTTCTGAATATCCATATAACAATTGCAAAAACTCTATCAAGCCATTTCAGTGGAACATACGAGTTTTATCTTTAAGATTCTTTGCATTTGTCAAAACTTGTAAGTTCGGTCTACCTGAATTCTAATAAATCTGATCTCAAGTTTTAGCATAATATTTTCCAAGTTTTGCGAAACTCGAACAACATTAAAAATTGGAATAGATAAGCTCAAAGGAAACTCATGTTTCAAAAATTGACATAGCTGAGCTGATGAAGGCTGTGAAATAAAGTTCTCTAAAATTGGAATAGTTAGGCTTACGAAATTTGTGGTCGTTATTTTTCCAGTTCTTGTGAATTTTTTTTTTTTTTTTTGCAATATTTTACATAATCTAAAACTCAAAAATAGCTAAGCTGTTGACGCAGTTCAGAAGTATTTGTGGGATTTCTCTATAGTGTTGTCACAGTTAGCATAGCTAAGTTTTTAATCATTCAATATTATATCTGCTTTATAAACAGTGTTTCTTAACCCTTTAGCGACATGTGATCCATTTAACTCGCAGGTATGTGGAATTCCTTTTGAGCTTATTCAGTTTTTATTTTTTGTTGTTGTAATTTTTGTAAGACACAAGGCCATAGTCTGTTTACCTGACTGTTTATTTGACTTGACATACCCTGTAGTTTATTAAAGTTAGCAATAGGATATGTTAGACTAGGGAGGCCTTTGGAGTCTTCCTTTGTAGAATTGCTTGGTAAGTGAAATAAGAAGGATATACAAAATTTGTTTCATTTTGATAGCATTTTTACAGGGTATCTGCAGATCGTGCAATGCTGCCAAAAACATATTTTTGTTTTTTTTTGGTTGGCCCGAAAAAAATGTTGTGGACACATTTTTGAAGTACCTGCGAGGCGCCCACTGCCAACCGGCAACAACAGCAACAACCCGGCAGCAACAACTCAGCAACAGCAGCAGCAGCAGCAGCAGCAGCAGCAGCAGCTACAACAACAACAACAACAATGCCGCGTTCAGTCGCAGAGTTAATTTTTCTGGGAAAAACGGCAGAGTTTCTCGCAATTTTATGATCAATTCAATGAATTTTTCGTCGTTTTTTGCGCTGAAGATCAACACGGAGCAGCAGCAGACGAGGCAAGGCACGACAACAGCAGCAGCAGCAGCAACAGCAACAGCAGCAACAATTTCCCAGCGTATTGACTCAGCGACCTGTGCGGAACGCGAACGGAAACGGGAGCGTGTGGCAAGTCGACTGCGTCGTTGTTATTGATAAGCTCGCAGCCTTATCAGCTGCTGTAGTTTTTTTCAGTCGTACGCATTTGTTGTTGCTATTGTTGTTGTTGCTGTTGTTGTTGTTGTTGTCGGACGTCAATGTGGATTATCATACGGGCGTGCGGATCGCCCCCTGCCACGCGGCGGCGGCGGCGGCGGCGGAGTAAGAAGGATCTGGGGACGACGACGTCAGTGATGCGACGTCATCGTTATCGTCATCGTCATCATCCGGATCCCCATTGCTGACGTCCAAAGCGTAGCCATGCCATGGCAAGCTGTGGCCTCAAGCACAAAGCAAATACATAAATAAAATAAAGCTATAAATATATAAAAATTAATGTTAGTGAAAGATGCTTAACATTTTCATTGACTCGGAGTCCGCGTCGGAGTCGGTGGCAACGAGTCGACGTAGCAGACGCTACTCCTCATCTTGCTCCTCCTAGCTGCATCGTGGCAAACGCAGACCAAATCGCCCGCGGCGCAGTTGCAGTTACGATGCGACGCATGCGCGATCCGCAGCACAGTGGGATGAGAGCGGGCGAAAAAGGTGAGATTGGCGAGAGATAAAACTGGGGGAAAAAAAGATAAAAGTAGCTTTATTTCGGCTAAGTAAGTACCATAAATAGGAATATATGCAGGTAGATTATATCAGATAAAAAGATAACCCAAATCTCGACTAAGTAAAACTATTATAAATATAGATATAAGTAGGAAGATCAAATCTTCTTAGTTTAGATATAAAAAATATTAAAGTTGACCTTCAATGATCTTAGCAATGTCTTTAATTATTATCCATGAGTTTTGTATGCCTTACTTATTTAGTATCAGAGATCAGCGCATTCATACAGACACTTGACTAAATAAACTTTACTAAGGAATATATGTATATATAATTGACACGCCTTCTTCTGCTAGTTATGATGCGATTACACTACCAAAAATTTGAATATGCATGCAATTTAAAATACATAACTCTATTTATTTATTTCTATCTTTAAATTGAATACTAATCTTCAGGCTGTAAATCTTATAGCTTTAGATGTATCAATACCAACGTAAGCTAACTATTCATGACTACAATGTTAGCAAACTTATTCCACTTGAAGTTCTCCAAACCCTTAGTGTTATCAGTTAAAATTATCTGTGCTATCTAATCTGCAAGATAACAATTTATAATGGGAACCTAATCCTTTGCACATTTGATAAATACCATCAAAATAGCTGATCTTATATCTGACTATTCCATATGCCATTGATATTACACTATAATTTAATTATTATAAATTCGAATATTTAATTATTACATATTTAAGCAGGCATTACTTAAAAAAAACGAGTATATCTAGAGAGAATTAGCAAAAAATTCATTGGTATTTATTTATAGATCGTTCAGTTTATGAAAAACAAAAATATATAGCAAAAAGAAAGAATTTTGGTTTTTATTGGTCCATATACATATTTATTAAATTGATTATTCATTACTATATGAAAATCACTTCATAATAAAAAAAAAAAACAAGACTATTGCCCTCAAAGTCTTTTACATATTGTTTTATGTTTATAATTTTTTTATATGTAAATACTTTTTATCAGTCAATAAAATAGACTTAGGGGCTTAAACTTATAATAATATTTTAAAAAATATCTTCTAAGCTATAAATCATTTTAGTAGCATTTCAATCAGCTTTCAACCACTGTGCAAGCTGCGTTTAAGCCTCAAAATGAAAATCAGAGTGCGACCGCGACCGCAACTCAGTCTGGCGGTGTCAGCAGCTCCGTCATCCTTGTTGATTTGTGTTGAGGAAGCAAGTGCTTATGTGAGTGTTGTGGCAAGTGTTGTTGTGCGGTGTGTGAGTGTGCGAGTGTGAGTGTGAGTGTGTTATGAATGACGGCGGACCTACTTAGCCAGGGCGCTGCTGCTGCGGATGATGATCGGTGGCTGCTGCAGCGCACTTAGATGGATGGCCAGGGAAATTTATCATCGGGAGGAAGACAAAGTGCGCAAGGATCTAAAGAGAGAGGGGGGAGACTGGGAGATAGAGAGAGAGAGAAAGAAAGAGAGAGAGAGAGAGCAAGTCAAGGGGCACAATTAAACTGTGCTCGGCTTGGCTGGGTTTCTACCCTCCCAGCCTCCCGCCACTTTTAGCCGTTTTCTGGCTGCTCTTTAGCCACTCCTCACGTGTTGCTCTTGCCGGAGAGTGTTGAAAAGTAAGGAAGCTTCAACAAATTACCGCCCTGCTGGAACCCGCGAATCTGCCACTCTGCGACTTTATAAAAGTTGTAAAAATTTGCCAAGCCGACACCACAAACGGCCCCCAAAACGGCAGACAGAGATCTCCATGTCGCGGCTGCTGTGCCTAGCGGCAACTTTGGGCGCACACACAGGGCAGAGGGTAGGGCTGGAGGGGATGAGCAGATGGTGGGGGGGGGGCAGGCTAGCAGACTCAAGGCGGCGGGCATTAAAGGAGCTCGGAAAGCTCTCTGCACACTCTCTGGCGCAGGCGCAGGCGCATCGCAGGCACCGGCATCGGCACCGGCACCGGCAGAGCAGGAGGAGGTGGAGCTGCAGCCCAGAGCAGGCCCAGACCCAGACCCTGGCCACGTCTGGACGGCCGCCTGGTTGCCTTATAAAGTGAGCCTCGTCGAACGAGCCGAGTTGCTCATGTCATGACAGCAAACGAGCAGGCAGCAAACTTATGACTGAGTAATTGCTGGTGATATTTATGCGACGAAGCGTCCGACATTGTGACGTTGCAGCGGGCAGAGGCAGCGGGCAGAGGCAGAGGCAGAGGTAGCTGAGGTAGTGCAGCAGGCAGAGGCAGCAGCAGCAGCAGCAGCAGCGGCGACGGTGACGGTGACGGAAACTGCGTCGAAGTTGCCGCTGTATCTTTGGCAGTTGCTGCTTATTATCGCGATGCCCTACAGTGCGTTGCATGAGGCATATCGATTGGGGGCAGTTGATCTGCATAGGGAGCAATTCAATAAGGTTGAAGGGTTATGATTACTTTAAAGATTGAATAACCTATACAAGTATTTATTTTAGTTTACAAGTATACCTAAAACTCTGTAAATTTTAATAAATAAATAGAAAATAAATACATTAATAATAATAAAATTAATCATAATCGTATCTCTTAAACTTAAAAGTCTGTATAGGGATCCAAATAAATATATATATTGATTACTATACAAATAAAATGTAAAAAGTTAAGGTTACTTTGTTTTAAATACAATTTATTATAATCGAATTATCGAATTATCATTAATAAGAAAACATAATCGTAATTCTTAAGCTAATAGGAATCTGGAATATATATTTCTGTATTGCATGTACTAGTATACCGATAAGAGAGTTGTACGAACTGGCTCACCTGTAAAAAAGAAAAAAAATTATTAAAATCAATTTCAAATTTCAAGCGATTTCGATGCACTATGTATTTTCAAAGCATATAAAGGGTCTTACAGTAACTCGTATCGCCTATCAAATTTCAACGAATATTAGTAACATTTCGAATAAACTGAAATATGTATTACTTTTATATGACCCAGTATACATATTACTAATTGAAATTATATTATAGTAAAGATACCTACTTCATACAGAGTAAAGTTACTTAAACCATACTTAATAGGTTTTCTTCATATTTAAACAAGTGGGTAGGGCTACAGTCGAACACCCGACAATAAGATACCCTTCTCCCAATTTTTTAAAACCATTACAAACGTGTAATCACACTCATAATTTCAAACAGAAATTTTGCTCAAATACTTCTACTACATATAGCTTTCTCGCTCACACTCACACAGCGACGCACGTTAAGAGTGACGTCGACGTCGGCGTCAACTACTGAAAGCAGCGCGCAGGCTGCTGCTCGTACATTTGAACTGAAAACGTTGACTTGAATAACTTCTGTGTTATTAGTCCGATCGGATTGTAATTTGGAGAATATGTTCGTATGGCATATAGCTTTATACATACCAAAGCAGAACTTTATAAGTTTAATAGTTTGCTAAATAATCACAAATTACCGATTTGCGGGGGCGGTGGGCGTGGCATCAAACATTTAACATAACTTCATCTGCTTGGGAAATTTAGGAACCTCAATACCAAATTTGGTGTCTCTAGCTCTTTTAATAGCTGAGATCCGTTGTCTCAAACAAACAGACGGACAGACGGACATGGCTCAATCGACTCGGCTAGTGATCCTGAGCAAGAATATATATACTTTATGGGGTCTGCCACGCCTCCTTATGCCTGTTACATACATTGCACAAAGTTAGTATACCCTTTTTTGACCATTTTCAATGGTCGAAGGGTATAAAAAGTATATACTATATATTTAAAGCTTTTTTGCTATTTTTATTTATTTTCTCATTTATTTCATTTTCTTTAATTAATTTTTTTTAAAGAGCATTAATAATTGCAAATCCTTGGAAATTAGCACATTAAATTGGAAACAAACTTTAGCAACTCTCGCTTTCCTTATAACTGAGATCTGTGTGTTCATACAGACACATTCTTGTATTTATGCTTTCTCTACTCAAACTATGCATACTTACAAGTATTTTTCTTATCACATCAGCCTGCCAAGGTTTCATTTAGATTCAAGCTCAGTGTGTAGGAGATTCACGTGTTCGTTGAGCTGCGATGGCTTTGCGCTGCGCTGCGCTGTGCTGCGTAGCTCGAAGCGTTGTGGAGCACACACATGCGTGGCTTGGCTTGGGCAGTGTGTGTGAGTGTGTGTGTGTGTGTGTTGCTGCTGTTGTTGCTGCTGCTCGCATAACATCACATACCGCAAAACAGTGTGTTTGCTGTCTTTTGGAATGTAAATCATTCGCTAAGTACGCTTGATTTAGGCGACCATCACACTACATTCTTCGACGGAGCTGGCTGGGACTGAGCTCGGGTTGGAGCTGAGCTTGGAGCATGGGCTGGATGGAGATGGAGTTGGAGTTGGAGTCTTTCTCTCCCGGCCTGTTGCTGGTACTGACAGATGGCTGCTCGTATGTCTGGCTGGCTGTCTGAATGTTTGGATGTTACAATGCAGATACAACATGAGCACTTTCGCAGAAAGAGATGGAGAGAGACAGAGAGAGAGCGAGAGAGAGAGAGATGGAGATGTAGATGGAGTGATGATGACGATGTTGTTGACGAGAGGCAGCAGCAGCAGCAGCAGCAGCAGAGGCAGCTGACGACGAAAGCAATACGCCATACATAACTCATCGCACATAATGAGACTGCAATAATTCACTTGCTCTGCATGCTGCATGCTGCATGCTGCATGTTGCTCTCGTGATCCTCGCGGCCACATTGCCACATATAAAGACACAAGCGAGCACTGTTATAACAACAACAGCAGCAACAGTTGCAGCAACATCAGCAGCAGCACCAGCAACAAGTTGCAAGCCGAAGCGGAGCCACTGGCGGATCGACTCTGACTCCGACTCCGACTCTGACTCTGACTTGGCTCGATCCGCAGTTGGAAATCTTCATGCACTCCTAGTTTTCCGTAATTAAGTGTAATGAGCGTAATTGCTAATATGTGTGTGTGAGAGAGCGAGAGAGAGAGGGATCCCCCTAGCTCCCTCTCTTGATCATGGCCTGATCTTGGACTTGCACTTGGACTGGCTCTGGCTCTGGCTTTGACTTTGGCATCGGCATCGGCTCGATTTCGTTTCGTTTCAAGCCCCACTTGGCCTGGCTCGAGACTTGACTTAACTTGGCTTGGCTTGGCTTGGCTTGGCTTGGCTTGAGTTGGCTTGGATCGACTGGACCCGGTCGAGAGTGAAGTGAAATTAAAATGTATGACAAAGTGCGTGCAATAATTCGTGCAAGTTTAATGAGTCTCCGCAATGTGGACATTTGTCGTCCTCTAATTGTACTAGATATGGATATTTTAATTGAATGAGAACGATGTCTTATTAGTCGCGGGCAATTAGTCTATTTGTGCCTCCATCATCTCTCTCTCTCTCTCTCTCTCTCTTGACTCCTCTCTCCTCCGACAGACGGCACAGACTGTAGAAGACTGTAACAGACTCGACTGTATCCAGACTTGATCTCAGCTACACTTGGTCACGGCATATGGGCAGCTGCAGTGATTTTGTTGCACGATTAAGTGATAAGAAACCTGGGTGGAAAGTGGGATAGATTAGTTAAATTAAATAAAATTATACATAATTAACTAGGAATCATAGTCTAAAATCTAAGAGTATTTACTATAATCTATAATGAAATTATTATAAAACAAAAATGTGTCAAATATATAAAAATAATAAAATAATAGAACAAATTCTAAGAACTTCATAAATATTATATCATATTATTAAAAAATTGAAAATTAAATTAATTAAAATTGGGATAGATATATTAAAAAACAAAGCAGAATTTTTAGATTTTAGTACAGTGTGCAGGCTTTTAACACTTCTGAGTTAAAATCATATGAAATATCTCTATTAATTCAAAGATCATGTGATTAAAATAGTATAGGAATGATAGGATATAGTTGATATAATTATTTCAAACCATTCTACGCTCTCTGACAAAGTTAAGTTAAGATTAAGTGGAATATCATTAGAAATCTTCATAATTAAGCACATTCTAAAGGTTTTTGAAATATTTCTGGCTCGAGTAAGGAAGAAGTGAAATATGTATTTAAATAAAATAAAATTCTTGAGACTTAGATTGATGAAAATAAAAGTAGTTTTTAGACTTACAATTTCTAACACATATTTTTAGACATTTATTATTACTTGTGTTTTTATTTTATTTATATATTTTAACAGTCAATCGAAAAGATCTTCAAAAAAAGATATGTATTACTTAGGCTTGTATTTTGATTCTATTTATTCAGACAATTTCTTCAGAAAAAAAAATTCAACCTTTTTAGGCATTTTGAGCAAATTTATTTTTATCATACTTAACAGATAATGATACTTTATTCTATATTTAAACTATGCTGAGATTTATGATATATTGTTAATATAATATTTTTCTTTAATTAGAAATAGCTGCACGTAATGCTTGGGATCATATCTAATGAATATAATCTTTTATTATAACAAATAAATATATTAATATTTTGAATTTAAAATTTCTATTATCTATGCTTAGATCTGTCCTGTAGATCACCAGTGATTCTATCTAGCCGATTCTTGCACTTGCACTTGGCATTACACGGGCCTTTTAGGGCACGCGGACTGCGGTCGTCTCTGGCTCTGAGTCTGGCTCTGGATCTGTCTCGATACTATAACGATATGTGGTACTAAAAGCAATAGTTTATTGAACCAGCCAGGACTCTGTTTTGGGATGCTTGGGATGGCAGGTTGTTCGCCAAGTCGAGTCGATTCGTGTCGTGTTAGGCAGCTAACAAGGTAGCCTCTGCTCTCCCCTAGCCCTTGCTCACCCCTTCCTCCGCTTCCCTGCTTTCCTCCTTCCCTCCTTCTCTGAGTTTTGGCAAATATTTGTGCATCGCATTCGTCTGTGAAGTTGTTCGCACGTCTTATCTCTCTCCCCTCCCCCTAAACTCTCTACCTTTCTCACTGTCTCCCAGTCCTGGCCAAAAGGATTGCGTAAATATTTGTGCAGCCACTTGTGAGGCACACGACGAGTGTGTGTGTGTGTGTGCGTGTGTGTTCCCATTGACTGATTGCTGTGCCCTTTGACCGATTGCTGTGCCTACTCCTCTCACTCCTCCTCTCGCGCTGTTTGCGATGCAAACTCTCGATAAGGCGGTGAAACTCTTGAAAGGATGCGGGGTTGGGGCAGGGGCAGGGGTAGGGATAGGGGTAGGGGTAGGGGTAGGGGTAGGGGCAGGGGCAGGGGCATGGGTTAGGGGCGCACGTTCATCAATTCTGTCTCTCTCTCGCTCCATTGGGTTTCCTGTGCGCACTTCAAATATGACACAAATACAACAAATTCAAACAACGATCGAGTCGCTCTCGCTCTCTCTCCCTGTCTCTGTCTCTCTTTTCCTCCCTATTCCTGTCTCCTTCTTCTGCTCGAATGCAAAGTTTGAATTTGTTTCACAGGCGCAGTCGGAGGCTCGAGTCGTCGAGGTTGTCGTTGTCTCCTGCTTCTTTTCAGTTGCTGGCGCCAACTTGGCCATTAATTATAACCATGTCATACACACACACACGCACACACACACACTCGACTACAGTTACTCCCAAACACGTAGCTGTTGAAAATTTATAGGTCCTTGGACCTTCCTGGGCATTCCTCACCTGGGTGGTGGGCAATTTATTTCACCTTTTTCTGTGTGTTTTTTTTTTGTGTTCTCAGCTCGCAGAACTGCATACGGCACAGCAATTGCACAACAATAACAACACACACTCACACATACACATGGGCTGGCCAAACAATACACTGGCCACAGCCGCAAAAGGTCAAGGGTCCTGGCTGGCTGGCTGGCCAAAACGGGCTATGCCCAATTCCATCACGCATTCATTGACAATTAAAAACATTTTTTCTGCTATTGATCACTTTATTGTCCTGCAGCGTCCTCACCTTCTGCCCTCAACCCTCCTCCTCCTCCTGCTCCTGCTCCTGCTCCTGCCTGCCCGCCTGCACACTCTCAGCTGTCCTTGTGCACCTTTTGTGCGCCGTCAATTGAATTAGATTCGATTGTCGTTTCGCATTCCTGAAGTGGGCGCGTCACCTTTGATCTCCTCTCCTCTCCTCTCCCTCGCCCTCTCGAGATTCTTTCATAATTTTTGTCACTTTATGTTCCATCCCAGACACAATTGTCAGCTGTATGTGTGTGTGTGTGTGTGTGTGTGTTGGTAACACCTTTTGACCTTATTAAACGGAAAACGTCCATAGCGCAACCGGCCTGGCCCTAACTGCATTCGCATTGTTAACCCAATGTAATTTATATCACCCAAGGCGCCGCACTGACGCCCAAATTGAGTAGGCTAAGACCCAATAATAGCAGACCCAAACCCATACCAGACCCATTTGCAGACTATCCAGCAAATGTTTGCAGGCCTCATGCGATTTACTGCCAAGAAAATATCCTCAGTTTCTTTTAATATTTTGCAATATTATGAAACGATTTAAATGAAATTTAATTAGCATATAACGTATTTTATATAGCTTATACTGGTAGAGTTTAATTTGATAAATCATAAGGATTTTCATGCGAAAATCCATTTGGCAGTTAATTTCATAAATAACTCTAAATATAGTATATCGATTTAAGTGAAATTTGTAGAGCATATAAAAGATATTATAAGAAGGGTATGTTATGAGTTTCAGTGCAATATCTTAGCAAATAGCAGAGATCAGTATATTTGTATTATAGTTTCTTTGCAAACACTATGTGAAACATGTGATGTGTAACAGTATATACTGACTTTATATACTGACTTTAGTTGCAATATCTTGAAAAACCACAGAGATCAGCACATGATTTAATTGAAATTTCTACAACAAAATTAAAATATATTTAAAGATCTACGTAGTGAGTTTAGTTGTGATACCCTTAAAAACAACAACAATAACGGAAACTAAGCTAAAACTGATTTTATTGCTTTATTTGTGATATCCCAAACGATTAACTACTAAAAAATAGTAAGTAATAGATGTTATTTAAATGAAATCGAAGAAGATAGTATAATACTCACTTGATTATGAGTGTTCTATATAAATGATTACTGCAATGACGTATATACGTATGGAAAACTCTAACCACAAATTGATATCGCGTCATAGAATATGCAAATAACTACTAAGTGCCCACAAAATCAGATGATTAGATGCAGTTACTAGCCCAGATGAGAATATTATACCGATGAGTCATGTGTTATCAATAAAGTAAGGGATAAATTCCACACAGAGAGTGAAGTGAAGAAATAGAACTGTTTCTTGGATCTAGTAACTGCCTAGACCTACAAATGCGCCGAGAATGAGGTCATAGGTGGGAAATATAGGGGAGAAATAGATCATTGCATTGTGGGTAGAGTTGATGGATAATAAAAGGAGCTTGCATGTTGTATATACTATATAAATAAACCTTATATATAATTATAGTTTATGTGTAAAATCATGCTGCTTTCATATGATAAATTCTTTAAAGTTACTGAAGTAAATATCAAGAACTTTACCATCCTAACTCGACACCTTGATGGACTGCCTTGAAGCGAAGAAACTAAGATCGAGCTTATACAATTCTGTTCGCATTGTGTCAGCAAAATACAAACTTTAAACTCAATTTAATGGGGAATACATATAGTCCATTTTTCTATGTAGATCATCTTGGTAGATTATCAACCTAAGGTTCATATTGAAAATTGCGAAAAAAAAAAAAAAAAAAAACTAAAAGCGATTGCAGAATCTTCTCTCGCCTCAATTGCCTCACACAGCTGCTGTCTTTTTTTTCTACGATTCTGTGAAAGAAGAAACTGCTGATCTCTCTAGAAATCTCTTAAGATTTCAACACCTATTCCCAGGCCAACTTTAGCTGAGGCAGCAATTGTCGTGAGATTGTTGCAAATGTAAACAAGAAATCGAGAACATATTGCAACCGAAAAAAGAAATATAACAAAAAAAAAAAAATAGAAACTGACGATATAAAGCTGTGATTTATGTATATATATATATGAATATATATAATCTATATGTTTATAAAGTTGCTTGAGCTTAATGAAAAGCTTGTTGACAGAATCGTAAACAGTTTGGCCCAGAAAAAGGAGGGAGATCTACTCGACTAGTGGGCGACTCCTTCTCTGGCGCATTTAGGGCCCATAAATGTAACGCCATTATCTATAAATCTGCAGCGGAAAACATAACTCAAAAATAACAAAACACACGAAGCTAAGACACTGAGACAGACAGAACAAAAATGAAATAAGATATTTTTAATTAATTGTCCCAGAAGAATCCAAAAAAAAACAAAAAAAAAAAAAAAAAATCAGAAAATACAAAAGCAACTACAGTTTTATGTGAAGCTGCACGTGACCGCCGGCAAAACAGCAAAAAAAAAAGAAAGAAAAAAGAGAGTAAGGAGAACATAGGGAAAAAAGAAACAGAAAAAATATAAACTAAAAAGAAAACCAAATAAACATTTAGATTAAATCAGGCCAAGATGCAGGCAAGTTCATTGAGGAACACACAGAGCAGAAGAAGGCGAAGGAGTGAGTAAGACCCCACGAGTGAAAGAGACGCAACGATTTTCAGACATTTCTCATAGTAGAAAGACATAATTTTCAATTTAATAAAGGCCATCGCATAAATGCGATCGTAAAAACCTATCAAAAACTGAAGATAGATGAGCTCTACGTGCACTTGCTGGAAAGTCCA
Organism: Zaprionus tsacasi; assembly: GCA_018904105.1. Classification (NCBI taxonomy): domain Eukaryota; kingdom Metazoa; phylum Arthropoda; class Insecta; order Diptera; family Drosophilidae; genus Zaprionus; species Zaprionus tsacasi. The sequence continues at coordinate 471,760 of JAEIFR010000003.1, forward strand.
TTAAATGCGGCGCTACAGGATTGTTCAGCGGGTTCCAAAAGGGTTGTGGCACCAGGGGAGAATGTATGAAAGAGAGAGAAGAATGTTGCATAGTTGCATGTACAATTCTCTCCGAGAAGTGAAGGGAAGCAGCAGAGGCTGTGTCGCACAATAAAATCAAAAACGATAAGCGATCTTTAGTGTCCCCAGGGGCACACACACTCACACAGAGTGAGAGAGAGAGAGAGAGAGAGAGAGGGCGAGAGTGAGATGATCGTGGCGTTGCTGCAACTGTTGCATATTAAATTGTTGAATCAGTCACCGGGAGGAGAATCCAAGAGAATCAAGAGAGACAAATCGGAGCACGTACGCAGCGTCCGAAATTAATGACAATTGCTGATTGTGTGAGATAAAATGGGACGATGCGGCGGCCAGGGCACAGGGCGCAGGAGAAGATTGAAGGCGCACAGGGCGATTGGTGGAAACCGCGACACGCACACGCACACGCACACACACACACTCACGCTGGAGATGAAAGACATTAGTAACACACAAAAGGAAGCCCTGCGCGCAACGACTTGGAGTCGGGTCCGAGTCGGGTCCACTGTTCCAGGGTGTGCGTACTATGTAGATGGCTCCGCCTCGATAAGCCGCAGATGAGCCGCAGCGCTCCCAAAAACAACACACACACACTCGCACACACACCAGGGCAGACGCACAACAAAATTGTCGTCGTTAAAATTGTCGAGAAGTTACCCACAGCTATGACAACAACAAGAGGAGAGACTCGAGAGATCTCGAGAGCAGAGACAACTGTATCGGACTGGTGGAATTATTATATGGCTCATAAAATATTTGTACAAGTCTATAAATGCCGCGTAATTTACTTCTTGATGCAATTAAAAAAAAAAAAAAAGAATCTCCAGCAATTCGAAATAAAATTGTTTCGGCTCCGATTCTCAGCATACCCTGTGTGTCAAACAAGGCAAGCGGGTGTGCTGTTTCCCTACGCACAGTTTGTTTAAAATCATCACTTATTTTATTTATTTATTTTTTCTATAAGTCAGTGAGACTTTTTATTTATTTAGAAGAACTTACGTGGTATGTGATCGTCGTGCTTGCTAGTCGCTGCGCACTGCTGTTGCCTGCAACTTGTTTATATCTTGTTTTCGTATGTCTGTCTCTATGTCTCTCTGTCTCTCTGTCTGTCTGTCTGTCTCAGCATTCTCCAAAACCGATCGCATTGCAAGCGCGGGCTTACGCAGCGTATGCGCAATGCAGCAGCTGGTGCTGCCTTCGCCGCCACGAGCTGTGGGAATGGATCTCTCGGTGCAGCTGTAATTGATATGGCGCTACGTTAATTGAGGACCCCACACACACACACCCCGACAGACCGAACCAAACCACCAGGCAAACTGTCGATCATTTCGTCAGATACTACTAAAACAGTTTTATATCTCGTCTTATTTCTTTTTTTAAGAGTATCGTTGTCGCCTTCAGCGTCTCAAACTACACCTAAAATTGCAGTGAAATGATATAAACAATTCCGAATTTATATGATAAATATTAAGATTCTGTTATATTGTTTTGATTGGAAAAGAAAAAACTTAGTGCTTTATTATCAATATAATTTTAGATCAATATCTAAAAAAGTTAATGAAAGAATTTCATAAGTAAGCCATTGTGGGTTTTCTTGTTTTTGTGTTAGTTTTAAAAGTTTTTATCGAAGTTCAACAGGACCTTATAAAATATTTAAGTAATAGTCTCTTCGATTCTTTTAAACTTAAAGTTAATAAAATAAAGTTCATATACTAGTTATAATTCTATCTATTTTAGTTTAAATAGTTTTTAAAGAGTTTTTTTTTATATATGTTCCAAAATAAACTATATACAAGTTTAAGAAAAAACTCGTCGATATTCTCTCTTCGGTTTTATATACTATCGTCACAACGATAGTTCGCAATAAAAACAAACAACTCTAGTTTTTGAAATAGTTAAAAAAAGTTCTATAATTTTTCCATGAAAATATCTTCAATCGCTTCCCCATACTATCGATAGTCCCCCTCGATAGTCCCCAAATAAAAGCACACAGTTTTTGTTTCGTTTTCCACGTCAATTGCGTCGAACTTTAAATATATATATATTGAATTAGAAAAATCTTATGCTGTATTTACAGTAAATTTCATATAGAAAATCAAGTTGTATCCTTATATGTACCATACATGAGTACTGAGGGGTTTGTATAATACCTATCGGCTATAAGTACATGCGTTGTTTATAGCCAACTGGGCGATTCGTTATTGGATTCGGGCGTCGTCTATCAACTATTATCACAGCATTATAATACAAGGCAAAGTTGTGCGTATTTCATAGAGAATTTCCTTATAAACTAACTGGGGGAATTTTTTCGATCTCGCATTTCGATTTACGATGAGGAATGTATTGGTGTGTTTGCAAATAAATAATCCATGGATGAGTCGCTTAAGATAATTCGCAAAAAAAAAAAAAATAAAATAATATTTTAAAGAAACTTTAAATCTAGCATAATATTATAATGAAATGAAATGCAAAATAAAATCAAGTTTTGTGAGGATATAAATAGTTGATGTGGGTGTTTCTAGATGTTGCTGGACATTCAACATGTTGATTGCTTTTCGAAGTTCGGTTTCGGTTTTCATAGCCGTTCTTGAGAGTGAGTTTCGATGTTCATAAATTAGATAATAAGTTAGGTTAGAAATAAATAGGTTAGAAATAAATGGGGTTTTTAGAATAAAATGAGCCTTGCTTTCGCTTCTTCTTCTTCTTGCCAAGTGTGTCCAGTTCGTGGGGGAAAAGATGTGAGTTCAACTGGATTCAGAACCTGAACTGGAACCAGTAAAAGATATTGAACTGGAGCTCAAATGGAGCTGGAACTGGTACTGGTACTGGAACTGGAACTGGTACTAGGAATGATGCTGGAACTGTTACTGGAACTAGTTCCAGAACTGGCGCTGGAACTAGCGGTACATCAGCTGGTACTGGGATGGAACTGGTACTGGAACTGGTAAGGCGACTGGAACTGATCTTGAACTGGAACTCGAAGTGGTTCTGGAACTACGGCGTTCTATAGCTTAAACCTTCCCTGGAACCAGAACTCTACAGCTGGAACTGGAACTTGAACTGAAACTGGCACTGGAACTGGCTCCTAGGTGGCAATCGGTCTCTGCTTGCGCTGCTTCTTGCCATGCGGCAACATCGCTGTCCGCTGTCCGGGACCCTTCGGTACCCGCTGCTTGGGACCCCTGGTTGTCAACTTGGAACCATTTGAGCACTTCTTCTTGCGCTGCAGGGCCAGCAGCTGTGTAAGCTGTCGCAAGTACTTCTTATACCGATCCTTGAGAAACAGAGCATCCCGATCGGCCCAGTTGAGGAACTTGGGCTTATCCGCGGGTAGATCTCGTGCCGCCAGCACCGCCTGCTGATGCAACTCCACCACGGGCGTATGGAACTCGCTCAGTCTGCGTTCCATGGGCAGACGTGGCACCGTCTTGATGGGACGCCGTGCAGTCGTATAGAGCGGGCTGGTGGCATTGATTGTCTCCTCCACGAAGCAGAGCACTCTGCGTGCGCTGTTCCGAAAGCGTAGCAGCTGTACCGAGAGCGGACCCTCTCGCTGCAGATAGACGTAGTCGTAGTGCAGCTGGGCGTGGCGCAGATAGCTAAAGGCGGCCACATAGAACTGCAGATCGTGGTGCACGCGACGCAGCTGCAGCTGTAAGCGAGAGAGAGAGAGAGAGAGAGAGATATAAGGTTAATATAGTTACATAGATGGGGCTAGTTCGAGTTCGCCACGCCCCCCCCCCCGAGCAGGGCTAGTTAGGGTTACCTACCCTATGCGTGTGATTAATAATCGAAATCAATCATACGACGCGTTTCCTGAAAGTGAAACCACACACACACGCACACACACACACACACACACACACACACACACACACACACACAGAAAAGCATAGCGAAGCTCGCGACGAGCGATCGCAAACGATCGCGCAACCGATCGTCATATTCTTCTTCGTCTATCGCGCTCTGCTCGTTTCATTCATGTCGTCGCGCTCTGCCGGGGGAATCCACAGCTCGCTCATTCGCGCATGATTCATGCGATGGGCTGACGTAGCATGTGCGCTCTCTCTCTCTCTCGCTCACTCGCTCACTCGCTTGCTGTGTTATCTCTCTCGCGATCACTCGCTCGCTTGCTATCTCTCTCTCTCTATTGCGCTGTCTACTGCGATCGCTCGCTCTCTCTTTGCGCTCTCACGCGTCTGCCTGCCTGCCTGTGTGTGTGCGTGTGTGTGTGATTGCTCAAACAGACGTTTGGCCCCAATACCTACCCCCTGCCCATGCCCATGCCCCTGCCCCTGCCCTACCCACACTCTCTGTCGTCGCACCCTGGGCCCATCAGCTTTAAATATGTGCGAAATGCTTCGACTGTTTGTGACGTCAAAGGCCACGCGAAATTTGCAGGTTCCAAGAAAGAAGTGTGCGCTGTGAAGCTTCGCTTTGCTGTTCTTGTTTATATTTGCTTGCTTGTCGCACTTTTCTAAATATAGAATATTCCCTATACATGCCATATATCCCATATAGAGAGCTGGCTTGCATTCCGCTTAAATCGCTGTGATTAGACGAGCTGCTGCCACACTCCCACTTCCTGTCAGCTCCGTCATCATTATTACAGATACAGCAACAACTCAACACACACACACACACACACACTTAGACACGCACAGTGGTACCAGTATTATAATAATCGGTTAGCAAGTCATCAATTGCCTGATACAAAGTGTCACAGCAATTGACGTCGGTTTTGGTCAATATTACGTGGAGTTGTTGTTGTTGTTGTTGTACTTGTAGATGTTGTTGTTGTTGTTGTTGTTGTTGCCTCTTTAGCTTTGGATTATTGCTAAACGCTTAGTTAAGCTTATTTATCCAACAAGATATCGGGTTTTTTTCCAAAACCGTGTGACGACAATGAGAAATTCAGCGAAAGCCGCCCATTGTTACATACACACACACACATGTATATTCTCCCCCGATGATGATGTTGCCCAGCTAAGTATAGAACTGTGCTGTGCTGGGTATAAGCCATCAAAACTTCGGAACTTCGAACCGAGAGAGGGAGAGAGAGAGAGACCGAGCACATACGATTTGCCTCTCCATGATGAGTTGACACTTTTGTTTGCTTTTTTATCGCATCTACCCCATGGTGTAAAAGTTAAAGCTCGATTCGGGCAGTATTATAATACTATGGTCAGACAGGTGCAGTTTCCCTAGCTCAAGATCTTTCGCAAACATTCAAAAATCCAGCTGTAATTGGAAATTTTAGATCAGCTCAGTTTATGGCAACATCATAATATGGTGATGCCATAAAATGTTTAGCAATTTGAACTGATGATGATAATACTAGCCGGTGATATGCAGAATTTTTTAGATATTTCCCAGTTTCACACAAAGTAATTTCCACAATTTTCTGGCAAAACTCCAAAAATTTGAATACATTTTCAAAGCTAAAGTCATTTAACTGGTTTTTTTAGTTTGGCTATAACTTGGGTATTTCTCAAGCGATCCCAATGAAATTGGCTATAGAGTTCAATCCCACTTTGAACTTCATTCATATAGAAGCTTACGTTAGACGTATGAAAACTGCATAAAATACAGACTGAATAAGTTTAAAAACGCCCTTAGAAATCACGTTTCTTAACGTGATCTAAATTACTTTTACCATCGAGTTATATAACATCAGAAACTCATTAAATGTGAAAGATCGTATTGATAGATGTAAAAATATAGCAGTTATAGCGTAAATCATAAATAAAGCTACGATTTCGCAAGTGATCTAAATGAAACTTGTAGACGGAATGAATCACGCTACGAACTTGTCACATGCAGAAGCTTAAGTGGATATCTGTAAAGTTGTACGAGTTTTAAATTAAAATGTCTGTAGAGCTAAAGTTCTTCAAGCGATCTAGCTGAAATTTGCTATAGGATTGAATAGCACAGAGATCTTGGCTTGTGCAGAAGGGCATACCCTTTAAGGTACTAGGTAAAACATTAGCCAGAGCTAAATCTAGATGCCCAATTAGTATTTCCTATGATGCTGCCTGATAAGTCTTATGATTAGATAGATCCCCCTGCAGTGTTTTGTTTTGCATTTCGATGATAGCACACAAGGTCTTTGGGGCTCATGAAAAAACTAAGGCGGGCAGGTGACACACTAACTGACTGACTGACTGATTTGTCATATATGTAGAGCTGCTCCCTTATCGGAACACAAACCGACACTCATTCAAGCAATTTGTTATAATTTTTACCTGACAGTCCTAAGCAAACTCTTCAAATACAATCGTAAATTCCAATACTTTCCGGTTTCTGTCTTGTTTTATTATATCGCGTGACTCTGTGTGTGTGTGTGTGTGTGTGTGTGTGTGTGTGTGTGTGTGTGCTATTAGCACATCATTAGTTTTTATGAATATCGAAATCAGTTTCCAAATCAAAAAACCAACTGGAACTCTACGGGATTTCGGCGGGTCTTCGAAACCCGCAACGATCAGCTGCACGCGGCGCGTGTCTCTCGACGAGATCATGTTGTTGTTTACCCCAAAACAGACCGATCGTGTGGCGCTTTGTTTTCACAACAAATCAGCCCAGTCCCCAGCCCCCTGTCCCCACTTGGTATCGTGTATCCGAGTCCGAATCCGAATCCGAATCCGAATCTGATACAGATTTTTATTCTAATTAAACGTGAGCGCGAAGGCCGCTGCCATTGAACAAGAGTCGCGTGCGCCTTCAATTTGCAAGCTCAACACGATCAGCTAAATATCAAACGTAACATATATATATGCATATACATATATATACATATATATCAAATTTGTAGAGGTATAAGTAGTTTGCTTTTGTTATTATCTTTGTTTTGGGCGAGCAGCATATGATGCGATCCCAGGTGCGTTGCAATGCAGCGCAGACTGATTAGAAAAATATCTATATATATATATATATACGATAATCATATCGTATGAAGTAATGCTATATATAAAGAGCTACGTATCAAACTCTTCACTCTGCAAAAACTCAATGGGACTCCCCACGCACGATAATCCATATAGATAAGCTACCGAACTGCCCTCGCCATAAACCGCGCACGATCACTTCGAAAAAAAAAGAAGAAAACTCATATGATCGATCTCCGGTTCGCTGGGGCTTGTGACGATCTTTTTGCACCTACGCAATGAGGGTACGATGGTACGACGGATCGAGCCGGTGAAATGGCTCCGCCTCACGTGACCCACCCGCCCGGCGAAGACTCTAATCAATTTGATTACTTCACGATTGACAGAGAGAGGGAGAGAGAGAGAGAGAGGGAGAGGGGGAGAGACATGGGGCAGAGGCAGACGAACTCGATCGAGGTGAGAACTATGCTAGACTATACTTACATGGGAGGTGTTCACATTGAGGCGTGGCAGAAAGGTATAATGACTGCTCACCATCTTCCACGTGGAAACGGGTCGTTCATTCTTATTCTCCGCCTTCAGTTGCCGTAGCTCACGGCCAGTTTTGCCTTGCAGTGTGCGAAGCAGCTGGAAAGAGACGAACGAGAGAGAGAGAGAGAGAGAGAGAGAGACAAATGAGTTAAGTAAATAAACAATAATATGTGCAGTGCAAGTAATTGTAGTTTCTATGGGGATTCTACTAGCCCAAACTTCCTTAAACAATCAGAAATGTTTACAGTCGATTTGAGACTGTATAAGATTGCAAAAGTTCCAAGCTTAATCGAATTAATCGATTGTTTATGAAGATAATCTAATAAACCTATGTAACATTACGTTTGCAGTTCAATATTTAACGATTTTTGTAGGCATAAGAGGGCGTGGCTGAATTCTGAAACTTATTTTAAGACTATGCTACAATATTAAATATTTTAACCAAATTTGAAGACCTGAACTCTTATAGTTCCAGAGATTAAGGCGATTATACAGACGAACAGAGCGAGAGACAGGCGAAGAGACAGGCGAGACATACAGAGAAGCAGACATGACTAATTTGGTATTTTTAAACCTTATAGTCTATGAGATCTAGGAGAGATCTCTTATTCTATTCTAGTTAGAATAACAGAAAGCAGGGAAGATAGAAGAATAGACAGGAAGATGAACAGACTGGGGAATGGCAGACAGGGAGACGGGCAGACGGAGGACTGGCAAACAGGGAGACGAACAGACCAGGAGAAGGAGT